>PYUH01000160.1:4091903-4116264 GCA_016808085.1 Suaeda aralocaspica
ATTTTTTTTTTTTTTTTTTTTTTTTTTTTTTTTGTGAGCTTTTGATTTCTTGATTGGTATCAAGAATCCACTATCATTTATTCATTTACATATTAAGAAATTAATATCCAGAAGCAATTCTAACTTAAATTTTTGCCATCAAAACCTTTTTTCTTCAGTCCCCTCCCCAAACAAAGTATAGTAATGCAAACAACATACTCCTCAATGTCTCTTGAAACGGAGAGGAAAGTTGTAACCAAATTAATGAGCTATCTCGGCATCACTCTCAACCAAACTATGTTATTGACAAAATAATACGTGCATACGTAGTAATTATGTCGCTTGTACTACAAATATCAGACATCAAATTGCATGCGCTTGCTATTTCAAAATTTGTAGCTCGATCAATACACTCTTTAATTACGGAGTAATAAATTAAATGTAATTGGAATTTATTATTTGTGAATATTTGTTGGGTGACAAGACACATTCTTTCTAATTTTAATTCATATATATTACTCCCTCCATTCCTATATGTTTGATACGTTTAGAATATTACACTATTCATAAGATGAGAGAATCTTTTAATTTACTTTTGATATATAAAACATAATATAGTTATATGGGGTCTTGTTTGATTCGTTTTAATGAGTACATTAATTTTTAAATATACACAACAAAAGATATTTAAGGTCAAACAAGTGCATTAGCATATGTGCAAGTCAAAGTGTATCAAACAATTAGGAACGGGGGGAGTAATTTACAATAACATGAAATCTCCTTCACATTATCAAATTCTCAAAATCAAACAACATTCTAAACATGACGAACATTGAAAAACTAGGTGTAGCGACCATCGAGTAACAAGTACAATTAATATGATATACGGAATAGATAGTTTCAAGCCTTTAACGATTACATTCATTAATAAGAAGTATTATTCCACTTATATCTATCAAAATCCTTAATGACTATCAAAACACTATAAAATTTCCTCTATTCCACGGAGTAATACTAAGGGCTTGTTTACTTCAGCTTAAAATCCGTTCAGTTCAGCTCAACTCAGCTCTTCTCTTATCTTGCTATTCATTATTCCTTCATAAAATTTTTAGTTCAGTTTAGTTCAGCTGTTTTTAGTTGAAGTAAACAGGCCTTAAAGAAAGTTGGAAGTCACATTAATTTGGTGCCTATAAATTTTGCTATTCTTAAGCTACTAATTAGTAACTTAAACCCATATTAGGAAATTAAAACCCAACCACAAATTCATAAGTAGCAAATTAAAATTAAAAGACAAGTATAATAGGCAACAAACACAATGAAATTGCACTTCATGTGATGAAGAGTTCATCAATCAGCTTCCTTCTTTCTAACTTTACACCTGTGTACAATCCAACCAATAATAACACTTCACTTAACATTATACTCTTTACACAACAATTGGCATTCTTACCTTACTCTTAGAAACTAATTTCTTCCTACTTAACATGTGAATGACAATATTTCCACCATTAATTATTATTTTATTTTTATATGCCTTTCTAAAATTAGAACATATAAGTGATTAATTATTCTTAAATCAAGGTTTAATTTCTAAAAATGTTTCCTCTTATCTTCTTACTCCCTTTTCTTAAAACACTAACACCTTCCCAAAATAAAACCAAATTATAAATAAAGTTCTTTGAATTGAAATGGTGGGGTATGAATACCACTAGTTTGTTAATGAGAAGAGGAGGTTCAATTCACAGTGTTTTACTGGGGGTCACATTCTTCTTGTCCAATAACTATCTCTTACTTTCAACATCAATCATATGTCCATGAAAATTGTATTGGAATTAAATTTGCATGTTCAAGATTCTAACTTTATTAGATCTACAATTACTTCTACCATTTTCACTTTTTTTTTTCACAGACTCTATCTACTCTGTATGATGTCATAAGAGACGTGTACAACCTTTTTGTTAGCAAAACATACCTTCGTAAGGGTTTGATTTCATTATTTTGATGGTCTTCCTACTTTTTTTCGCAATTAATTTCCATCCTCCACAAGAGAACAACATAAGAAAATCTAGTTCAATCCATAAAATTGGATTTTGGAAACCCTAGAACTTTTTCAATGGGGAGGAGTTAAATTGGGATTGGCCTAATCTCTCCCTACCATGAACTACCTGTTATTTGATTGTGTTAACCACTAGTGTAGGGCCACTTCAACTTTTCTGTTTCTTTTTTTTTTTTTTTTTTTTTTTTTTTTTTTTTTTTTTTTTTTGTAATTCCAAACATAAGTTACTCAGAAAACTTTGCCTATATAAAGGAAACTCCCATGCTATCTTCATTGTGAGTCCAAGCTTATACTAATTATTCAAGCAAATAATTAATAATTACATAAGCTCATAAAATTATTATTTGCTTCCATCTCACCTTCAAAACGCATTGTTAGCTGCTTTCTCTAAGACTTCTGCAAATGGTTAGCAACATTATTTGTTTAGCTTATTTATATATTCCAAGTATTTTTCATCAATGTAGTTATATATAAGATCATAAAACGTACATTTTTGTTTCCTTCAAAATCTTAATTGTTATTTATTTTCTTAAGTCCTATTTTCTGTTTATTTTGTCATGGTTCAGGACGGGAAAATGAGTTGGGCTGTTGCTGATGCCCTTGACTATAAGGGCTCACCTGCGGACCGTACGAAAACCGGTGGCTGGGTACCTGCTGCTCTTATTCTAGGTAACGCTCCTAAGTTCAAATAATGAGCAACATTAAGGTTGTAGTATAAAAAGAACAAATGTTCATGTATGTCGAGTTATATGGTCTTAAAAGTGAGTTCTGTTGGTTAGAATTTCTCTTCTGATTCTAGAAAATCTTGACATCGATTCTTATCTTTGCCCTTAGAGCTCCTTAGCAAGTTAGCACCAAAAATAAATAAATAAGTGCAGTATATGAATCGTGTGAAATGTGAAAGTTCACTTGAATATTCTCTATAACCTTACAAAAAAAGACTAAAATAACAAAGTTGCACTAGTAGAATTGTAGAAAGAAGGTAGCATCCTTGTTTATATCCCACAACCATACTATTCCTACCCTTATTTTTGACGATGAATATTCATCTTAAAAATATTCTTTGATCCACCAACTTTCCATTTACTCCCTCAAAGCTTGGAGGCAAAAGTCCCCCCCCCCCCCCTCTTTTATTTTTTCGCTTTTCTTTCCCAACTACACTCGGGGTAGGTGGCGGAGGGTATGCTCGTGCATATTGTTAAATATTACTCCTTCCATTCCTTTTTGTTTACAAGTTGAATGATGTTAAATCACATACGAGTGGACAAAAATAGTTTAAAGATAAATAACTTCTTAGGATACTTGTTTTTTTTTGTACGTAGTAATATTTAATAAGTAAAAAAATTTCACGAGTCGTATCAGCTAACTATTTTTACTGGCTTCGCCACTGTAAATAGGCATCGAAATGTGTGAAAGGCTCTCAACGATGGGTATCGCAGTGAACCTAGTGACGTACCTAGTTGGAACTATGCATCTACCAAGTTCAACCTCAGCAAATGTTGTCACTGATTTCATGGGCACTTCCTTCCTCCTCTGCTTGCTAGGAGGCTTTGTGGCTGATTCCTTCCTTGGTAGATTCAAGACTGTTGCAATTTTTGCTATTGTCCAAGCAATTGTAAGTTATATTACAACACATTTGTCAAATAATAACTTATAAATATATCTTGTAACCAAAAAAATATAATGTCATATAATTTGGCTATATATCTCCAAAGTCTTAACCTTATGTTATACATGTGTGACCAGGGTACAGCAATGCTAGCAGTCTCAACAAAACTACCCGAGCTTCGACCACCACCTTGCAAAAAGAATGAGCCATGCCAAAAAGCAACTGAGTTCCAAATGGGAATTCTGTACTTAGCCTTATACCTTATCGCCCTAGGGACCGGTGGTCTAAAATCAAGTGTATCAGGTCTAGGAAGTGACCAATTCGACGAGACTGATGAGAAGGAAAAGGCTCAAATGACCGCGTTTTTTAGCAGGTTTTTCTTCTTCATTAGCTTAGGCACACTTATGGCTGTGACCGTGCTTGTGTGGGTGCAAGATGAGGTGGGGAGAAGTTGGGCTTATGGAATTTGTTCTGTTTCGATGGGGATCGCTATAGTTATATTTTTGGGTGGCTTAAAAAGGTACAGGTACAAGAAGTGTAAGGGAAGTCCAATTGTTCACATCTTCCAAGTTATATCAGCTGCTGTAAAAAAGACTAAGATGCAATTGCCTTATGATGTGGGCATGCTGTATGAAGATACTTCTGATGACAAAAGAATTCCACACACTGAACAATTTGCGTAAGTTATTAACTCCTTAATTGGTCCTTGTTATATACTAGTACAAAATTGCACTTTGTATTAAACTTTCATTTTATGATATCATTGGATATTCTATACATGTAATTAAGTCCATAATTATAAATATCTAAGAATGTTTTGTTTTTATACATATATATAGATGCTTGGACAAGGCAGCCATAGTAACCGAGGGTGATTTCGTTAGCATCCATGGTGAGCCGAACCCATGGAAGCTATGTTCCATTACCAAGGTGGAGGAGGTGAAAATGATGGCGAGGTTGCTACCCGTGTGGGCAACAACCATAATATTTTGGACCACGTATGCACAAATGATCACGTTTTCAGTAGAACAAGCTTCTACCATGGAAAGATCACTAGGAAGTTTCCAAATTCCTGCAGGATCACTCACTGTCTTCTTTGTGGCCGCAATCCTCATCAGTTTGGCTGTGTATGATCGCGTCATTGTGCCCCTTTGGAAGAGCTGGAGAGGAAAACCAGGTATAATATTTCATTGCATTGTATTGCAGTTTTGCACCATGCATATTTGTTCAATCTTGAGTTTTGATTGTTTGGATTTAGATGTTTATCATGTTTTTGCTATTAAGTTTTGGTCCTATTATGTTAGATGGTCCAAAAGAGGGTACCACATTTCATGTTTTGTGGCAGTCCGTTGAGGGTGTAAAGGAGGATAGAGATTCCTGTGACTTTGGACAATCTTTGACACTTCACTTTAATTTTTAGTGGAGGGGAATGTTTTTTAGTACCACGACTTTGATTCCGTATCTTCAGACAACTTTTTTTTGCGAACACTAAGACTTTCACCGGATACTGTTTTGGCGGAAGTCTTGTACACTAGGCCATAAGATATGGACCTCGATATTTTTCAAAAGATTGCAACTTGCATTGTAGGTACAACAATTACGAGGGATTCCCCACATCTCACAGTGAGATGTTTAAAGAAGGATATCACATGGCGTTTCTGTAAACATCTCACGTTTCTAATAATATTACCCCTATTTTTGCATATATTTACAGAAACGCCATGTGATATCCTCCCTTAAACATCTCACTGTTACATATTAAGAATTCCTCAATAATTACTTCAGTATGCAAAACATAATACAAGAGAAAACAATGAAATCTAGAAACTTTTTGGGATCAAAAAAGCTACATACATGATAGAAAAGGATGTATATATGTCACTAAAATAATGCATCCATATATATAATAGACCTATGGCTCATGTCTCCATTTCTCACTATATAACACATGCATCTCAATGTCTTTAAGTTAGCACAAAAGGGAGCAAATCAGATGCAAAATACCTAGAATTATTTGGCTAAAGTAATTGAATTGAATCATCATGAAAAAAAAAACCACTACATAGCCTACTCTTACTGTATATTTCAGTGTGTTTTTTTATCCATCCAAACAATTTTGTCGCTAATAATAATAGATCTTATCCAATACACAAATGTCCCATCAAATAAGGGTTTAAGGAGATCTTATTACACGCAATATAATGTTTCAAACTATTATAAATCGCACATATGCTACGTTACCGCAACATTATTAGTGTACATGCACGTAGTATATATACATCATTTTCACAAAAGAGTGTTGGCCGGGGGTATGTCCGGTTGCACAGAATGTTTCTAATAAAGTTTTATAAAATCGTACATCAACAATGTTACCGCGACACTAATCGTGTACACAAACATATTTTTTGTTACAGGTTTCAGCAGCTTGCAAAGAATATCAATAGGGCTAACACTGTCAACCCTAGGGATGGCAGCAGCAGCGTTGGCAGAAATGAAGAGATTATCAGTAGCAAAAGCAGTAGGAAGAGACTTACCATCACTTCCAATAAGTGTATACTATTTAATCCCACAATTCTTCTTAGTTGGAGCAGGGGAAGCCTTCATTTACACAGGACAACTCGACTTCTTCATCACTCAATCACCTAAAAGCATGAAAACTATGAGCACTGGCCTTTTTCTTACCACCCTTTCGCTCGGATTCTTCCTTAGTAGCTTCTTAGTGTCTGTCATTAAAAGTGTTACTGGCAATCGCAACAGCGAAGGATGGCTGGCTGATGATATCAACTACGGAAGGCTTGATTACTTCTACTGGTTGTTAACTTTGCTAAGCTTGATCAATTTTGCCGCGTTTTTGGTTTGTGCTATGTGGTTCAAGCCTCAAAAGAACAAGAGTAACAGTTCTGTGAGGGGGTCTATAAATGGTAAAAAATCATCATTTGGTGCTGATGAGAAATGCTAGGGAAAAAAAAAAAAAAAAAACTGAAGATACATTTGAGGTTATCATGCATAATATTTGGTGAGAATTAGGGAGTGTTTGGGTGTTAAATGTTGGGGTCAAAATTTTTTGAGTTACCTCCATATTAAAAAGCCTTGTTGTATAGTTATTTAATGAATGGTGCGAGCTTGGTTCTTACCTATATAAATCAATATTGTTGCTTTCATGGACTCTTAGAGTTCTTACTTCTTAATCATTACTCCTTCATCTCACAATATGTATGCTCTTTGATCTCCGTTTTAGGAATGTTTCGAATTGATAATACAAATCATCAAAGCTTTCTCTATGCATTCGTTCGTTCATTTACAAGTACGTGAGTTGAAAATAGAAATGGTCTAGCTAGCCACACCCTATGGAGGCTAGGTTCGATTGCTCGAAATTTTGAACTACTTATACTTACATGTGGGTTGTTCAGACGTTCAGTTCACTTGTTTGTAGTATCTATCTCAACAAGAAATTCTGCTCAAAAACAGATTTGATAGTAGTTCCTTTATAAAATATGTGATGGATTATTGGATTAGATTCATAAGTGTACCAACTATCCACCAAAAATTGATGTTGTCTTACGTGAAATAGATCTGTTAAAGTCGAGTGGCAGAGGAATGTCAGTAGAAGTAGCACTTAATCACACAACTGGTAGAAGGATTCACAAGAAGCTGCACATAATCAAACAATTGGAATTGCACTAGGTGACACACAAAATCACATGGATTTGATTTGGAAGGCCTGGTGCAGATGACTTAATCGGTGGATAATACTTGGTTAAGCATCGTTTAAAGAATAATCCGCACACTAACATGTTTCTTCGTTGCACTACTAGTCAGTCTACTACTCGTTAACTGAAGTATACGTGCTATATAAGTCTCAACATAATTTAGACAAATATGATGAATCAAACACAACATCTATGAAGTTGATAGAACTATAAAAAGACGGTATTTCAATTATTAATCAAATTCGGAAATTGAACATTGAATAAGAAGCCTAGAAACATTATTGAACGTGTCTATAAATTTGAGTGGTGAAGAAGGATAGCAAATTAGCAATAATGCAAAAGTGTATAAGACCAAAAGTGCCAATTCAGTTGGGACAATTCTCAATTTGGGACTTTTACTACCGGCGGCTTGCGAGGTATGGTGCGACTAAAGGCCTACATGCTCCATTCAACTTTGGCCTTGAGCTAAAGGCCCTTACAAATGAATAAGAAAGATCAATAGTCAATTCTAGCAAATTATTTATACTATCTAAAGGCCCACAATTCGCTATTATCATGTAGCTAAACTCACTTTTTGCTATTCATGTATCCCTTGAATAAGCTAGTGAAAACGGTTTTATTATAACAACAACAACAACAATAATAATAATAATAATAATAACAAATAAAAGATCTTAATAACTCTTGGATATGGTGTCCAATTGATGTTATGGCCTTATCGAAGTTCAAGTTGTCTTGTAGACCTCGTTCTTAGTAACAAACAATAATGATTTCGTTTGAGTAAATTAGTTCATGTCATGTTGGATTGGGTTTGGTTAGTTACCAATTATCTTGTTGCAAAAGTACAATTAACATCAATCTATAAAGTTATAGGTTCTTTAGACCTAGTTAGTAGCTACGTAGCATGGGTACTTCTATTGGGTTGCCGTTCCCAAACCTGACTGGTCCCCTTATTGGGGACAATTCAGATTCTTCATGTTATAATTGTATCTATTAACAATATTTTTCAGAGTAGCCGTTTTCAGTCCCCGTATCCGCATCCGTTTTCGACCCCGTTCCCGACTCCGTGCAACCTAGGTTAGTAGTGTCTAGCGTCTTATTCCAAGTGTGGGTTAGTATTTTCTTTTGGCTTTAGTTTTAAAGATTAAGGATTTGATTTCGTTTGATCAGTTTTCATTTCAAAAAAACCTGTTAAAGAACCCAAACTACTAATTGAGCTTAGTGACGATTGACGAATGTTGAAGATAAAATTNAAAAAAAAAAAAAAAAAACTGAAGATACATTTGAGGTTATCATGCATAATATTTGGTGAGAATTAGGGAGTGTTTGGGTGTTAAATGTTGGGGTCAAAATTTTTTGAGTTACCTCCATATTAAAAAGCCTTGTTGTATAGTTATTTAATGAATGGTGCGAGCTTGGTTCTTACCTATATAAATCAATATTGTTGCTTTCATGGACTCTTAGAGTTCTTACTTCTTAATCATTACTCCTTCATCTCACAATATGTATGCTCTTTGATCTCCGTTTTAGGAATGTTTCGAATTGATAATACAAATCATCAAAGCTTTCTCTATGCATTCGTTCGTTCATTTACAAGTACGTGAGTTGAAAATAGAAATGGTCTAGCTAGCCACACCCTATGGAGGCTAGGTTCGATTGCTCGAAATTTTGAACTACTTATACTTACATGTGGGTTGTTCAGACGTTCAGTTCACTTGTTTGTAGTATCTATCTCAACAAGAAATTCTGCTCAAAAACAGATTTGATAGTAGTTCCTTTATAAAATATGTGATGGATTATTGGATTAGATTCATAAGTGTACCAACTATCCACCAAAAATTGATGTTGTCTTACGTGAAATAGATCTGTTAAAGTCGAGTGGCAGAGGAATGTCAGTAGAAGTAGCACTTAATCACACAACTGGTAGAAGGATTCACAAGAAGCTGCACATAATCAAACAATTGGAATTGCACTAGGTGACACACAAAATCACATGGATTTGATTTGGAAGGCCTGGTGCAGATGACTTAATCGGTGGATAATACTTGGTTAAGCATCGTTTAAAGAATAATCCGCACACTAACATGTTTCTTCGTTGCACTACTAGTCAGTCTACTACTCGTTAACTGAAGTATACGTGCTATATAAGTCTCAACATAATTTAGACAAATAT
Source organism: Suaeda aralocaspica (assembly GCA_016808085.1). NCBI lineage: Eukaryota > Viridiplantae > Streptophyta > Magnoliopsida > Caryophyllales > Amaranthaceae > Suaeda > Suaeda aralocaspica. Next base: position 4,101,431 of record PYUH01000160.1, read on the forward strand.
GATGAATCAAACACAACATCTATGAAGTTGATAGAACTATAAAAAGACGGTATTTCAATTATTAATCAAATTCGGAAATTGAACATTGAATAAGAAGCCTAGAAACATTATTGAACGTGTCTATAAATTTGAGTGGTGAAGAAGGATAGCAAATTAGCAATAATGCAAAAGTGTATAAGACCAAAAGTGCCAATTCAGTTGGGACAATTCTCAATTTGGGACTTTTACTACCGGCGGCTTGCGAGGTATGGTGCGACTAAAGGCCTACATGCTCCATTCAACTTTGGCCTTGAGCTAAAGGCCCTTACAAATGAATAAGAAAGATCAATAGTCAATTCTAGCAAATTATTTATACTATCTAAAGGCCCACAATTCGCTATTATCATGTAGCTAAACTCACTTTTTGCTATTCATGTATCCCTTGAATAAGCTAGTGAAAACGGTTTTATTATAACAACAACAACAACAATAATAATAATAATAATAATAACAAATAAAAGATCTTAATAACTCTTGGATATGGTGTCCAATTGATGTTATGGCCTTATCGAAGTTCAAGTTGTCTTGTAGACCTCGTTCTTAGTAACAAACAATAATGATTTCGTTTGAGTAAATTAGTTCATGTCATGTTGGATTGGGTTTGGTTAGTTACCAATTATCTTGTTGCAAAAGTACAATTAACATCAATCTATAAAGTTATAGGTTCTTTAGACCTAGTTAGTAGCTACGTAGCATGGGTACTTCTATTGGGTTGCCGTTCCCAAACCTGACTGGTCCCCTTATTGGGGACAATTCAGATTCTTCATGTTATAATTGTATCTATTAACAATATTTTTCAGAGTAGCCGTTTTCAGTCCCCGTATCCGCATCCGTTTTCGACCCCGTTCCCGACTCCGTGCAACCTAGGTTAGTAGTGTCTAGCGTCTTATTCCAAGTGTGGGTTAGTATTTTCTTTTGGCTTTAGTTTTAAAGATTAAGGATTTGATTTCGTTTGATCAGTTTTCATTTCAAAAAAACCTGTTAAAGAACCCAAACTACTAATTGAGCTTAGTGACGATTGACGAATGTTGAAGATAAAATTGGCTTCACTCTAGCTACCACACACTTGATGAAAGGATTCCCTTTCAATCTGGTACATCTCAATTAGTCGTTTTGGAGAATTGAAAGACTTGTGCAGATAAGTCAACTACACCAAACACATAATTCAATTAACAATAGGCTAATAGCTCCACTTTCATGTAATATGATATGACATCATGAAAGCTACCAAGAAGATCATATTATTAAGGACTTAAGGTTGGAGTTTTTCTAACATCGAAAGAATGTTAAGTCACACCACTCAACACTCTACTAGTCAAGTTAATGATGTTACATCTTACTAGATTTTTCCACAGCAAAATCATACTTTGTTAACCTAATTATTCATTAATAATCAGTAATCTTCATCGCATTTTTCGTTAATCATAGAGGTTTTAATGAATTGAAACTCTTCGGAATCAAGCTCAGCCATAACTCGCGCTTGATCGTTTTTCATCAACAAACTCCACAGCTAATTTTGTAAGATAAGTTCAAACATTAACATCAATTTGGTTTTATTAATTTCCATTAATGCTTAAATGATTGATTGAGCTCATCTAACTTATATAAGGTTAAACACAAATACGCTACAATACACTCCCCTTAAACTACTCCCACACTCCTACTTAATAGGCTGCTAAAAATAGTCTTTATTTGACTAATCATCATATCTGAGATATGTAACAACACCGAATGGCGATTCGACACATCACACAATCACACCAAATAAGAAATGTCAATTAAGTCTGATTAATGGTTAACACAAAATAAGGAAATCAATATTCAGCCACTTAATCAGAGTAAATTAGATCTTAAACATAAACAGAAAGTAGTGATCATAGTACTAGGGTGATATATTGTGGAGCACTTGCAATAGATTCATTCTATAAATGACAAATTACATGCATGAACCGTTTTTTTACTGGAAACTCTACTTTCATACACCTAACTCAGCAATTTACTTAGTCAGGGTATCAATCAGTAGCACAAACCTAAAATTAGAAGCTTTTAAATGATACCAAAGTTAGAGGACAATAACTGCAGAATCTTCTAATGATAGTATGAGTATTCCTGTGATCCGAAATCATGTAAGGATCAGGTAAAAAGATGCAGGTAAATATGGAAAAGAGCGATAACAGCAATCGAAATGATATGCATGAGTTATGAACCGCGTGAATCAGAAAGCAAGATATGCAGTTCAACAAGATTTGAGCTGAATCACAAGCAAAACATGTTTAGACAGCAAGATTATGATCATATTTTTAGCCTATGTTAGTCACACCAGAAACGAGCGTCGAGCGCCCATGACAAGGATCTAACACGGGTATATGCTTCACGAACAAAACAAGTTCACAAAATATGCATTTTGCCAAAATCCCAAAACGATCAACGTTTCTAAAAGCGATATAATTGTGGAAACAGCGCCTTTTACAGCTAAGTATATAATCAAGTACACACCAGACATGAAAATGGGTATCTGCTTCACAAACAAAACAAGTTCACAAATATGTATTTCGCCAAAATCTCAAAACAATCAACGTTTCTAAAAGTGATATAATCGTGGAAATAGCGCCTTTTACAGCTAAATTTCTAATCAAGTTCACACCAGACATGAGCAACCACACCAAACTACCTAAGTGTCCAAGTATTCAGTATCAGTAGTTTCTCATGCTCAAGGAAAAGAAAATCAAATAACAGAGGTTTAATCCAAATTAACCTTGTTTCCAAACAAAGAGATTTTCCACAAATTACTAATCGTACCAAAGTAATTAATTCAGTAGTAACCGAGGAAATTGCGCCCATTATGGCTAACTTTCCGGTGAAATGCAAGAAAAAACCAACACAAGGTGACAAAGAACATTAAGAACCAGCATTGCAGGGTATAGCCTCAAGTGTGAATTGAAAACATATCACGAAAACAAGGAACAAAAGTGACAAAACGATGAAACAAACAAATGCGGAGCTCTCTAACAACAATATAACAGCACATGAAAAGGCAAGGCATTCAATTCAACGATTTACTAGCAACATAACACATGCTAAGCGTTTTTCGACAGCAATACAATGAACATAACATAATCAATGTTACTCAGAATAGGAAACCCATTTTTGGTCATGTGAAACATCACAGATAGAGCTAGACAATTGGGTAATTGAGGCAAGAACCATTAGTCACCAACAAATGCTTGTTTTAGTGAAGACAACTACTCATGGAAAAGAAAATTAAAATTGAGGATTGAACCAACTTAACTAATCATCTTCCCAAAATATACATTTTGCCATACTCAAACCTGATAACATTGAGGCTACAGCGCCTTTTCCAGCAAACATCCAATGAAGTGCACCAAAGAACCAAAATAGAGAAGATACAGAAACAGCATTGCAAACATTTATTACAATAGATGTAAAATAGAATAGATATAAATTAAACTCCCACCAACAATAATAAGAGTACTGAAACATAAACAAAAGAGACAAAAAGATGAAAATGGCAAACGGAAGGCTCGAAACAATGGCTCTCTAAGGACTAAGAATAATATCGAAACTGAGCCTCGGGCCTCCATTGCCTTTCCATAATTCTGGGATAACAAAGTAATGCTAACAAGAACTAAAAACATAACATAAGACCACTAATGATAACAATGAAAGCTAGAAACTACATAAGCGAATCCAATCAAGAACTCGCATTATCCGGAATAATACCAATACCCTAAAACTCATCACTTCTATTCTCTTCTTCACGAATCAGTCCTCATCGAACCCTTAAAGCTCAAACCCTTTGAAGTCCATTTCACCAACTAAGCTTCTTTTTTTTGTTTTGTTTCCACAAAGCATAACTGTAACGAAAGAATGATCAAACCGAACATAGTATAGAGCGATCATCACCACCATCCGCGACAATCAAGACTGATTATCACTCCTCCTACCATCACCATCCCTCTCCTCAAGCAACCTCCCTTGCTCATCATCAGCCTGAGCAGTCTTCTTCTGCGCATCCTTCGCCTTAAGCGCCTGCAACTTACAATGATTGTAGTACCCAACACCCAAAAACGCCAACCCGTACCCAAACAGATTGATAGGGGTAACAGTATCCTTAATCACAGACCACGAAAACGCAATCAACAACCAATCCTTAACAACCCCAGCAACATTCATAGTCAATGCAGAAGTCTTCCCAACAAGCAAGAACACAGCAAGATTCAATGCAAAAGCACACAACGAATTCGTTCCGAAAACAAACCAATCAAGATGAAAGCTAGATGAATCTCTCAATATAGGGTACTCAACTACAATCCAAGGAATTGACAAAAACACCAAACAACAAGGAGCAACATAATAAAGTGATGTAATTGGATTAAAACTAATACCCTTAGATGTCAGCAAGATCTGAATCATTACCAATCTTGTAGCCTCAAATGCCACAGCACCTAATTGCAATGTAACTCCCCAAGCATCAAATTTCGCCTCGCCGTAAGCAGCAATAGCCACCCCAACAGAAATTGACATCATATTAGCCATGGTTTCACCTTTAAAGCTTTCCTTCTTAAACAAAACTCCAATAGAATAAACTGCCACAGGCATCAATGCCTTAAGCATTTGAATAAAGGAAACTGATAAATAGATATAAGCTGAATTTGATAACCATAATGAAAAGGCATATAATGCACCAATTGGAACAACAGAAGAAAGGTAAACTTCCTTCGACATTGAAACAGGTTCAACTAATTTTAAAACTTTAACTAGAATAAATGCTAATGATGAACAAAATGTCATGTGAATCATTGTTAGAGATATTGGGAATGGCCAATTATACATCTTACGATCTAAGATGTATTTGTTGTAAACAATTACTGTAAAACTTAGGAATATCCATATTGCTACATATGTGTATGATAACACAATTTTCTTAANTTGAAGTCCATTTCACCAACTAAGCTTCTTTTTTTTGTTTTGTTTCCACAAAGCATAACTGTAACGAAAGAATGATCAAACCGAACATAGTATAGAGCGATCATCACCACCATCCGCGACAATCAAGACTGATTATCACTCCTCCTACCATCACCATCCCTCTCCTCAAGCAACCTCCCTTGCTCATCATCAGCCTGAGCAGTCTTCTTCTGCGCATCCTTCGCCTTAAGCGCCTGCAACTTACAATGATTGTAGTACCCAACACCCAAAAACGCCAACCCGTACCCAAACAGATTGATAGGGGTAACAGTATCCTTAATCACAGACCACGAAAACGCAATCAACAACCAATCCTTAACAACCCCAGCAACATTCATAGTCAATGCAGAAGTCTTCCCAACAAGCAAGAACACAGCAAGATTCAATGCAAAAGCACACAACGAATTCGTTCCGAAAACAAACCAATCAAGATGAAAGCTAGATGAATCTCTCAATATAGGGTACTCAACTACAATCCAAGGAATTGACAAAAACACCAAACAACAAGGAGCAACATAATAAAGTGATGTAATTGGATTAAAACTAATACCCTTAGATGTCAGCAAGATCTGAATCATTACCAATCTTGTAGCCTCAAATGCCACAGCACCTAATTGCAATGTAACTCCCCAAGCATCAAATTTCGCCTCGCCGTAAGCAGCAATAGCCACCCCAACAGAAATTGACATCATATTAGCCATGGTTTCACCTTTAAAGCTTTCCTTCTTAAACAAAACTCCAATAGAATAAACTGCCACAGGCATCAATGCCTTAAGCATTTGAATAAAGGAAACTGATAAATAGATATAAGCTGAATTTGATAACCATAATGAAAAGGCATATAATGCACCAATTGGAACAACAGAAGAAAGGTAAACTTCCTTCGACATTGAAACAGGTTCAACTAATTTTAAAACTTTAACTAGAATAAATGCTAATGATGAACAAAATGTCATGTGAATCATTGTTAGAGATATTGGGAATGGCCAATTATACATCTTACGATCTAAGATGTATTTGTTGTAAACAATTACTGTAAAACTTAGGAATATCCATATTGCTACATATGTGTATGATAACACAATTTTCTTAATCACCCCATCACTCAATGATGATCCTCCACTTGACATCTTTGATCCACAAATCTGGGTTTTTTTTTTTTTTTAATCAAATCAAATCGAATTACCCCTCTTTTGATTTGTGAAAAAAGATTCAATTTTTATGATAAAGATTGAATTTTTAGAACAAATTTGTAAGAAAGATGGGATTTTTATAACAAATTTGTGAAAAAGATTGGATTTTTAAGGGGAATTTGTGATAAAAGATTGGATTTTTATGACAAATTTGTGAGAAAGATTGGATTTTTATAGGGAAAAAGTGAGATACATGGAAAACCCAGGTGATAAATTAGGGATCTGAGGAGAGAGAAAGAGATGGTGAAAGATGAAGAATGTGATTTGAGAGGAAGAGCTGTTGTAGTTGAAGTAGAAGAAAAGGGGGAATAATAACAGAAAGAAGAGGAGGAAAACGTTACTAATGATGAGAGAGAAAGAGGTGAAAGAGAGAAATTCTTGGGCTTTTATTGGGCCTTGTGTGGATCTTGGGTTGTTTTTTCTATGCGGAAATTTCCATTTTATAATTTTATTTATTTATTTTTTGTCTTATTGTGCTACTCCCTTCGTTTCTTATTGTTCTTTGCTTTGGAGTTTTATGATATAAGAAGAGAGAAATTCGGCATAAATTTTTTTTACTTCATGTTTTATACTTGTAATTTTTTAATAGAGTATAGAAGTGGATATTGATATTTTAATAAGTGTATTGAAAATTGTGAAAGTTAAAGTGTAAAGAACAATAAGAAATCCTCTCTAAATAAAATAAAGTAATAGTATGTTAAATATTCAAAATCTTGACTCTATTATTGTGGTCTTATTAGTTATTATTATTCATTGATGATTTTATTTGTTTATGAAGTGGTTGATTAATTTTTGTTTGAGAGTTAGCAAGTGTGAATTAATTATCATATGTTTGACTGAATCTTAACGTGGTAATTGGACATTGTCAGTTAAGAAAATTGTTTTGTAAGGGTTAGAAGCTTTATTAGTTAATTACCATTTATGCATTTCAGTTTTGTCTTATCATGATATGGACTTAAAATGAAAATTATAGGGGTAATTTTATGCTTAGTTATCTCATCAAGAGTCTAACAAGTTTGATGAGTTTTTTTTTTTTTTTTTTTAATGTAGGTTCGATTCGTTTCAATTATTTCTTAGAATCAAGATGACTTAAAACTCAAATCAAAAATATACTCGGTATAAAAGATAGGGTATGGTCTTAACTCTAGATTGGTTCAAAAATAGAATTATATCTCCATTCTAATATAATTGTCATGTTTTGCTCTTTCATGAATTTTTAATTTTATACATTGATTAAAGGCCTGTTTACTTCAGCTGAAAATAGTTGAACTGAACTGAACTGAATGGAGTTGAGCTAAACTGAACTGAACAAAATGTTTTTTTTATGAAGGATTAATGAATAACAAAATAAGAGAAGAGCTGACTGAACTGAACTGAACGGAGCTGAACTGAACTGAACTAGACGGATTTTAAGCTAAAGTAAACAGGCCCTAAAGCTATCACACAAGACAACCCTGATGTTGTTAAGTCGTTAAGATATATTTCGTAGTATGATTTTTAGATTACACATGTAAAATTTACATTGATATACTAGTCTTGATCATGGTCGGCCACCCCAAAATACTAGCTACTTAGCTAGATTTTTTGGAAGGGTATCATGTCCGACCTTGGACTTCAACCTAATTCAACTTTATAAAGTTAGGAGCGTATGTGTGTTGAATATATGTGAATTCACTTGTTTAGTTGAGAATTATGTCAAATTTAAAAGGCTAACTGAAACAATTTAATTATACTCGATAATATTTAAAATAAAATTTTAATTGATCATCCTGACACTTTTACTTCAACTAGTATTTTGATGTTTGAATTGGGTATGATCACATTTATCATCAAAATTAACAGTTGACCCAGAAAAACAAATATTCAAGCTAATTCAAGTCGAATGGAGTATCATGATCTCTCACCATTTTGGTTAACCACAAGATTAAAATATACTACTACTATGCATAGCATTAAGTGTTGAGAATGATAAATTATGACATGTATGTGTGTGCAGTCTCCATAAATAATTCTATCAAATTTTCAAACTTTTGATATTGGAGTTGCAAGTGTAGTTAATATAATTTTGCTAAATCTCCAAGTAAAGGCACACAAGTAACGTAGTAAGAGTACACTCTAGTATCACAAGTTGTCACAACTAAACAAGTTTTCTACATGTTTTATTATATATAAAATCTCTTATCATAAAAATGAGCAACAGTTCAAGTAGTTAAAATTTTCCTTTTTTCTTTTAGAAGATCTTTGAATCGATTCTCAACAGTGTCCTAAAGACTATCGCCACGAAAACAAACAAAAAAAAAGAAAAAAAAACCTTATGATTTCACAGCATTAACTATGAAGAGAAGCTGCAACACTTGCAAATGGCAGTGTCCACGTGGCTACCTCAAGTCACATGACACGTGTTGAAAAGGAGGGCAGATGAAAGGGGATCAGAAAATTTAATTATGCTCCTTAAAAAAATAGAAATATTATTCCTCATTGTTCACATAAAGGCAACATGTACAGTACTAAGTTTAGAGTGTAAATTTAATTTTTTTTTTTTTTTTTTTTTTTTAAAAATAATCAACACTATTTATAAATTAATAATAATGCCGCACAAATCTTGGCGATCCTGTCGGTGAGACAGAAGAAATTTCAAAGTCATAGACATATAGTTAGCTACAATCTCCACTTGAGTGATATTGAATACTATGTCTATGAGGCCGAAATGCCACCTATATGACAAAGACTAACCTTTTTAGTGACTCGTGAAGTCGTATATCAATTTCAGGTTCATATAAGTGTATATGCACTTTACATACATGTCTTCATTAAGTTCATTTTCAGCTTTTGGATCGCTAACTTGTGCTCCGTCTTATTTCTGTTTGATTATTTATTGTTCCAGTATTTAGTTTTAGAGACAAGTGGACTCTCCACGTACGATTGGTTTCAATTGGGGTTCTAAACACTAGTTATCAACTTTTTTAATGTATTTTTCGAAAGAATGGTACAATATTCTTTTTTGCTCTTCTAGTGTTATCGTATGTTATTTTGAACCCCGACAAACTGTCAAAAGGCAGTCTTTTGTCCATAGAGGCAACCTATAATATTTTGACTATTTTTTCCAGTGACCCCGAAAACATTAACTCGTAGCTTTCATTTTCAACTTCCAGCAGGCTATCGTACGTAGGATCTGTCATGTTTCAGCCCTAATTGTTTTTACCACGTACATGAGTGACCACATGACTCCCCACAATAAATTTTGGCCTCTAATAATTTAGTTGACAACCCTTTTTTAAAAGAAGTGTACATTAGTCTTCTTTACTCTACTGATATCTTTTATAGTCTTTTTAACCCCGACAAGCTTTTCAAGGGCCTTCGAAATCCGACTTTTTTTAGCCCTATATTTTTACCACGTATTTTACATCAATATCATTGCTTTGAATAAGTTTATTATAAGTGACCCGTTATATTTAATATTTAGATCTGCTAATAAATACAGTATGTGATTACTCTAATGACCCTATTGACACGAGGAACGTTAACATTTATTGTTTGGGTTTTGAGGTAGATTATATGAGAACTTTGGTTTCTTATGGACTTGTAAGATATGAATGTAAGAATGTTGTTGCACTGGCTTCAGATTTTGGATGAAGATTGTGTAGTAATTTAAAAAAAACTAAAACAATAGCGAAATAATCGTTTAATATGGAACTTGAATGGTACCCTCATGAGTATGACCAATATAAGCTTAAAGCTTCCTTCATAACCCTAGGAACTTCTTCGTGATGGCTTCTTTCTATGCCTCACGCTCTCTTGGAGTACTTTTCTTCCACCAAACTACTCATGTCCAATGACCCTTAGCTTAACTATTTCATCCAAAAAAAAAAAAAAAATTACCCTCATCAAAAAATTCTAAATAATATAAGAAAATTAATTATGTCAACTTATATTCTTGAGAAAAAATTGTCAACATTTTGTTCAATTGAATGTTGCTTAATAGTTGATATGAACTTAGGAAGTATGATATTTTGGCTTCATATATATTACGTATGTGTACTTGGGTCTTAGAGAGTCTTACAAAAATAGAAAAATATCAAATATTAATGAAAAATTGATATGCCGTATAAATTAAGTCATAGAGCATGTTTAGCCCCAAGTATTAGGTAACATCATCAAATTGGGTCTTAAGACTTGTGCTTGACTGCTTAAGACTTGTCCCATTTTTCTTGAAAAATATCAACTAAGTCTCAAGTTGAGTCTTAAAATTCCAAGACTTGAGTTTTAGAGCTAAAGTGATAAATTTAATCAAGTTTTAAGAAGAATTTCATGACATCATTTTTAATAAGGACCACAAAAAATGATGTCGTCTTAAGACTTAGAGCTAAAAATGCTATGGGCTAATCTTGCCGTAAGACTAGATAACCTTGCATAGAACCATAGAATAGTTGTGGCCCATTAACCTGCAAAAAGGTCCAGCTTTAATTAATTTCGAATGCGAAAGTGTCGTTGAAAAGGCCTTGCTTGCGTTTGGAGTTTGGACCAGTGCATCGAATGACATTTCATCAAACGTTATTCTTGATTAGTTGTCCAATACTCCAATGTACCAGTAATAAAGTTGTCGCACACTATGTAATATACATCCTAATATACGTAGTATAATGAAGGGTTTTGTGTGTGTTTTTGTTTTTAATAGTACTCCCTCAAATTTTTTTTTATCTGCTACATTTGCTTTTTTGCATCTCTCAAGACATAATTTATAAAATTAATATCTCAAGTTTGGTATAACAAAAAATTATAAAAATTATCTTTTCGGAAAATATACATCGAGACGAATTAAATAAGATCCTATATGACTATATTTTTCGTTACGTATCAAGCATTAAAGTGAGTCAAAAGTTACAATGTAAATAGTGTACAAAAACTAAATATAGCAACTAAAAAAGACCGAGGGAGTACTATAAAGCTTGAAAATTTATGAAATAAATGCAACCACAATGAGTGAAATAGACAACATTCCATTGCCTAATAAAAATATAGAAGTATATATTTATATATAAAGGTAGAATCGTGACATCGTGGCCATCTAGGTTGCACGAAGTCGGGAACGGGGTCGAAAATGAATACGGATATGGGGACTGAAAACGGCTACTCTGAAAAATATTGTTAATGGGTACGGTAAATTATAATATGAAGAATTGGAATCGTCCCCAATACAGGGACGAATCGGGTTTGGGGACGGCAACCCATTAGAAGTACCCATGCTACATAGGTGGCCATAGTCACATGTGGTGTAGTGTTATGCCGTGCCGCCAAATTGGCATACACAACACAGCTCACTTGGCTCCTAGTTTTTTTTTTCTTCAACTTTACCCAATCTTTTTCTTTTCAACTTACCCAATCTTTTTCTTCCACTTTTGTTGGTTTAGTTGTTTACAAACACTACTATATGAATTGGTGGCAATTTCAACTGTCAAGTGGATCAAACAAATCCTTGCACTACAACAAATCTTCCATCATAGGTCTCTAAATAGAATAAAATTAGTTGATGTCAATTTAACCATTGAACTACTACCACTCGACTCCATAATGTGACTAATGTAACTGTAGCTCAGATATGAAGTTGTAGAGATCGGAAGGGGGTCAAAACGACACTCACAATGTCAGTGTGTCTCACACAAAACAAACAAACAATCACTCTAACTAATCAACCCAACTACACCAATATCAATATACCAATAAAATCAAAGTGTGAACAACAATAAGCAAAGCAATCAAGTTGTATAAACAATCAAACAACACACAAATTAAATTGTACATGGAAAAACCTTTTCTGTGTGAAGTATAAAAAACCATGGGACCTCTTGAGGAGTCCACCTTTAATACCTTCTTATTTATAATTGAGGGTAAAAATAAACCTAAATCATTATACTCATGGTCTATAAACACCCACTAACAAACTCCAAGCAATAAGAGATAAATTGAGAAAAAAAGATGCAGAAATCACCTAAAAACAACAAGTTTGTCCATGTAAGATTCTAACCATACTGGATCTCAAACAAACAATCCAATCATCCAAAATGAACCCTTTGATGTTAGGAACAAGCGGTTAAAATTTCAAGGCAAAGCAACCCAATGGTCCATTTTATATCTCATGCTTACCTCCAAGTCCCCAAGTCGTACTAATAAAAGGTGAATTACAGGTATCTAATTGTTAGATACTTGAAGAAATATCTAATAGGTTTTTTAGTCATTTGCTGTCATGGGGTCCAAGAAATGAGGTACATTAGCCCGTTAACAGTAGTAGCTATATGGGTAAATATACGGTGTATATGAAAAGGCATTAAATAAAAGAGGAAAATACAACCATCAATTTGACTAGGGTTTTTATTTCAACCTCTTTACAAATAAAGTAGTGTTGTGTTAATATCGGTAATTTAATCAAGGTGAGAAATTTAGAATTTCCCTAAGTGGTCAGAGCTCAACGATACAAGGTTGTAGAATTCAGGCAGGTAGTGGTTTCCACTTTCCAGTGTAGCAATCTCGTATATTTACACTTTGTTGGATCTCTGATTATTGATTGGGATAGCTTATTTGTCCTTGTGTTCAGTGGGAAGCCCTAGTTGATCTCTGAGGTTTGCTTTCCAGACAAATCTCGAGGCAATTATAGCAGTTTCCTTGAAGTGGAGGGGTTTCTTCAGTGAGATTCTTGAAACGAAACCAAAGTTGTAACAAACTATTTCGATTAGTAAATTAATCATCCTTTGATTTCGTGCTTACTTTTTAGACTTTTTAACTTAAGGCCCCAGACCAATCATTGAAAATGTGCATTCCAGTGATATCACTATAGCAGCAGTGTCTGGATTGATTAGTAGGTTGATTAATTCTAAAATAAAATTTTGGATTATACGTCTACAAAAATGAAAAGATTCGAAATTGGTTAGAATTAATTTTAGGATTGTGGGTTTTGTGTTCGAAATTGAAGCAAAAGCATGAATTTTCCTTTTAAAAAAGTTATTCAATGAAGAAATAATGGCTTCATTGCCATTGATGGGGTGACCAAGCTACAAGAAAAAGGAAGATGGAGTAGAGGAGAGGAGAGAGAATAAATTGATCAGTAAATTTTGTTAGGTTAATAGAGAAATAAAATGGGTGGGAGCCACACCTATAAGCTATAATACTCCATTTTTTACGAAGATAATGGGAGGACCCACACCTATGTTCACTACAAAACGGAAGGCACTTTCACATCCAATATACCCGTTTTTACTCTTCTAGTACTCAAGTTGTATACAACTCTTGCTTTTACTCGTATTTACGAAAGGGCCATGTTATATACAATTTGGTGTCTATCAGTTAGATACCCGAACCCCCTAAACCTAATAAAAACCCCAATTCTTATATCTCCATCCTTTTCACCTTAAAACAAAAAACATGAAGAAGACTAAACCCAACTACTTGCCACTAGAATTGTTTAGAGAGATTTTACTAAGGGTGTCCATATAAGATCTCTTAAAATTTAGGTGCTTTTGTAAACCATGGTGCTCATTAATCAGCCCTACTGACTTTATCTACTCGCATCATAAACTTTACACAATTATATTTTCCGACATAATCACAAATTAAGTATCCATGATCCGAATACTTTTACGCAGATTACTCAACTTAGCTTCTTGATCATTTTAGGAAGATTAGTAAACTCGCTAAGTGTGGTATGTCAATCCGGAATCATTTACACCTGTACAATGTCATTAACATTATTGTTGATTCGACTTTGTACCATAGGGACACTACTTCTGATGAAGCTAATAGTTTGATACTTTGATGTTAAATAAATAATCCTTGTATTCGAAGATCCGTAGTTCTTCCCGTTTATCCCATTCATCGTGGTCCTTGGCTTATCTCTGCTTCCTATGTTATTGAATTTGCACCTTCTACTCATGATTATAAAGTGCCTGCCATCCTATATATACAACTTTTGTGGTCCTGGTCATAACGGGATGTCAATTGCAATCTCCAAAAGAGCAACACGATGTTACTAGTTATGAGGAGGACGATCAAGGATACAAAAGGACAACACGATGTATTACAACATTAACACTGGGAAAATACGTGTGGGAAAATCTTTCATTAAAGGTAAATCGATTTCGATACTTTTGTGGAGAGCTTACTGATATGTGTTAAATAGAATTGTAAAAAATAAATAAAACTAAACACATTGTTTATAATTTTAAGTATAAGCATTCATATACATCCAAACTATGACTCATAGACCCAAAACAAACTCAAATGATCTGATCAAGTTAAGCTAGAGCACGCATATAAACAAGTGAAGTGTTTCTCAATCTTTCTATGTGGGATAACAATTCCTATGTACATTTAGAACTATTCAATTATATAAGTAGCTTATATAACAATATGTAATACGTATGAGAAGATCCATAGGCACACTATGTGTACATTGATTTCCACAACATGTTTTTAGTTCGAAAATTGTTTACCATGACTTTTACAAACCATGCATTGCACGCGTGCTAAACTAAGATACACCTAATGCATATCCTATTTGCACTTGTAGAGAGTTGCTGCATATCCACAACACCCTGTTTCCGTTTTTTTTTTTTTTTTTTTTTT
>PYUH01000160.1:4117508-4145170 GCA_016808085.1 Suaeda aralocaspica
GTTTCCGTTTTTTTTTTTTTTTTTTTTTTTTTACATCAGAACAGGAATCATCTTTCAAAAACAGACACAACACTGATTTTATTGTTCAAAACAATGAAGAACTTGGATTTGCCGTGCAGCCTGGATGATAATTTCCATAGGAAATCCGGCGGTACCTAACAAGGCACCACCGGTAGTACCAAAATTGCCAGCCTTGATATAGAGTGATGTATATCAAGGAGTACAATTTATGGTTCATCTCTACCGCAGTGGTGTCGGGATGTCCAGAAAATAAACTTTAATTCCTATATTGTTCTTTTCTTAGCGTTTTTTTTTTGGGATTTAGTGTAGCGGTAGCTCAACACCCGACTAAGAATATATGAGAAGTGAGAACATATGTTGGCTGTGAGATGTAGAAGAGAACATATTTTGGCCAACGGAACATCTCTGAGCTTCTGTGTGTTATTTTCTTTGAGGCCTTAACGGCTTGGGCAAAACAATTGTTTAAGTAGCAGATAAATGAATTCTTGTTTCAATATAAGCTTCAAGCAATGACTTTATACAGCCAACATCAGAAGTTATTGATAAGGACATTTTCATAAACAATTTTTAATTAAGCATATCTATTAGCTAATGATTAAAAGATTTGAAGCTAATGCATGTGACAATCACTAGTATCAATCTATTATCTATGTATTGCGACCAATTTATATCTCAAAACCTAACTAACAGATGACAGAGAAAGTAAACTAACCAGTATATGTATATCTCGCTGTTATTCTTCAAAGGTACAGTTCGCTTGTTATTTTTTGTCTGCCCTACGAACCAAGAAAAATCCGTATAACGTGGAAGTTTATGAATCATAGTGGAATTGAGGTGCATTGCTTCGGATGAAAATTTTCTTCTGACAATAGTTTCGCGATCAGCTGTTTGAGCCTCTTGGCACCAGGACCTGGCTTAAGCTGAGTATTGTTCTTTACCACTGCATATGACGAAGTACCATTTCCATTTTTTCTAACCAACCAATTTCCAGGCACATAGCCATCAGTGTCAGTACCCAAAAGCTCGGAGTCAATCTTATCCATTAACGCTTCTTTCCTCCCAAATTTTCTAGCAAAAGGGGCATTGCTACTCACCATTTTGTCATAGTCTTCAACTGTCAGAAAATGAGGGTGTTGCTTAGGAGGATTATCCCATGAAATGAAATGAAGGTCGTGGTTCACTGTCGTGTTCTTAAACTCCTCAACATTGCAGATAACAGTATGAAAATACCCTTCGGGCGAGGAAAGAACGTTGGCATGATACATTAATACTATCCTTGGGAGGTTATCCCAACCCCATAAGCAGTATTCAACAAATGGCCGAGAAAGCATCATCCAAGCAGAACCTGGCAGAGAAATAAAAAATTTCTCAATTGAGACTTGAGTGTTTTCTGCCTTCGAATACATACTTACAGGATTCCCAACAAAATACCTGTGTATAAAGTGAAAGCTGTTGGTATGCCTCTTTGTTCAGGGACCCAAAAGACATCAGATTTTTGAGTGCTATACAACCCAGGGTCAATTAAAACAGGCCTCGCTCTCTGGTACCTGTCAAAAACAAGACAAAGTTCTCTCAGATTCAAAAACCACATGATCAAATATACATACTCGTAGAAGGAAAAGACAGAACCACATACTCTTTCCATCCAATGTCACTAGTATGCTCAATAAAATTAAGTTCCCTTGGAATGGTTGATAATACATGCAGCAAATCTGTAGCAAAAGGAAAAAATATATACATGTCAAGCAATTGAAGATGAACTACAATATCCATTTAGACGACATTACAAGCATAAAGCACACATGTAGACAAGCAGTGCACATACAGTCAATACTAGCAAGTAACAACGTATACATAACATAAGTTACTTAATTGAGCTGTACAAACTTGACACAGTTCTAAATTTCAAATAAATTCTGCCCCTATTCATGTATACCTTGTGCATTGCTCTTTGTCTACAACTTCTTGATACAACCCATATGTCCAGCAGTGTTATTTCCCGATAATCATATATGCGTATCGAATATTTGGGGCGGAGTCCAAATCCATTTTTCCTAGCAAAAATAAGTCGCTATTTTCCAAGAAAACAAGTGTTGTTATACTACTTACGCTGTTATGCATAGCTAAATCTGTTATCAATTAATTGATTAACTCTCATTCTGTCTTGATTTGAGCTACACAACAAATCAATTGAACAGCGAAAAATAAAATAGTAAGGCTAAAGGGGTTACTGATCATAAATCCATCACTTTAAATAAACACAATAACATGGGAAGATAAGATTTATAAAGATGAAACCATTTTTATTTTCGCAACTGACAGCTTCACTAATATTGAACTCACAATAAATTAGTAAACTACCTTTTAAAAACAATCACTTAGACTGAAATATTGCATTAAATTAAATAAAGTAGCCAAAGAAACATACATTCTTTACTAAAAAAAACTCCTACCATTGTTAAAAAAATAATAATAAATAAAATTAAAAAAAAATGGAACTCCTACCAAAAATATCAACAAAAATCTGAAACTTATTATCACTGAAATGCCAATCAATTAATAAGTGAACCAGAAGATCTAAGCCAAAAATCAAGGAGATATAGCTGTTAAATTTGCCAAAATAAGCAACAACATTTGATCAAACATCAAGTATCAAAAACAAGTAAATAAAAGCACACAGTATACTTACAATAGCAAACTTTCCATAATAAATCAAAACCCAAAAATGGTTTTCTGCATTTCTATCTCAGACTTCACACTGACAAATTGTGCATTCATTTCACATTCATCATCATTTCATCAGTATATTACTAATCCTAAAAACTAACGCCCTGTCTAAGACCTGAGATCAAATCCCGTCCATCAAACCCACAAGAGAAAAATTCCCTCAAATTCCAACTTACATCCTATACCAAAAACATATCACCTCCTCCATTCCATATTAGTCGCAACGGTTTCACAATTTTTCCCCTCAACTCCATGTCAAATCATTACAAGTAATATGAAACCGAGGAATACAAAGAAAATAGCAATCTAGAACAACAACAACAACAAACTATTTAACTATCAATTAAAATTGGAAAAAATAAAAAATAGAAAATCAAAGCAAAAAAATCAGAAAAAACATACCATCTTGAGTAACAAGAGGATAATCAGAAGAACTCAAATTAATAAACCAATCCCAAGAACCACCATGTTTCATCAAAATAGCCATAGCATGAAGAGTATTAGTAACCATAGTGGGTCCCCTATAAGTAACTAAATTACTCTTACAAACAACTCTAACATTTCCAACTTTTTTAAAAACCTCTTCTTTTTCCACAAAATCCATTAAATCCAACCTCTCATCAGCTGGAGCTTCTAAATCCAAATGAACTGCATACTGATTTAGTGGATGATAAAGAGCTTTTAATGTCCTTTTTAAGCTCTCACCATCACCTCTTGAACCTGAGATCAAATAAGCTATTTTTGGAAGAGAGGTTTTTGGGAAAGTTTGTGAAATTTTTAGCTTTTCTTCTACAAATTCTGGGTTTTTTTGGGTTTTTTCTGGGGGTTTTGAAAATGGGGTTTTTAAGTTGTATGAAGTTAGTAATGAAAGAAGGATTAAAAGTGGAAGTAGAAGTAAAAAAAACCATTTTTTCTTCTTTTGAATTTGGGGTATTTTGTTGCTCCAATCCATTGTATTTGTTCTGATAATAACATTATTTGGAGTTGAAATTTCTGATTCTAATGGCATTTGAATTTATTAAATTTTTTTAAAAAAAAAAAGATCAAATTTTTATTGTGGAAATTTAAAGTTAGTTGATGTTGGGTGTTAGTTTGTTGAATCAGGTGAACTGTATGATGATGGAAGAACAAAAAAGATGGGATTTTTTTGGGGGGGAAGAAAGTGGGTGAAGTGAAGTGGTAACTTTAAAATAAAATTAATTAAAAAGATGTTGGAAAAAAATTGATCATTATTATTTGTAAGATGATGTGATGTGTTGATGTTTTGAGTTAATTTTATTTCACTGTTTAAGAGTATAGAGAAGGAGGAATGAAGATGGAGAAAAAAGTGGACTTTGGTGTAGTAATTGCACTTGCCAAACAAAAAAGTGTGAAAGTGGTGGGGGACTTGGGAATGAGATTCGGATGGTGGTGGTTCTCAAGTCTCAACTTCTTTCATTGTGTTTGAGATGTGGGGCGAAGTTTTATTCTACTTTAGGTCATTGATCGAGCTAGTCTCTCGTTAAACTGTTAAAATATGAAACTCGGTTGGTGGTGGTTCTCTAGTCTTAACTTCTCATTGTGTTTGAGATGTGGGGTAGTCTTATTACATTTGGATGAGGAGTTAAGCTTTCTATTTGGGTGAGGAGTCGAGTTGGTCTCTAATCAACTATCAACATATAATTTTTACTCAATATGATATGTACATTTTTGATATTATATTAAAATTATCACAATGTAACTATTTTGTATTTAAAGGTATTAGGTGAAAAGAGTTGTAACTCTTATTTTATCCTATTTATTATATTTATTCTTCGTATGCATAGAGAACCATAAGCATTATGTTGTGAACGAGATTTATTAGCTATATTACAAATATTTTGTTCTTCAAGAGGCAAATCCAGCTAATAATATGGAGAAGTACATAATTATAGTTGCAAGTAGAAAAATATCATGGAGTTTATTGTCTACATAGATACACAGCATATCTCGACTATACAAGGGAGGAGGGGAGCCGTGTGGTGTTCACATGAGGTTATCACACTACCCCTTATAACCCTTCTCCACTATATAAAATATATATATAACAAGCTTTTTGCTCTCACGGGGCGTTCTAAGGGCCTGTTTAGTGTTTACTTCAGCTGAAAATAACTAAACTGATTTTAAACTGAAGTAAATAGGCCCTAAGGGACTTTTCACCACGAATCGCCTGGTCTGAATTCATATTTTGACCATACGGGCACCTAAAATAATTTTGCCAGTTTTTTTCCCGAGACCTCGAAACCTAAAAACACAGTAAATAATAGCCTTTAGTTTTAAAGCTTTTGGAAAGTTTGTCCCAGGTCCCGTCTTATTTTCTCCCCACTTTTTTACCATGTGCTACGGATCATCGCAGAACTCCTCACGATCGATTTCGGCCCTCAAAGACCTCTAATGATCCCTCTTATGGCCTCTTCCACATATGGGAAAAATAGGTGTCTCGAGAACCGTCTAAAACCTTGTTATTATCCCTCTTAAGGCCTTTTCAACCTAAATCTCTTAGTCTAGGGTTGACCATACAGGTACCCCATATTTTTTTGGGCAGTTTATTTTCCGGGACCTTGGAACCCCAAAAAACAGTGAATAATAGCCTTTTTTTTAGGACTCCGGAGGATCCGTCCCAGGCCTCGTCATTTTTACGCCCCGTTTTTTTACCACGTGCTATGGGCCACCACAGTATTCCCCAAGATTGATTTCGGCCCCTAAAAACCTCTTATGATCCCTCTTATGGCCTCTTCCAGCTGAGAGGGGAAAGACAACCTCACATGGAACCGTCTAAGAGCTTATTATCATCTCTCCTATGATCTTATCACCCCAAATCCTTTGGTTTAGGTTCATATTTTTACCTTACGGGCACCCCGGTCAATTTCTGGGATTTTTTTCCTGGAATCCCTAAGCCCTAGAAAACAAAGAGTAATAGCCTTTATTTTAGGCCCCCGAAGGGGCCGTCTCAGGCCCCGTCACTTTTTTCGCCCCATTTTTTTATTACGTACTATGGACCACCACAATACTCCTCAAGATCGGAATCGGATCTTAAAGAACTCTTATGATCCCTGTTATGGCCTCTTCCAGAGAGGGGAAAGACAGTCTCATATGGAACTGTCTAAGAGCTTGTTATCGTCCCTCCTATGACCTTTTCACCCTGAATCCTTTGGTGTGGGTTCATATTTTTACCTTACGGATAGTCGGATACCCCCGTCAATTTTCGGGATTTTTTTTCCCAAGACCCCAAAGCCCCAAAAAATAGTGAATAATAACCTTTGTTTCAGGCCCCCGGAAGGGTCGTCCCGGGCCTCGTCACTTTTTCGCCCCGTTTTTTTACTACGTGCTATGGGCCACCATAGCATTCCCCTAGATCAGTTCGAGCACCTAAAGACCTGTTATAATCCCTCTACCGAGGACTTCCAACATCACAACCCTTGGTCATGCTCACTCTCTTGTCACCTTTTAGCGACCTTTCATAAGACCCTGTTTTGCCTCTACAGGGGGTGTGTGTACCATGAGCATGGTTGAGGGCAGGCAGACTCTTTTTGTGCTATTCAGTATTTTCCGACGGGAGGAAGGGAAAGCGCATGGCCCAGGCAGACTGTATCCTTGTCCTGGGCTCAGATGAACGCATGCATGCATGCACCCACCACAGTTGTAGACATGCCCCATCTATACTTAGAAAACATTTAGGCGCCTAGGCAACCTCTTTTTTGCACTATGTAGTAGTTTTAAGGGAAAAGGGGGTTAAAGGGGGGAAAAACGAATCAAAGCGACATAGGGCTAAATTTCAGTGGATCGTAGCAGCAAGGCCACTATGCCAGTTACAATACCCTGTCGCGTATTTAAGGTATCTGCAAAGGATTCAAACCGTCACTTGGTAGGAATTGTACTTCAAGGCGGACCTCATGACACATCCGGCGTGAAAGCTTAGCCTATGACACATATCCTTGGGGGGCCGAAGCCCCTACCACAGGACGACAATTCGGTGGCGGGCGCATGCGTCGCTTCTGAACCAGATTATGACTTAGAGGCGTTCAGTCATAATCCAGCACACAGTAGCTTCGCACCACTGGCTCTTCAACCAAGCGTGATGACCAATTGTGCGAATCAGCGGCTCCTCTTATACTAGGTTGAATTACCATTGCGATACTGTCATCAGTAGGGTAAAACTAACATGTCTCACGACGATCTAAACCCAACTCACGTTCCCTATTGGTGGGTGAACAATCTAACACTTGGTGAATTTTGCTTCACAATGATAGGAAGAGTCGACATCAAAGGATCAAAAAGCAACGCTCTATGAACGCTTGGCTGCCACAAGCAACTTATCCCTGTGGTAACTTTTCTGACACCTCAAGCTTCAAATTCCGAAGGTCTAAAGGATTGTTAGGCCACCCTTTCACGGTTCGTATTCATACTGAAAATAAGTATATATATGTTATCTTGAAATCGGGAAGGAAGCTTTAACCATTTGAACTACCCCTCACTCTCTCACTTTTTTTATACTACCTCCGTTTCCAATTAGTTGCAACAATTGAATATTTTATATCTCACAAATAATACCTAATTTTTACAACTAATAGGAAATGAAGGTAGTATATATAATTGGGTTAGTTTGACAATTGTATTTCAAAATTCAAATAGAATAGTTAATGAAGTAGAAAAGATATCCTCAATCAATTCAACATTTTAATTATTTAACCTAAATAATTAGTCTTTTATCACCTAAAACTGGTGCAAAAAGAAATTTTTCAACATGCAATTTAATTAGGTCATTATTTTTTTTCGAGAAATTTTGAACTATATTTTCTCAAATTGATCAAAAGAATTAAAAATAAAAATTTAAAAAGATATATTCTAAAATTGTTTAAATTGTGTTGAATTTAACGAATGTTGCAATTTTAAAAAAATCAATCCAAATTATGCAAAATCCTTTATCAATTTTTAAAATTGTATATGTATCAACGCGCCCATTGCTTACTTAGAAGGCTAGCTATATGATCATAAAAGTTTGATTTTTCTTAAAAAAAAATTAAAATGAATCATAGTGCACAAACAAATAGGAGTTTTTGAATCTTGTCTTAATCAATGTAACATTTATTAGCCTATTTATATCTTTGTTAATCTTGTTTATCCATTACATTCAATCGTTTTATTTTTAAACAAATGATTAATTCTATGGGCGCCCCCTGAAAGAGCTAAAATCTCATACATTTGTTTTGAAAGATAGATAAAAGTTTGATCAACACCATTGTATTATAACAATATACTTGATTTCCGTATATTTTTAAGATCTTAATAACAAGAAGATTAGTTAGAATATAGGTTGTGTACCCTGCGGATATAATTTTTCTAATTCAATATGAAATAAATTATGAAGTAAAATCTTGCTAAAAATTTAAGATGCGTTCATTCATGAATTACTTTGGATTTTTATACAAGAGCCAAACCTCTTTTTATCAACCAAATAAATAAAAAAAAAAAAAACAAAACAAAACCTCTTAAATTTAACAATATAATGGATCCATATAGATTTTACAATAAGATTTTTAAAAATGAACCTATATTGGATATGTAATTCAATGAATACATCATGATATTTACCTAAAAACACATTTGTTTATTAATAAAATAAATATGATTACATTTTATAAAATAGTATCAACCTAAATTATTTGGATGAAATAGATCGAAAAGGATTTTATTTTGCAAATATTGTATGATTTTATCTATGCACACAAATAGCATATAAATTTTTCTGATATATTTTCATCAATATATAAAAGAAGACAAGGAGCAAGCAAGTTTATGCCAATACATTAGTGAATAGGTATTCATTTACTATTTTATTTTTTTAGTATAAGAAATTTCAATAATCCTTTTTGCATAGTTTTAGAGCACCACTTATATATTTTTTTATTATTCTTAATTAGATATAAAATTAATTTTGAAGGGGAAAGGGAAAGTAGGTTGTAAGGGAAGAGGAAGTTGGAGAAATTGAGGTTCTATCTTTCTCTCAAATCTTTTCAATAATGGAGAGTTTTGAGGAAGAGAATTTGATCATCTTTCCATTTCTTAATTTTATTTATCACTCATTCTATTCTTTTTTTTTTTTTTAAGACACTCATTCTCTTCTTTAATATTTGTTACGTTCCATTTTTATATTTTTATTTCTTTAAGGAAAACGTTTAACGTTTGTTCCGAATACGGGTCATTTCTTTTAATTCTCTTCAAATAATCCTCTCTTCCAAATTATTTACTTAGCAATTATAATAGCTCAAATCATAAGTATCAAAGAAGCACTTTTTTGTCACTTTTAGCAAATGTGCAAATGTATGAAGTGTTTAAAAATAGGACATTTTTTTTTTTTTTTTTTTTGCGTATAGGTGTTAAAATCATGAAACTAACCATAAGTTATTTAATTGATCTTGATTTGCATATTCAAAATTTGTGTAGATATTAATCTGACTAGAATACCTCCAAATTATTTAACATATATTTAATTTTCATTACATTAGTCTTTGTTCATTTATATGTAATTAAATTCCTTTATTTAGTACTTGTAATTACAAAATATGTCTCTATCATTTCATATATTCATCTTTAATACAAAAAAAAAGTACTCCGTACTCTTATATATACTAATACATCTTCTAGCTTCTAAAATTATTTGTTGCTTTTTTTAATTAATTACCCCTCGTAATGTGATTGTGTGTATCTTATTTTCAGTTTTCAAAACAAAAACAACTATAAATATCATGGATAATGTGGAGAAATTTTCTGCTTTAGTTGTAGATGATAATGCTTTCATCAGAACTATTGCTCAAATGTTACTTCATGATCATGGATTTAACACAAAGGCCGTTGAAAATGGGCAAGAAGCGGTCGACATTTTTACTAGCGGGAATACTTTTGATATTATTATAATGGATATGGAAATGCCAGTTTTGGATGGAATTCAGGTAATTAATCTCGTACATATGCAATGAATAACCTATATACGTACTATACCATATGTAACAAGTATTTATTACAATACTTTTTTCCCGGTTATATATATATAGTGAGGGCCCCATGCCATGAGAATCCTATTTGCATGAGAACCGTGGGAACTACTAAATAACAATCATATTGAATACATTTGAAAGTTGCAATCACTTGTTAACAATATATTATAACTAGGTATAACCTTAGTTTTCAATTTAAACAAGGTTTAGTTAATTTTTTAGGCTTTTGAAAATCGTATACTATTTAGGTGGTCATAGTTACTACTTATAGGTCAATTTTATATGATGGTTTAAAACACTTGAAATAAATGTTTATACCTTATTATTAAAATAGATGTAAAGTAACACCATAACACCTAGAAAAAAAAAGTGAATAAAGGAGTTTATGTAATTAAGATCGTCTAATTGAATTTTATGTAATTGATTATTTTATGTCAAATACTGAATTTCATTATTGGCCAATATAATACAACATATCCCAAATATCTGTCCAACAATTGATTTAATGAATATGCAAATGTTAAACATAAGCAGAAATTGATTAATACCCCCTACGTTTTTTATTAGATGTAACATGTTGACTTTAGACACTATTCATCTAATATGCTTTGACCATTAATTGCTATGTATATATATTTTTAAAAAAAATATTGTCGCATGAGATCTTGAATTGGATTCGTCTTGGTATAAGCTTTCCAAATATATATGTTTTATAATTTTCACAACTATACATTTAGAGATTTGTCTCCCTCAGAAAAAAATACATTTGTGAAAAGTCAAATGGTACATCTAAATAAAAATATAGGGAGTAATAATTAAGGTGGCTTAGCTTTTACTTGTAAGAATTGATAATAATTACTGTATTTTTATGCAAATGTTAAACATAAGGAGAAATTGATTAATACTCCATAATAATTAAGGTGGCTTAGCTTTTACTTTACTTGTAAGAATTGAAAATAATTACTTTATTATTTTTTTTTAATAGATCAAGCTATTTGATCTATTAAACAACACAAGTTAAGGAGATCACAAAATAACCAAAAAAAGCATGGAAAATTATAGTAGTTTGAGTTAAACTAATCCTTTGCATAATAACCTGCATACAAATATACAATATATGTTTTATGTTAACTATTAGTATATTAATTTAAGTTTTCTATGATGTCCTTGCATATATGTAGGCAACCAAGAAGTTACGAGCTATGGGAGTAAAGAGTTTGATTTATGGTGTAACAGCTTCTGAATCAAAGTGCGACATTCAATCATTCATAGAAGCTGGTTTAGATGATTATTTTGAGAAGCCATTAAATCTTATGAAAATTACTACTATACTCAAACGTCTCACTATGTAATTTTGGATCGTTGAAATGTGCAATATTAGTACTTTATTATTCCCTTCGTTACCATTTGTTTGATACGCTTTAACTTGCACATATGTCAATGCACTATTTTGATTTTAAATATCTTTTGTTATGTACATGTAAAAATTATAATAATTAAATATAAATAACGTACTTATTAAGACGAATCAAACAATACCCCATATGAATATATTATGTATTATATATTGAAAGTAATTTAAAATATTCTCCTATCCTATGAATAATGTTAAGATTCCAAACATATAGGAACGGAGGGAGTAGCTTTTTTTTCCGAGCAATGCTAAAGTTATTGTTCAATACAAAATATTACAACTAAAATATATGTACTCCCTCCGTGTTTTAGATGCAACGAACTTTTGGATATTTTTTTAAAAAATGGATAAAATATTCAAAAGCTGCATAAAAAAAAACGGACGAGTATGTATGATTCATATATATAGAGGGTTTCAATCATGAAGTCATGAATTAGTTTACAATTAGGTGAAATGTGCTATTTATAGTTTTAATTTTGGAGTGCATATTATGGTTTGTGGGGGCGGGGTCTATGGTATATGAGTTGACGGAGTTAGGTCGTTTTGTTTTTTTTTTGAGTTCAAATTTAATGAACTTAACTAAAATGAATGTGTTCCTAATTTAAGCATCTAAGTTTTAATTTCCTGTTCTTTTCAGCTTATCAAAGCATCAAAGATTGGTAATTACAAATAATTTTAAAAGTTAATAAAAGTGTTTAGCCGAGAGTGAGGAATATTTCAATTAGTTAAAATCTCTTGCAAATTTCCAAAAATTCTGAAATTAATCCTCAACAATCGCCCTTATGGCTCATTTCTAATCAGACATTACAACCAAATGGCCAATGCATGTACACTTCTACAACATATTAAGGCAAGGAGATAGAATGTGGTGCCCGTTATCTAAATTATATCCATTCCCTTGCTCATCCTAGGTCTATTCTTACATTTTGTTTGATTAAATGGGGTTATTTTTAGCTGATCAGATTGAATATCTCATAAACTACACCTCATGACACGATACACTCGAGTGTATATCTAGGAAATATACACCTGGGTGTACGATGGTCCCCCTATTTAATACTAATCCAACCATGGATAATTAAATCAATTGTCAACCAAATTCTGATCAAATTAGACGTCATGAGTAATCTCTACGTATAGTTGTTGACCTATTGCTATCATAATTAATATTTTAATAACAAAATAAAATAAAAAAACAACTCCCAAAAGTATGTTTCAATTTAGAACATATCGATAACTTTAAGAAATAATCATAAAGTTAATAAAAGTAGTACTTAACCAAGAATGAGGGATAGCTCAGTTGGTTTAAAGTTAAAACTTTATGAGATTGATCAATCACCTTTGTGGCTCCCTAGCATTGAAAAAATGCTTAATCGTCAGCTATCTTAACAATCGTCTTGCCAACATTGCAACCATAAAAGAGACCAATGAATGCAGAGGGAATGCTCTCTAGACCAAAAATTATGTCCTCAAGCACCTGCATTCGACCTCCTCGAACATATTTTGATGTTGCTGAAAAAAACTCAGCATAAGTATGATCATCTTGATAATCCGTAAGTACAAATCCTTGAATTGTGATCCGCTTGTAAATGATGTTGATCAAGTCTGGAGCGGCTTTGTTTTTAGTAAGACCGGTGTATTGAGATATTGCTCCACAAATGACTGCTCTACCATAAGTGTTCATGTTGCTTATAGCTGCTTCTAGCATTTCTCCTCCCACGTTGTCAAAATACACATCTATACCTTCTGGGAAGTATCTGCAAGTATTCATATTCGATTGTAACCATCCATGTTATTCGAAAAGATAGGGAGTCTTGTAATTTCAAAAACCAAGTAAAAATATTTGTTATTTTAAAAAAGGACGCATATATTTTCTCTATAACTTTGACAAATCGGAAAAATTTTCTATTTTAAGAAAATTAACCGGCCATATATTTTAAGTGACTTGAAATTTTAGCACGCACTACTTTTAGATATATGAAATTATTCAAAATAATGCATATTCACATTGGGATCTAGATATTTGACCTCTTTAGCGTCAAGTTTAAGTCGGTCTCTTCTTTATAATTGAACGCATCATCAAAGCCAAGTTTGTCTTTCAACAAAGCAACCTGTAATATATCATGTAATATATCAAGTAAATGAAGCAACATCATATTAATTTTGACAATATGTTCTAAGAAAAAGTTAATTGCCACAAAATGAGTAAAAAAAAAAAAAAAAAAAAAAAAAAAAACCTTCTGAGAAGTTCCGGCACATCCAACAACATAGCAACCAATTAACTTAGCGTATTGACCCACCACATTCCCCACCGATCCTGAAGCAGTTGATACAAATATTTTCTCCCCTTTCTTAGGCTTTCCCACTTTGAAAAATCCACTATATGCTGTGAGTCCACTAATCCCTATAAAACCCAAAATTATAATGTAATTAATGTGTGCAATGTGGGTTAATATATTGATAATTATTTAATTTATAATTGGTTAAGGTTTTTTTTAGTGTTACATATAACTATATATATAAGTCTAACTGCCGTCGTGACTCTTTAAAAGTTGCAAGAAAAATGAAGGCTTTTTATATAAAGATAGAAGGCAACCAACTAAACTACTACCTCTACCTACAAAGGGGTAATATCTATGAAGTATAAAATATTCCTTTATTGCAAGTAAAAGATTACGGGGATAGTGTTTCATATCTATGAAAAATGGATAAATGTTTGAAGGCATATTCATTTTGAAGTCTCATGACGCACTATACAAGAAATATAGAGTACAATGCTTTGATAAAACATTTATGCGTTCTCTTTGCCTTACAAAAATCTCAAGTTTCAATTTTAAAAGAGTTAAAGTTTCACAAGTTCAGAAGAATACACCTTTCATAGTACATGTAATATGACCACAAAATTAAGAGATGTGTAAAGTCTATTTACCAAGAGTTCCAAGGTGGTATGACATAGGAAAGCCACATAGATCTATTTTCCTTATCAACTTGGTATTCTCCACTACAACATACTGTGCCCAATTCAATAATCCAGAGATTAAGTCATCCTTTTGGAAGTCTGGATGCCCTGAAGCTATGACTTTTCCGATCCCATTTCCGTCAATAGGCTGCCATACCAAAGCATAAAAAAAATAAAAAAATAAATAGCAATTTACATAGTAGTTTGTGCAAGGTCCATATTCGTACAAAGCACCAAAATAGAATCGATTGGATGTTTAGCTATACTTCTGGAGTTAACAAATATTATGAGGCATCGGATACATATAAGGGATTTATGTTAAATATGTTAGAACTCGAGGTTGGACAAGGGGCACCGGATATTCCACTCTAGGGCACGGAAAGCTATGCCTACTTTCTTATTAGTTTAATTTCACGTACTCTTCTAAGAATCACCGGGTTAACGCGAAAGGAATGATGGGATACAATACAGAGAATAATTTACTTAAATGATCTTCAAAGTAATCAAGAAAGAAACTTTGTCATGTATTTTTGAAGACCCGCTAACTTAGTTTATGTAGAAAACTATGAAAGCGAAAGCAAGTTCTAAAGAGAAAATCTGAAAAATAATTTCATCATATGTAAAATGCAACTTAATCTCATATATAGTAACTCAAAAGTAGTTATTTATCCAAATAGTCCTACGAAAGAATGCAAATAATCTTTAACGAAAAGATAGAGTACTATAAATTTCCATAATTTCTCCAAGGTCCAATACTCCTTACTCACTAGTCCCTAAGTCGTATACTATTTGTGACATTTAATCAAATCTTAAGTACTACATAAAAACAAATTTCTTTCTCCTAAACTTTGTATCAATAGTAACCACAACTATACAACTAACTTAGTAATCCCTCTATCCCTTAATTTCTACAACATTTAAGCAAAGAACTTGTTAGAGGATCAACCCAATCAAAATCTTAAGCTAATGATTGGGGCCCAAGAATTGGTTTTATATTCTATCACGCGAGAGTATGTTGGGCTTGCAATGCGGATGCAGCATGGGTTTTCCTTACCTTGCGCTTAATAATTCTACTTGGGAGAAAGGAATGGATGAAATTCAAACCCGAGACCCGTCACAGTGGCTCTGATATCATGTCAGACAACCAACTCAGAACTCTCACAAAATGTGTGATCATATTCCAAATATGATGAAACGGAGATAGCAATACATAAATGATAACACAGAAGTAATACATATAAAAGCATTTGAAAGAAGCAAAATGATTATAAAGAGTAAACGTAAACGTACCGTGCCAGGAAGCAATTTGGCAGCTGCAGCAACAGAATTGTGGGAAGGGCAATAACTTTTCATGCGGTTCAATTGATATGGATCAATAGAAAATTGGAGACATCTCACAAGTATAGCGTTAGACCCTTGTTTAATTACAGAAGATACGTCGATATTTGTAGTAATTACTTGGAAATCTGCTTCTTTTGGTGAACCATTTATCTCATTTGTTATGCTCACAAACTTGTTTCTTATCATCTCCTTTTCCATTTTCTTTTTTTTTTTGGGAGGAGTTTTTGGTGGATGTCTATTTTTGTAAAAGGTGTATTTATCAGGTTGTAGGGATTTGATCCAACTTTGTGCGGTGCGTTTGGTAACTTATAGAAAGGAAATTTTAGTTTGATTAAAATAATAACTTTTGTCTCTTATATTGCATTCACAAA
The DNA here is from genome assembly GCA_016808085.1 of Suaeda aralocaspica. NCBI lineage: Eukaryota > Viridiplantae > Streptophyta > Magnoliopsida > Caryophyllales > Amaranthaceae > Suaeda > Suaeda aralocaspica. The sequence continues at coordinate 4,133,355 of PYUH01000160.1, forward strand.
CAGACAAACTAATGTGAGCTCCTATATACAGTCACTGACTCACGGATACAGCTGTGAGCTGTCTAGTCTCCCACAGTAACAAGTTACTCACTACTTTGTAATTAACTATTCCTCCGGTCCCCCTTTTCCTTTTTTTTTAATGTTAAATTCGCTAGTATTATACATTTAAATTATTAATTTGAATACTTTCTCGATTTTTTTTACTTGCTACATTGAATCAAAAACTGTGAGAACTTTTTTGGTCCGATGTAGTAAGTAAAAAGAGACTGAGGGAGTATTAAAATTAGTGAAATAAAGAACTCATTTAATATAGCTAGTGTGCGACTTTGGTTATTTCGAGTTATTCCGTACTTACTGAATTGTTACTTGTTATTATTAGATGATTGTATTAACTAGCTCCACTAACTTATTGTCTTAGCCAATTTGACTAACTTATTGTAGGGGTGTGCAAAATCGGATATCGGAATTTTTTCGGTTCGGCAAAACCGGATATCTGCATTTTCAAAATAAAAAAAAAACCTATTTTGTATCCGTTCTGGAAATTTCGGATCGTAAAAATCTGGAATTCCGGATCCTTTTTTTTTAATCAAATTTCTTCTAAAACGCTTAATTATCCTTTGAAAAATCCAGATTCGGAATTCAATTTTTATAAATTCCATTCCTGTTTTGATCCGGTATCGGTATTAAAAACTAGTTAATTTCAGAAATCTAGACCGGATATCTGGATTTTCTAAACGAAAATCCGAAATCGGAATTTTTTGCACACCCCTAACTGATTGTATCAATTTTTTGTTTAAAAGTGAATACTAATTAGCTAATAGATGTTAGTTGTTTCCATGTGTTTATAACAAAAGGTTAAAAGCTCTCAAGGGCTCGTTCGACATCACTATAGTTTTCAATTTATTAATTTATTGTTTTTTCCCCTTAAGATATATGATATATTTGATAAATAGAATTTTAAAAGTAATAAACTTATTACGGAGTAGAGTGATCATGGTTTGCAAAATTAACAACTAGAATAGTGCAAAGTAGCTTTTGTGATTCTCTACCTTCCATTTTTTTTATTATTTTTGAAATAAAGGTAACGAACGAGCCTAAGTTATGAGCTTTTTTCCCTCCAAACAGAGCATTTCAAGACAAAAAAATTCTTCCATCAAACTATTTATTAAACAACAAAATTATTATTTTTAGATGATTAAACCTTTAATATTGTGTTAAAGTTTATTGTTTTGATAAATTTATGTTAAAATTTTATGTATGTAAAGGTTTTTTTTAGTTAAAATTTTAAATTTAACTATATTTTCTATATTATTACATAATTTAATTACCGTTGAACTTAAAGCATGTTTAGCCTAGATTTGGCGTGACATCATCAAATTGGGTCTTAAGACTTGTCCCATTTTTCTTTAAAGATCTCAACCAAATCCCAAGTTGAGTCTTGAAATTCCAAGACTCAACTTAAGACTTGAGATTGAGACCCACTCAACTTTTATTTAGCTTTGTTTAATAATGTTATTATTATATTGTAAATATAAAAAAAATAAACTATAAAACAATATGTTATATATTTGAGTCTTAAGGGTTAAAGTGAGAAATTGGGGGTGTTCGAATTTTAACTTTTGACCTGTTTTTTCACTAGCTTCTAACTTTTTTAGTTGGTCAAATAGCCTAAAAAACTGTTTGGATGTTCCTTTTTTGATTGGCTGAAAAAATGGCTTTTAAGCCCCAAAAAAAAGGCTAACAAGAGCAACTTTTTCTTATTGTCTTTTTGACATAGTTAATATTAATAATTATTATTTTACTAATTAATTAATTAATAATTAATTATCCATAACATATAATTTTTTAACTATTAATACTAATGAATAGTTATATTCAAAACTTGATTCTATAAATTATCATTTTAATTACTATAATAATTATTAAATTGATAATTAATTAGTATTTGTTAATAATAATTATTATATTGATAATACCTACGTTAAATAAATAAAAATAATTATAAGATATAAATATTAATAATAATTAACTATTGATTAGTTCTTATTTATTAGTAAAATAATTAGTTAATTATTAAAAAAATGTTCATTTATAATTAATTAAATTTTATAGAGTAATTAATAATTATTGGTTAAGTATTATTAAAATTATTAATTATAAATAATTAATAAAAATTTAAAACTAAATCAATTGATTAAAAATGAATAATTATGGGTTATTATTAATTAATAATTAGTAGATTATAATTAGGATAAATAGTTGATATAACTAATCAAACTATAGGTTATACTCTCAACTTAATCCAAACTAAGTTTTAAATGTAGATATTCCAAACTTTTTTTCCATCAAAAAATAAATAAATAATAAACGGGGTTGTTTCCATACTAGTCTAAGGGGACTACTGGCCTAATAAGTTGGCAAAAAATTATGAGGTGGGTCCCATCACTTGACTCATTTTCCACATCTAATCCCTCCAAAAGCCATTTGATATTTTTACTAAATTGTGAAATGACGTTTGTATTTTGCTTAATAACGCTCGCAAATTATGGTCTGATCTATACCGGTCAATTTTAGTAATCCGGACTAGATTACGAATACGCCTAAATGGGGTCACCCAAAACATGTCCTAAAAAAATTAGGGCGGCAAAGAGAAAGAGCCGAAAATGAATGCTATAAGTCACATATTTTTTTAGGTTCCGAGGCCTCAAAAAAAAACTGTCCAAATTTTGCATGGTGCCCTTAGCTTTTAAATAAGGCTTTTGAGTAGCTGGTTGGGGTTTGAACAGGCATAAAATAGTCTTGTGATAGCAAAAAAGACTAGTATGATCTTTTAATGGAAACTATCTAAAGATGGAAGATAACATGTTTTTAGAAGCCGAAATTGATTGGAGAAAGTTCTCGAGTCTCATTGAACACGTGGTAAAAAGACGAGGAGCAAAATATATGGAGCCTAAGACAGCCTTTTGGAAGTCAAAAACGAAGGCTATAAGTCTCGGGTTCCAAGGTCCGGTTACTGAAAATTTTACATGATGCCTATAAGAGGTCAAAATAGATCCATCGAATATCTTGTCAAGGTTAAAACGACCAAAATATTGTCTTGGGAGAACGTAAAAAGTCAGTGTGCTCTTATCTCAAAATCTTTGTTAGGTTGGAAGGTAACAATTTATTAGAGGCTAAAACCGATCATGTGGTGTCGTCCTAAGGTCACTTTGAACACTTAGTATAAAAATAGGATGGAGATAAGACAAATCTCGATACAACCTTTCAAAAGGCAATAATGAAAGCTATTACTTATAGTTTTTGGAGGTTTCAAAGGTTCTGAAAAAAATTGCTATATATTTTACGTGATGCTCCTAGGGTCAAAATAATTCCCTCAAGCTTGTCGGGGATCAAATGACCATAAAACAACCACAGATGAGCAAAAAGGTTTGTTGATGAGCAAAAAAGGCTCGTGTGCTCGTTTTCTTGGAATCTTTGTAATTTGTAAAGAGGGGTCACAAATTTCGAAGGTTTTGGGGTCCTGCAAAAAAGTTTTCAAAAAGTTTACATGATGTTCTTAGGGTTGATGGCCCCATAAGAACGAAAAAGACTAATGTGCCATTTTTACGGACTCTCTGTAACGAGGAAGATAAAAAGTTTTTTAGTAGCTAAAGATGATTGTTAGGATCCTGGGTCACCCTAAACATGTGGTAAAATATATTAAGGCGAAGAGTAGACGAAGCTCGAAACAAGTAAAAAATGTAAAAACGAAGATTATAAGTCATAATTTTCGGAGGTTCCGAGTATCAAAAAAATATTGCCGAAAATTTTATATGGTGCCCTAGGATCAACATAGGGTCCTTGAGAAGCTTATCGGAGTTTGAACGACCTTAAAACAGTCCCAAAAGAGTAAAAAAGACAGATGTGTCATTCTCTCAAAATATCTGTTTAAAAGGAGAAGACAACAAGTTTTTTGTTAGTCGAAACTGATCGTAAGATCCCAAAATCATCCAACACACCATGACAAAGAAGTCACAGCCTTTTCAAATACATAAGCACCCCGACTACACCTACAAGTCCACAATAATCTGAGTTGAGGATTTGTAGTCTAAATCAAGGGCTTTGACAGGGTTTTACACCGTCCGTTTCGAAACCTCACTCTCAACACTCTCTTTCGCCTTCATCTTCCTCATTTCACCTCTTCTAAAAAATTCTCTCTCTCATTTTTTCCCGCCCTAATTACTCTCATCCAAACACACCCTAGGGTTTCCGCCATAGCCAAAAACCTCCATTAAAATGGTGTCTCCAAAACAACTACTGCTAACAATCGAATCGACGCTTTTAACTTCACCTCCTCCTTCTCCTTCTGACCGCATTGAGCTTATGCACGCCATTCGAAGCTCTCGTTCTTCTCTCCAAAACCTCCTTTCTTATACTGTATATTGTTTCTCTTTTTTTTTTTGTTTGTTTTAATTTGAATTTAATTGCTTCTTATTTTGCTCAATTTTGAAGGTTTTGTTCACTAATTTGATTGTTTTTGTGCGTTTTGTTAGCCTCCTAGACCCTCGGATCGTACCGAGGTTCAATCGAAGGATGTTCGGATGCCGAATTCGCCTCCGATATCGCTTGATGATCAGGATGTCCATCTTGTATGCTTTTCATTGTTTTCTGTCTTTTTGGTTTTTGAATTTACTAGACTGATTTTTAATTTTCTGGAATTTTCAGTTTAAGCTATGAGTTTGTATTTGTTAGTTGCATTGCATTTTTTTGGCTGTGTTGATTATTTTGTTTTTGGAGTGTATTGTTGTTGTTGGTGTTTGAATAATTGAATTTAGGTTTTTGCATGTTGTAGATATTATACTAATGTGATTGGCAATTGATAGGCATTGTCAGGAATGTTTCCGGTTTAGCTAAGCTAATGTTAAGGCCTTGAGCTCATTTTTCGTATGAAATTTTCCGAATTTTTATGAAGTAAAAAAACTTAAGTATTCGCTCATTTTTCGTACGAAATTTTCCGAATTTTTATGAAGTAAAAAAACTTAAGTATTCGCCATTAGGGTATGTTAGTATGTATGATAAAAGCGGCCACCTTTTAACATACAATGGTTGTTTATGATTAGATTTTTGTATTTCTAAGATGCCCCCCCCCCCCCCCCCCCCCCCTGAGGCCCACAAAAAAAAACCCTTATAAAAGGCTTACATGTTTTCCAAAAAAAAAAAAAACAAATACCCATTCCCTCCTCAGGAAATTAGGGCTTCTTTATATAGCCTAAGACCTTTTCAAACATTTCCCCAACCCAACCCACCATCTTTTTTGCAACGCCCCATTGTGGTCCAATAATGGCAAATTAAACTTACATTTCTGTCAATACCCCAAGCGTCCCAAGCATTAACCCCACCATTTTCATTCACGAATCCCCCCTAGGTGTAAAAACATTTGTACAAAAAAAGTAAACTTAAAAAAAAAAAAAACTTCTGAAAGTTGATACTAGCCAAAAAAAAAAAAAAATTCTTGTTAAATACTGGACTTAGCAACACAAAAACACGAATTTTAAGATGAGCTTGAAAGTTTCCCTGCAAAAACTTCTTCTCTGGGAAAAGGGAAAAAAAGGGGGGACAGGGGGAAATTGGTTAAAATCGCTTTTGCTTAAACAAAAAAAAAAAACTATGAATGGCCAAAATCTTAAGGGGGATTAGCAAAAAAGTTGTTTTTTTTTGCAAAGATTTTAAAAGGGGAAGATTTTGTTTGCTATTTTGAAAAATTTTTTTTTTTTTATTATTATTAATTATATATTTAAAAAAAGTTCACTTTCCAAAAAAAAAAAGTTTTGGGGCAAAAAAGGGCAAATTTTATTCCATTTTGGATGTGGGAAGATTTTTTTGCTTTAAAAAGATCAACGGGTCACCAAAACCAAAAGTTTTTTTGCCGGGAATTTTATTTAAAAAATTTCATGATCTTTTTTTTGTCTGTTTATTTTTTTTAAAAAAAAAAAAAAAAACAATTGTTAAGCTTTTCAAAAAATAAAAAATGGAATGGAAAAAAAAGGGCCACCCATTTTTAAGTTTTTACCCCCATTATAGTTTCCTTGTTGTTTGGATGTTGAAATACAAATTTAAAAAAAGAAAAAGAATATATTAATGGAAAATTAAAAAACTTACTTTTTGCCCAAATTTGGGTGGGTTGGGGCCAAACAAAAACTAAGTTTGCAAAACTTCAAAAAAAAAACCCCCCCCCCTTTCACCCCAGTATATCCAAAGATTTGCTGTGAAAAAAAGGGGCTTTCCTTCACCAACCTTATTTTTCCTATTAGGCCTATTTTCCCTTCCTTTAAATGCCGCCAATTATCATTACCTTTTTCTCTCCTGCTCATAAAAAAAAAAACAACAAAGAAAACTCTGAGTTTGGGGGCCATACTCCCCCAAAAAAAAAAAAAAGTGAGACAAAAAGGGGGAAGGGGATAAGCTTCAACAATGTTGACTAGGGGGAAACAAAAACACAAGGCAAACAAGGGCATATTCTCCGCAAACATAGGCCTTAAGGGGGGATGCATTTTAATAAAACAAAAAAAAACAAAACCCTCGAATTTACTTCCTAATATTTTTAAGGGCATTGTTAAAAACCCCAAAAAAAAAAAAATCCTTTTTCTCCAACTTCCCCCCCCACTAAATTCTAGACGGGCCCCGGATTAAGTCGAAAAAATAAAACAAACCACTCTCTCCCAAAAACATATAATCTCCCCCCCCTCAAACTTTAAGAGGGGCACTCAAAAAAAAAAAAAACCCAAAATTTGCTGGGGGGCCTTCTCACAAAAAGGGGTTGGGTTCAAGGGGCTTTTGAAAAATTGATGGTAAAAGAATTGGGAAGTTGGCGGTGATTTGAGGGACGATTTTAAAAGTTCAATGATGGAAATGGAAGATAAAGGGTGGGACAAAAAACCTAGGATAAAAAAAAACCGCAAAAGGATAGGAAAGGGGGATACGAAGTGAAACTTGGTTTCCCCACTTAATGGAAGAAAAAAAAAAAAAACTGGTTTGAAAGGGACTAAGGACAAACCCAAAAAACACGGGGAAAAAAAAAAAGGTTTTTAGGGGCCATTTTGGTTGGGGTTGGTTAGTAAAATCTAAGGGGGAAAAAAATGGGGAAATGGGGAGTTTGGGGCTTTCATTTTCCCTTTTGATGGTCAATTTTTGTTTTTGTTTTGTTTTTTTCCCCCATTTCCTTTTTTCCCCACTTTTTCCTAATCCCCTTTTAACCCCATTTTAAAACAACTTTATCTTTTTTCCATACCCCTTTCCCCTATCTTTTTTCATTCTCTTTTTTCCCCCCCACCTTCCCATCCTAAACCAACCCACCCAAAAAAACCTTTAGGGGCCCTTCCACACCAAAAAAAAATCAAAAAAAAAAAAAAAAAAAAACACCCTTTTCCACCGTTGCTTTCCCTTTCAACCGGGCGGGGGGACCCCCTTTCAAAAAAACCTTTTTTCGGTTTGGGGGTCCCCAAGGAAAAAAAAAAAACCCCCACCCCCCAACCAGTTGCCCACACCCACCTTTCAAAGAAAAACCCCACCCCCATGCAAGTCGCCCCCACTAAAACCAAAAACCACCCCCCACCCCCCCCAACCTTTGATTTGCGCCCCCACCAAAATTTCTTTTTACAACCACTCCCACAGTTCGGCCAAAAAACAACCCCCACCCCTAGGGGGGGGGGGGACCCACTCTTTCACCAAGTCCCCACCCAACAACCCCCACCCCAAGAAAAACCGCAAAAAAAAAAAAAAAACACCCAACGGCCCACCCAACCAAAACCCACTTTCCCACAACCCAAAACAAACCCACTCCCCCGTTTCTCATTTACCCCCACACCCCCCCCCCCCCGCAAACTTACAATTTCTTCCTCTCTTGGCAACCACCTTGCACCCCCCAACCAAAACCCCTTTGCCCCTTGCGTTTCCCTTTTTTACCCCCCCCACCCCTTTTTTTTGGCCCACCAAACCTTTTTCCCCACCACCCAACTGTTCCTCTTTTCCCCCCCTTCCAAACCGGGGCTGTCAACCAACTAGGGGAATGGGGGGGTTTTTCATGGGGTCTTATTTGGACCCCGCCCCCCAAAAAACCCCTGTGGGGAAACCCGCCCCATGTATAAAGGGTGGGTCTTTTGGGGGGGGGGTCCAATTAAAAAAATTTTTTTTTAGGGGGGGGGAACCCAAGGGGGGGTCTGGGGCGGGGGGAGGGGGGGGAACTGGGTTCTATGGTTTAAAACTAAAATTGGGGGGTTTTTTTTTTCTGGGGGGGGTTTCTCCAAAACAAAAATTTGGGGAACCCAGGACCCCTCCACGCCCCCCATGGACCCATGAATTTTTTTTTTAACTATATATATAATATAATAATAACATAAAAAACAAAAACAAGTAAAAAAAAACCCAATTCTTAATTGTTTCTTGTATATAATTAATTATATAATTATCTCGTATATTTGGACTGTAATGTAAAAACTTAAATCAAAATCATAGATAATAATTGATTTATTCGAAAAAAAACTCAATTTTAGTTTTAGGGGATTAAAACTTAATCTTATCTCAAAAAATTGAAGTTAAGAGATTTGAAAAAATTGATTTCAATAGATAAGTTCACTAAAAAATTATGATTAATTTTGTTGTAATTAAAAACTTGCTATGTAACCTTAGGACTACTTCATTAAGGACTCGCCAGGAACCCACTAGGGAACCCCACAGGAAACCCCCAGCCCCACACCACCCCAGGCGTCTGGGTCGGTAAAGGGTTCCAAAATTTTTGTAGGGGACCCTTTGGTTTGATTTGGGGGGAGGATCTGGTTTTTTTTTCATCCATTTACCCCCAAAAAAAAATTTCAGGAGTTCTAGGGGTTCTCCCCCCTTGGGTTCAAAGCCGGGAACCCGCCCCAAGGGACACTTGCCCAAGGAACCATCCCTAGTCCACCAACCCCCTCTTCCCCTGGCAAAAAAAAAAAAAAACCGCTAGGAAAAAAAAAACCCACCAAAAAAAAAAAAATTGTAGATCTAAATGAGTTTTAAGGGTATTATGTGGTGGTGAGTGATTTTCGGGGGAGAGAAGAGGAGCGGCGAAGAGGTATGAAGTGATGGTGAGATGGTGTGCGGTGGAGTTTGGATAGAGAAGGGAGAGGTGGTTGTTGTGGTTGTTGTATGGTGGTTGTTTATGTTGGGAGGTCACTCCTTCCATTTTGAACAAAACAAAACAACAGGCTGTAAAACAATGATAAACCCTTTTCCATTCTCCTCCTTACCCTTTCCTAATCTCTTTCCCTTTCCCCCTCACCAACCAAACGGCCCCTTAATGTTTGGGATAAGCACAACGAGAGAGAAACATATATAAAAAAAAATAAAGGGTACTCAGTTAGATTATAAAAACAAGTAATTCAAATGCTTCCTTCCAACCCATAAAAAATAATCATATTAGAAGTATTTGTTCCTTTATCCTCGTTTTTCTTTCTATTGACAGCACCATAACCAATCATTTCAAATTGCCTCCATGGATAAACTATTAGTCTACAAAACTTCTCCAAGGCCACAAATCAAGATTTGTATAATTTATAACACCAAGGGCATGCAAGGAAGGGGACTATACATAGGTAAAAGTCTTGCATGATGTACACAAACAGCAACGTTTTTCCCTCCTTTTCATGATCCACCATCCTTCCCCTAAAGTCTCTCATCTTATTCCTACACTCAAATCTATAGATCTTCATGACGAAAGATGGGCTGATAACAGTATCTGGATGATATTAAAATTCATAGTGACACGCAAGAATGAGGAATGGTAATTATTATAACACACCAAAGTAGCAAAAGAAGGAAAAAAGGGATAAATATAGGAAAGTATGCTAACAGCAAACAAAAGCTTCAGACAACTTCCTATTCAACAATAATATATTACATGTGATAAGTGACAACAAAACCTCCAATCACTTACTTGTTCGCACAACCAGAACGGACAGAACAAGGCAATGAGAGAGAATAAGTCTTTCCCGGCTAACAAACTGCTCGTCGCTCCACAACAGCACCAGGCATCAATGATGTAACGTCTGCATTAGGGCCACCTAAAACCCCCCGGTTCTTCCAAATTGAGTTCCAGATACAAAGATGCAACAAACAGTACAGTATTATAGGTCAATTTTATTTTCCACATCCCACAAAAAACAACTTATTCTTCCTTTTTGATCATATTTATTATACAAAACAAGAATCACTACATGTATCATAAGAACATTGCCTCAGGAGAAAAAAGAAATATAATATATATACCTAGTATCAAAATATTTCAATTTTAACAAAAAAGGAATTACAATGCCCTCAGAAACAAAGGCACCTTTGGTTTTTTTTATAGACTTATAGGGTTATCTTAGTACTACAAAAACAAGTGGCACACCTAGGCGCAAGAGGGTTCTACGCTTCCTGCACCTTTGTAGGCAAGGCGCAACCTAAAAAAAAATTAAAGAAATAGCCAAAAACTCAGTGCCTCTCAACCTTCTGAGGCAGCTTATATTTGGTTCCTTCATGCACCTGGAAAATAGATGCATGCTTTTGAAACTAAGAGGCCTGTAGCTTATAGTATGTAGTGTAAATAAACTAATCTTATTAAAATTGATTTCTTAGCCTTCTAATTTTACTCCTATTCGATATAACCATCCATATATATATCGATAGTTTTACTTCATGGTTTCTTATGTTTACAAAGAAAATTCATCAAAAAGGGATTGCCTGGTACTCCCCAAGTTTGTGTATTGAAGATTGTTACCGTAACAAATATCAAACGAAATCACAAAGCAAAAAAAGAAAAAACAGAAAAGAAAGAAAGAGGTATATAGAGCAAAGGCAAAAATAACATGGCTGACCTTGATTAAATTTATTACGTTGTCTAAGCCCGGCATTTAAGATCCTCCAAGTATTTTTGAATGTCAGCTACCAATTCCCCTCAATATCCTGGTCTAGCACAACAGCCTACATAGACCCCAAAAGAAAAAATAAACAGAAAGAGAGTAGAAAATGATTGCAAGGCATGAAAGTTTTTTGACTAAATAATATGACAAAAAAAGCATAATGAAAGTGAGACAGAGACAATGTAATACCTTAAAATGTGTACAATGCTGTGATCAAGTTCTTCTTTCTGTATACCGAGTCCAATCGCTAGACGCAAAATTTCCCAAGGTTTCGTCTAGCAAGCCCCACTAAGAAAAAAATAAGCAAATCAAAACTAACAAAAGCATCTGATATTACTTTGCTTATGTTATTACTCTTTTGCACCACGGAGCAAAAAAAATACAAAAATAAGAAAAAAGAGCAAACAGAGAAAAGGAGGAACAAATCTATACCTCTTGATTAGCAGAAACAAGTAGCCGAACGCATTCGATTTCGTTGAGGTGAAGATCATCACTAAGTTTCAGAGCCTAACATCAGAACAACTAAAGATTAGCATATGTAAGAACGATAACCACAAAACTACCACAAAATTAAAGCAATTCACGTATTCACTACAAACACTTCATATCTGAATAGCTCACTGCTCGCTGGTAGATACACCCACTAAGATGAAAGCTGCTTTATAAAAACATTAACAACACCTAAGTACCTAACAGCAAATGAACCGCCGTCAAAAGAAAGAGAGGGAGGGAAAGGGGGTAACAATGGTCTCCAAATCCACAAACAATAGCTACCTTATCTCAACCTCTTGTAATAAAATACATAGAACGATTTTACATTGTTACTGGACGAGTATTATGATAATTTAATTTCAACTACTCCCTAATTATCACACACTCTTCAATCGTCATCATCATTTAACA
>PYUH01000160.1:4145195-4156228 GCA_016808085.1 Suaeda aralocaspica
GCCCCCCCCCCCCCCCCCCCTGTTAAAATGAGTGATGACGATTGAAGAGTGTGTGATAATTAGGGAGTAGTTGAAATTAAATTATCATAAATACTCGTCCAGTAACAATGTAAAATCGTTCTATGTATTTTATTACAAGAGGTTGAGATAATGTAGCTATTGTTTGTGGATTTGGAGACCATTGTTACCCCCTTTCCCTCCCTCTCTTTCTTTTGACGGCGGTTCATTTGCTGTTAGGTACTTAGGTGTGTTAATGTTTTTATAAAGCAGCTTTCATCTTAGTGGGTGTATCTACCAGCGAGCAGTGAGCTATTCAGATATGAAGTGTTTGATAGTGAATACGTGAATTGCTTTAATTTTGTGTGGTAGTTTTGTGGGTTATCGTTTCTTACATATGCTAATCTTTAGTTGTTCTGATGTTAGGCTCTGAAACTTAGTGATGATCTTCACCTCAACGAAATCGAATGCGTTCGGCTACTTGTTTCTGCTAATCAAGAGGTATAGATTTGTTCCTCCTTTTCTCTGTTTGCTCTTTTTTCTTATTTTTGTATTTTTTTTGCTCCGTGGTGCAAAAGAGTAATAACATAAGCAAAGTAATATCAGATGCTTTTGTTAGTTTTGATTTGCTTATTTTTTTCTTAGTGGGGCTTGCTAGGACGAGAACCTTGGGAAATTTTGCGTCTAGCGATTGGACTCTGGTATACAGAAAGAAGAGACTTGATCACAGCATTGTACACATTATTAAGGGTATTACATTGTCTCTGTCTCACTTTCATTATGCTTTTTTTGTCATATTAATTTAGTCAAAAATTAACTTTCATGCCTTGATCAACATTTTCTACTCTCTTTCTGTTTATTTTTCCTTTTGGGGTCTATGTAGGCTGTTGTGCTAGACCAGGATATTGAAGGGGAATTGGTAGCTGACATTCAAAAATACTTGGAGGATCTTATAAATGCCGGGCTTAGACAACGATTAATAAATTTAATCAAGGTCAGCCATGTTATTTTTGCCTTTGCTCTATATTACCTCTTTCTTTCTTTTTCTGTTTTTTCTTTTTTTGCTTTGTGATTTCGTTTGATATTTGTTACGGTACAATCTTCTCAATACACAAACTTGGGGAGTACCAGGCAATCCCTTTTTGATGAATTTTCTTTGTAAACATAAAGAAACCATGAAGTAAAACTATCGATATATATATGGATGGTTATATCGAATAGGAGGTAAAATTAGAAGGCTAAGATATCAATTTTAATAAGATTAGTTTATTTACACTACATACTATAAGCTACAGGCCTCTTAGTTTCAAAAGCATGCATCTATTTTCCAGGTGCATGAAGGAACCAAATATAAAGCTGCCTCAGAAGGTTGAGAGGCACTGAGTTTTTGGCTATTTCTTTAATTTTTTTTTAGGTTGCGCCTTGCCTACAAAAGGTGCAGGAAGCGTAGAACCCTCTTGCGCCTAGGTGTGCCACTTGTTTTTGTAGTACTAAGATAACCCTATAAGTCTATAACAAAAACCAAAGGGTGCCTTTGGTTCTGAGGGCATTGTAATTCCTTTTTTGTTAAAATTGAAATATTTTGATACTAGTGGTATATATATTATGATTTCTTTTTTCTCCTGAGGCAATGTTCTTATGATACATGTAGTGAGTTCTTGTTTTGTATAATAAAATATGATCAAAAAGGAAGAATAAGTGTTGTTTGTGGGATGTGGAAAATGAAAATTGACCTATAATACTGTACTGTTTGTTGCATCTTTGTATCTAGGAACTCAATTTGGAAGAACCGGCTGGTTTAGGTGGCCCTAATGCAGAGCGTTACATCATTGATGCTCGTGGTGCTGTTGTGGAGCGACGAGCAGTTGTTAGCCGGGAAAGACTTATTCTCTCTCATTGCCTTGTTCTGTCCGTTCTGGTTGTGCGAACAAGTAAGTGATTGGAGGTTGTTGTCACTTATCACATGTATATATTATTGTTGAATAGGAAGTGTCTGTAAGCTTTTGTTTGCATGTTAGCATACTTTCCTATATTTATCCCTTTTTTCCTTCTTTTGCTACTTTGGTGTACTTTAGTATAATTACCATTCCTCATTCTTGCGTGTCACTATGAATTTTAATATCATCCAGATACTGTTATCAGCCCATCTTTCGTCATGTAGATCTATAGGATTTGAGTGTAGGAATAAGATGAGAGACTTTAGGGGAAGGATGGTGGATCAATGAAAAGGAGGGGAAACGTTGCTGTTTGTGGTACATCATGCAAGACTTTTACCTATGCTTATAGTCCCCTTCCTTGCATGCCCTTGGGTGTTATAAATTATACAAATCTGTATTGTGGCCTTGTGGAAGTTTTGTAGACTAATAGTTTATCCATGGAGGCAATTTGAATGATTGGTTATGGTGCTGTCAATAGAAAGAAAACGAGGATAAAGGAACAAATACTTCTAATATGATTATTTTTATGGGTTGGAAGGGGAAGCATTTGAAATTACTTGTTTATTAATCTAACTGAGTACCCTTTATTTTTTTTATATATGTTCTCTCTCGTTGTGCTTTATCCCAAACCATTAAGGGGCCGTTTGGTTGGTGAGGGGGAAAGGGAAAGAGATTAGGAAAGGGTAAGGAGGAGAATGGAAAGGGTTTATCATTGTTTTACAAGCCTGTTTGTTTTGTTCAAATGGAAGGAGTGACCTCCCAACATACAACCACCATACAACAACCACACAACCCACCTCTTCCCTTCTCTATCCAAACTCCACCGGCACACCATCTCACCATCACTTCATACCTCTTCGCCGCTCCTCTTCTCTCCCCGAAAATCACTCACCACCACATAATACCCTTAAAACTCATTTAGATCTACAATTTTGTGGGTTTTCTAGGGTTTTGCAGGGTGAGAGAGGGGTGGTGACTAGGGATGGTCTTGGGGCAGGTCTGGGGCGGGTCCGGCTGAACCCAGACCCAGACTCTGAATTTGGGGTATGGATCCAGATCCGCCCCAAATCCAATGGGTCTAAAAAATTTGGACCCTTACCCAGACCCTGGGGTGTGGTGGGTCTGGTGGGTCTAGTGGGTCTGGCGAGTCTATGAAAGAGTCTAAGTTACATAGCAGTTATTACAACAAAATTAAATCATAATATTTTAGTGAACTTATCTAGTGAATACAATTTCAAATCTCTGTACAATTTTGAGATAAGATTAAGTTAGTCTAAACTAAAATGAGTTCGAATAAATCAAATTAATTATATATGAGTTTAGATTAGTTACATACGAGGTCATATACGAGATAATTATATATTAATTATATACAAGAACATTAAAGATTGTTTACTTGTTTGTTTTATGTTATATTATATTATATATATATTAAAAAAAAGTTAATGGGTCCATGGGGCGGGTCTGGGTCCAAATTGTTGAGACCCAGACCCATTTAGTTAACCATAGACCCAGATCCGCCCCAGACCCACTGGGTCTAAAAATATTGGACCCAAGACCCTTATACATGGGGCGGGTCCACAGGGGTTGGGGCGGGTCATAGACCCATGACCATCCCTAGTGGTGACAGCCGGTGAGGGGAGAGAAGTGGTGTGGGAGGTGTGCAAAGGGTGGGGTAGGGACGCAGGGCAGGGTGGTGTGCAAGTGGTGCAATTGTAGTGCGTGTGGGTAATGAGCGAGTGGTGTGGGTGTGGAAGTGGTGTGTGGCTGGTGGTTGCGGTTCTGGGGTGGTGTGTGACTGGTGAGAGTGGTCCTAGGGTGGTTGCGACTAGTGGGAGTGGTTGTAAGATGGTGCGCATCAGGTGGGTGTGGTTTTGGGTTAGTGTGCGACTGCTGGGGGTGGTTCTGAGGTGGTGTGCAACTGGTGGGGTGGTTCTGGGGACCACCGGAAAGTTGAAGGGGGTCGCCGGTGAAGGGAAGCGGTGAAAAGGGTAGTTGATTTGGTGGTGGAGGCTAAGGTTGGGTGGTGGTTAGATGGAAGGTGGGGAAAGAGAATAGAAAAGATAGGGGGAGGGTAGGGAAAGATAAAGTGTTAAAATGGGGTAAAGGGATTAGGAAAAGTGGGAAAAAGGAATGGGAAAAACAAACAAACAAATGACATCAAAGGGAATGAGCCCAACTCATTCCCATTCCCTTAGATTACTACCCCCAACCAAATGGCCCCTAAACCTTTTTCCGTGTTGGTGCCTTAGTCTTCACCATTTTTTTTTTCTCCATTAGTGGAGCAAGTCCTCGTATCCCTTCCTATCCTTGCGGTTATCCTAGGTGTCACCCTTTATCTCCATTCATCATTGACTTTATCTCTCAAATCACCGCCACTCATTTTACCATCATTTCAGCCTTGACACCTTGTGAGAAGGCCCCAGCAAATTGAGTTCTTGAGTGCCTCTAAAGTCTAGATATATGTTGGAGAGAGTGTGTTATTCGACTTATTCCTGCTCTAGATAGTGGGAAGTGGAGAAAAAGGATTTTGGTTAACAATGCCTAAAATATATTGAGTATTCGAGTGTTTTATGAATGCAATCCCTTAAGGCTATGTTGCTATGCTTGTTGCTGTTGTCCTAGTCACATGTAAGCTATTCTTCCTTTTAACTTTTGGGAGTATGGCCAAAATCAGAGGTTTTCTTGTTGTTTATGAGCCTTATGAAGATGGCGGCATTAGGAGGGAATAGGCAATAGGATAAGTGAAGGAAAGCCTTTTCAAATCTTGATATACTGTTAGGTTTTGAGTTGCAAAACCTGTAGTTTGGGCCAAACCACAAATTGCAAGTAATTTTATTCCATTAATATATTCTTCTTTTTAAATTTTATTCAACATCACAAAAGGACTATATGGGTAAAACTTAAATGGTGCTTCATATCCATTTATTTTGAGCTTAAATTGTTTTTAAAAAAAAATAAACTACCTCATGAATTTAATAAAATCGGCAACTGTTGGTAGAACCGTTGATCTTTAGCATCTTCCCACATCATGAATAAAATTTGCTTTTCCAAAACTTTGAAAGTGACTTTAAATATATATATATATAAAAAAAAAATTTCATAGCACAAATCTCCTTTATCTGCAAACAAACTTTGCTATCCCTAAGATGGCATCATAGTTGTTTAAGCAAGCGATACACTCCCTGTCCCCTTTTTCTCAGTTGCAGGGAACTTCAGCTCATCTTAAATTGTTGTTTCTAAGTACCAAGTATTAACAGAATTTTTGGCTAAGTATCACTTCAGAGTTTAAGTTACTTTGTACAAATGTTCAAACCTAGATCGTGAATGATGGTGGGTATGCTGGGACGCTGGGTAATGACAGATTAAGTTAATTGCCATTAGTGACACAATGGCGTTGCAAGATGGTGGTGGTGGGAGATGTTGAAAAGGTCTAGGCTATATAGAAGCTATGCTGAGGAGATGGTATTGTTTTGGAACATGTAAGCCTTTTATTAGGTTGTGGCCTCAATTGTGATTTTATTCTTGTCCCAGATCCCAAGGATATAAAGGATATGTTCTCAGTTCTAAAAGACAGTGTTACTGAACTTAATGGCTGCACAGACACCTCGAAGTTTCAGGTAATTCTTTTGCAGCCTTTTTTAAGAATCATTTTATTCCTTAGACCATATACATAGTATTAGTTGTCTTCATATGTTCTGGTTTTAGTTTTGTTGGCCTTCATACTTGGTCTATGTTGCTGCTTTTCATTTGGTTCTTACTTTCTGTACAGATTACTTTTGGAATCCTCTTTTCCCTTGTAATTGCATTCACCTCTGATGCTCTGAGCACAGATCCAGAGAAAGTGTCGCTCCTTTCTCAAGATGCTTCCTTCAGACAAGAATTTCAGGAAATTGTAAGAACCACTGGTTTGATATTTACCTTCTAATTTTAGGAATATATGTCTTATCTTATGGAGGTGATCTGATATTATTTCAGGTTATGGCTCCTGTTAATGATCCAAATGTTGTCGGTTATGTTAACTGTGTAAGACTAGCATGGTCAGTACATTTGATGTTAATACATGATAGGATTTCTGCAAGGGACACAGTCTCCAGTGCTTCCTCCAAAGACCTGCAGAATATCAGTTCTTGCTTAGAAGTCATTTTCTCGAACAATGTGTTTCAGTTTTTCATCGACAAAGTTCTTGGAACTGCTGCTTATCAGGTGTTCTTTCTGCTGATTTGTCAGATGTTCTATGTTTAAATTCACAGTCTTTGATGTAACTTTCTGATTTTGTCTACAGAATGATGATGAAGATATGACATATATGTACAATGCTTACCTTCACAAACTTATCACTATCTTCTTGTCCGAGCCACTTGCTAGAGATAAGGTCAGTTGAAGTGACCATTTCACATTGTATTATTTGGGCCTAGTTTTTCTGTGTATGAGGATCATTATTTATTAGTGATTGTGGGAATTTATTGCTAACTAGTCTTGGCTGGAGGGGTGTGGTTGTTTTGTAAAGAAACACTGTAGAGTAATTTTTGTAGTAAGTTTTACATTATGCCTTAAAGGGATATAGGACATAAAAGGAGTCCCACATGCAACAGGGTTCCACCGTCCTTAGCTTATATTTTAAATGTTAAAATTTGTAAAAAAATGTAAGTAGCACAAAGGTTAAGTTGTAAGCTCCTCCATTGCCATTTTTGAGGATTCCTTTTCAAATTCAGTTGTTTCTTTAATGATTTGGATTGTAGCTTCTTGAATCTACCTGAAATTTGCTCTAATAGTAGTTTCTTTTCACTTGAGCTTCTTAAGGACTAGATCTCTTCAAAATTAATGGTTTGTTGCATCTTTATGAGTTCAAGCATTTTCATGTATTCTACTTGTTTCTTGAAGTTCTCTTCATTTGAAAATTTTATAGTATTTGGAATCATTTGAAATCTCTAAATCTGTCCCATCGTATACGAAAAAATATAGTCAATGCATTTTCTTGTTTGACTGTTTCAATTACTGTTGTAAAGACATGAAGTTTTTATAATTTAATACTTTTTAGTACTTAATTATAGATGTATATGGTTGAACTTATGGATTGGCAATTGTGCCAAAGTGAATTAGAGAGAACTTTTTGAATGTAAGGAGTACACATTTAAGACCAATATTTTCATTTGTCATTGCAAATTAAGGTGTTGTTAGTTGTTACATATCTTTAACATGCAAGCGCTTTAGAGAAGGGGAAAGATGGGTGGAAGCTTCACCTTTTTGATATTGGGATTGATTCCCTTTGCTGAGGAAGGAAAACTAGTTGACTGCAGCATTTCCCACCCTATTTCTTGAATTCCTTGTAATAGATCCGTGTATCTTATGTGTTATTGTTTATGTCTTGTTTTTTATTAGGTAAAAGAGGTAAAAGAGAAGGTTATGGCTACACTAAGAACTTATCGCATGGGTGGACCTCATGGATTCTCTCACATGGACAGCACAAATTCTGATAATGCTGCAGAAGTGGATCATCAACCATTTATATCTTTATTGGAGTTCATCAGTGAAATCTATCAGGTGTGTTCCTTCGAGAAATTGGTGATAGGCTATTTATTTCTTGTTTGTTAGCAAAAAGAAGGGGATTTAAAATTTGTTTCTCATAGGCAGGAGGGTTTTCACACTTAATAGGTGTTATTTGGTGGGTTTGAGGGGTTTTATCCCCATCTCTAGCTCTACAAATAATGCTATGACATTTGAACAAACAAGGGAAATCTCTTTTTTGGAATCCCTGTCCCCACCTTTTATTTCTCTAAGCAAACACCTTTAAGAGTATAATTTACTAGCATACTATTTGTAAGATAGGGCATGAATTACCTAAGTGTGTGCATGGGAAGGGCACTAGAGATGTTCTTGTTCTTTTTAATTGAGGTCTGTTAATTTGAGTCCTCTAAGTGGCATCCATATTGAATGGTGTCGTGCTGGTGTTTTGGAATGCATTGCAAAGGTATCTGAAGATTGTGATAGACTAAGGGCCTGCTTACTTTAACTGAAAACAGCTGAACTGTATTGAACTGATTGGAGCTGATCAGAACTGAACTGAAAGTTTTTTTTATGAAGGATTAATGAGTAGCAAAATAAGAGAAGAGCTGAGCCAAACTGAACTGAACTAAGCTGAACTGAACTGATTTTAAGATGAAGTAAATAGGCCCTAAGGCACATATAGTTCTTGTGTGTTGTAGTAAAAGACTTTGACACATACTTGCAAAATTGATGATCATGTGGTATATTAAGTTGCATTAGTAGTAATATCAAGATTTTACTGATTAGTTAGATATGAGTCTCTTGTCTTGAAAATTTGTGGTACTTTGGTTATCACTAAAAGCTCTGGCTTGATCTATGAATTTGGTAGTTAGAACATCTTGAGAATTTGATGGTTTGTTGATTTGTTTTAACTCCTATTGGTGTGATGGAATCTTGGAAATTTGGATCCAAGGTAGAGTAGCCTTTTCTGCTGTTATAGTTTAGCTGCTGGACTGCTGGATTAGATTTTTTCATTTGGTTTGGGATAGAGTAACCCACAGTACTGTTATATGGCATACGGTGGATTAGATTTTTTCGTTGGGTTTTGGAATGGATGTGGTAAATGCTTAGCTGTGGGAAAGGCCAGAAAAACACCACTGAATTTATAAACACTTTTCCTTATGATAACAAAGTTAGCAATCTGAACGTCTGTGTCATTACGAGCTTTTCACTTGGTATGTTTGATTGTAATGAAGCACGCAGGATCCTGGGATGTTAAATTATTTGTTTGGTTGTGTCAGAGAAATGGCTTATGAATAGGAATAGCACATACTTCACATGATCTGCTTTTGCTCTCCCCTTCTTCCCGAAACTCATTTATCTTTCTTTCTTTTTTGCATCATTGTCATTTAATATTGTATTTGGTTAGAAGTGTTTCATCTGCTTGATTATTTTCAGAAAGAGCCGGAATTACTCTCTGGCAATGACGTTGTGTGGACATTTGTAAATTTTGCTGGGGAAGATCACACCAATTTTCACACGCTGGTGGCTTTCTTGAAAATGCTAGGGGCTTTGGTATGTAAACTTGATCTGTTGTTTCCTTTTGCTTTTTCATTTGTTATAGGGTTCATATGCTTTTGTTCTTTGACCTATTTCTTGCAGGCTTGCAGTCAAGATGGTGCTTCAAAAGTGTTTGAGCTGCTTCAAGGAAAAGCATTTCGCTCTGTTTCCTGGAGCACTCTGTTTGATTGCCTGACAATCTATGCAGATAAGTTTAAACAATCCCTTCAGAGCACTGGGTCTTTGCTGCCAGAATTTCCTGAAGGAGATGCAAAAGCATTGGTCGCTTATCTAACTGTTCTTCGAAAGGTTTGTAAAGGAAGTGGTTAACACTTTAGCATCCTCTAATTCATTATACATTTGTGTGTGTGTGTGTGTGTGTGGAGGGAGGGAGAGCTTTTTTAGGTTAACTAGGAAGTATCACTCTCAGAACTAAAAGATAAAATAATCTTTGGAGAATATCTATTGCAGGTTGTCGAAAATGGAAGTCCTGTTGATCGGAAAAACTGGTTTCCTGATATTGAACCATTATTCAAGCTCCTTAGTTATGAAAATGTGCCCCCATTTCTCAAGGTGCATTCTCTTTCCCACTTCTTGTAATGATATTATGAGCACTATGTGACTTCTTTATTTCATACTTGACATTTCGTCTTTGTTCAGGGTGCCTTGAGAGATGCCATAGCAACGTTCATCCAAGTTTCTCCTTTGATGAAAGACACTATATGGGGTTATCTTGAGCAGTATGATCTTCCTGTTGTTGTTGGACCTCAAGTTGGAAATGCTACACAGACAAATACTACCCAGGTTTGCTTATCTAGTGATTAGATTCTTACCAAGTTACAAATATGGATATCATCTTGAATGAGCAGACTTCCATCAAATCAGTGATTTCTGAACTTGTATGTATTTGTGTGACTAGTTAGTTCATTTTAACATACTTTCCTTCATATGCCGTGGTATGTATGTCTTTTTCGTCTACTGACTCAACTTTATAAGCATGTTTTAGTTATCATCTTCAAAAATTTAAAGTATAAAACTAAAAGTGATTGAGAGAACCTTATGTCCATCATAAATCCAGCAGAAAAGAAGAAATTCAGCTACTGCCACGTGCAACAAATGGAGGGATATGTCAGGGGAAGTTCCCTAAGCATGGCCTATAGTGGAAGCTCGATACACCTTTCAATCCTTTAAAGGACGGCTAGAGAAACCTTTTTAACTAACTCACCCACACTACTGCTTAACTGATTTTGCATCAAAAATTATAAATTGTGTTTTTCCTGAAGGATCTTATATACTGGACATTAAGTGGATCTGAGATTAGCAAAATATACTAAAAGCTGAAGAGGCTCTATTATAAAGCAGGGAAATTCGGCTCCGTCTTTTTTTGACTCTTTCTACCAAAGTTCAAATCTTAAGTTACGCACATATCAAGAGAAAGATTTGTCCCAAAGTCCATCCCCCTAGATTCTCACGGATACCAAGATTATGTTTTGTCAAATTTTTAAATCTGCTTCCAAATTTTAGCTTTTCAATTAAAACTACATTTGAAATAGCTTTTGTAAAGTAGTGGTTTATGTAGGTTTCTCGGTGAGCTGCTCCGAAATGAAATGTGTAGTATGATTTTATTCTTAAAAAGGCCAAGAGTTCTAGGCTGAGTGGTTGGTGGCTGGTAGGCTTTTGTTCTGTTGTTTTGATTGATTGCACTCATGCTTCTTGTACTTTTGTTGCTCTTCAAGTTTCTTTCCCCTTGACGTACTCGCTGGCCAACTCTAGATTTGCATCTTGAGGAAGGTATCTATGATGCAGGGAATAGATCTGTTGTCATGGGCATATGCATCTCTTCCCGTCATTTTGATTAAGTTCCGATTTTTGGTGCCAGTTTAGTTGTTATAATAATCAACTTGTCTGTAAATCTTTTGATTAATATATACTCCATACCTCTTTTTTTTTTTTTTTTTTTTTTTTTTTTTTCTAGTTATACCTGCAAAAAATACAGAATCATCTAGATAAAACACAGTGTTCAAAAAAAATGAGCTGCCACTACATAAAACA
>PYUH01000160.1:4158070-4191920 GCA_016808085.1 Suaeda aralocaspica
TTTTTTTTTTTTTTTTTTTTTTTTTTTTTTTTTTTTTTTTTTTTTTTTAATGTAGTGGCAGCTCATTTTTTTTGAACACTGTGTTTATCTAGATATTGATTCTGTATTTTTTGCAGGTATACGATATGCAGTTTGAATTAAATGAGATTGAGGCAAGGAGAGAATTTTACCCTTCTACGATTTCATTTATAAATCTCCTAAATGCTCTCATTGCTGAAGAAAGAGATTTAGGCGATAGAGGCCGTAGGTAATAATGTTTTTTCTTTTTCTTTGAGATATTAAATAGTGTTATTTCTTGCAGCTTACTCAGAATGTTCTAGTCTTTTTTGATTATATTACAATTGATTGGTATTCCCTGCAGATTCATTGGTATATTCAGGTTCATATATGATCAGGTCTTTGGCCCTTTTCCGCAAAGGGCTTATGCAGATCTTTGCGAAAAGTGGCAGCTGGTAGTTGCTTGTCTTCATCACTTTCGAACGTGAGTTACAAAGTTCTATATGATATTGATTTGCAATCAGTAAACATAGAGATGCTTGTTAGAAGCACTATTACTTCAATTCCTTTGACGATTTTCAATTATGTAGCATGCTTTTTATGCAATGTCTACCTCAGTTCTTTTCTGTGATAACTCTTCAGTGGCCTTAATTCTCTTCTTGTTTTAGATTTTTTGTTTTTGTCCTCTCCCCATTTGTATTCCTAAGTATGATGTAAAGTTGCTTCCTGCAGGATATTAAGTACATTTGAAATAACAGTTGAAGATATTGAGAGTGTTGTTGAGCGGTCTCAACTTTCAACAGTTCAGCAGCCTACTCAACTCCAACCACAGCTTCCTGTTGTTGAGCTTATGAAGGTATGCAAGTGATGGTCTCTGTTTTGTAGTTTTTCATGATCTAGCTAACCACTTGATATTTGGGTCATTTAATTGTAGAAAATCAATAATCATCAATGATCTATAAACGGAATGTTATGCTTGAAACTCATACATGGAGGTTTTTTCCCTGGACCTCTCTAAGGAACAAGGATAATCTTCTCTGGGGCAGGGTAGTACATTGGGGCTGGGGCTACTGGGCATTCCAATTCTTTGAAAAAATGACCACTTCTCAAGATTTCTTGATATTGGTTGTTGTATCGATTCTTTAACAACAGAGGCGTAAGCCGTGTGACACCCAAAAAGGAAGTAATTTCAACATACTCTATATTGTGATGCATGACAATTACTTGTGAATAGGCTTAGTTGATTCTGCTGGGTGATATGAATGTATAAACCTGTCATTTGCAAAGTATCCAATATGAAAATCTCTATCAACATGCATCGTCAAACAAATCATAGTTACTTGCTACATTATCAGTTGGATATAACCGTATATAACTCATCTATTTTACAGGTGTTTCTTTATTCTTTTTTGACTAGTATGTTTCCCTTGTGTGGTTTATTTAGGATTTCATGAGTGGTAAAACATTATTTAGAAACATCATGGGTATTCTCTCTCCTGGGGTCAACACTATCATCACTGAACGCACCAGCCAAAAGTATGGCAACCTTTTGGAGAAAGCAGTTCATTTATCTCTGGAGATCATTATCCTTGTTTTAGGAAAGGATTTGCAGCTTGCTGATTATTGGCGCCCTGTTTACCAGGTAAAATAATAAAGTGATTAAACTATTTAAATGTAGTTTTGGTTTCATATGTTGTTACTTTCAATCCATTACTTTGACAAAAACCTTTCTTCCCTTATTGTATATATTTACAGTTATGGCTGTGTCTTAGCTCCTTATAACCTCTCTTTCCTTAACAATGATGAAACCTTGTGCTTATTGTATCTAATTTCAATAAGTATGTTTATCTTGTCCCTGGGTGGTGTTGCAATTTTTGTGGGTAAAATTTTACCTCATTCATATATCTTTCAAATGAATTGGGATTGATACATCTGCTTTTCCCTTGAGGTTGAGGCATATTTAAAAACAAAAATCTACTTTTTGCTTTTGTGATTTATCTTGTGTCTCACTCTTCTGTTACTTCTGTTGCACTATGGAGAACAGGAAGAATTATTCTTTCTAAAGATTGTTAAGTGTTTGTAATGTTTGTATAATTTTTTCAGAAGAATTGGTTGTATTATGTTTGTATCTCTTAGCTTATTGAATGCCACACTTTGCTGTTTCTTATTTGATATCTTCAAGTTAATGTTGCATTCTATTCACAGCCTCTGGATGTGATTCTTTCACAAGATCAAAATCAAATTGTAGCGCTGTTGGAGTATGTGAGATATGATCTCCAGCCACTTATTCAGCAATGCTCTATCAAAATCATGAGTGCTTTGAGGTATACATGTTTAATTATCTTTCTTGCTAATCCTTGATATCCCTTTAAATTTCCATCATACTTATTGGGATTGTTTATAGTTGTAACTGACAAACCAATGCTGATAGCTTTTGTGAACACTTAGCAATAATAGAACTTTTATGTGTTTTGCTTTGTCGCTTACTTTTTGTGACATTAGTATGTCAGTAAATCACAGAGATTGGTAAGTCTGATCTTATTTTTCATCTTTGCCAGCTCTCGTATGGTTGGACTTGTCCCGTTGCTGCTCAAATCTCATGCTGCAAGCTCCTTGGTAGAGGATTATGCTTCTTGTCTGGAGATACGTTCACAAGAAAGTCAGAATATGGATAATAGTACTGATGATCTGGGTGTGCTCATACTCCAGGTAAGCAGTGTTTGTGAGCTGATTTATATGACATGCTCGGTTGATATGTTATGGTACCATCTAATACATTTTGTTCAGCTTTTGATTGACAATATCAGCAGGCCAGCGCCGAACGTGACACATTTGCTACTTAAATTTGAACTAGATAGCCCGATTGAGCGTACAGTCTTACAACCAAGATTTAATTACAGGTCTTTAGGCTTAAATTTAATTTTTTGTAAGTATTGCTTGTCTTTTACACCAGTATTCTCATGTGTGTGCTATGTGTGTGACAAGCAGTTGCTTAAAGGTTATTCTTGATATGTTGGATAAACTTTTGAAGCCGGATGTAAATGCAATGCTTCATGAGTTTGGATTTCAGGTTAGCTTTTACTTGAGACTGTTGCAGGAATCTTACCTGTTTTTTAAAAGTATCATTATTTATGACAGGGAAGATCATAAGAGGTCAAGGTGTCAGGCTGCTATTCTGCAAACCATTTGCATTACTTATGAAAGCTATTGTCACCGTTTACATGACCATAACGCAAACCATTTGCATTACATTTGAAAGCTATGTTGCCTCCAGTGCCATGTTCATGGCTGCACTGCTTATTTCCCTGGAATATTCCCTGTTTATCTTTTTCAAATTTCATTTTTCTTTTGTTTTCATTGAAATAATGATTTGTTTTCTGCAGCTTCTTTATGAGTTATGTGCTGACGAAGTTACATCTGGTCCATTGATGGACCTATTGAGCAATAAGAGATATCATTTCTTTGTCAAGGTACCCGTTCTAGAGTGACTTCCAAATTTTGCATTTTTGCTGCTCATCAACATATTAGTAATCTTCTTTGTGATGATTGCAGCATTTGGAAACTATTGGTGTTGCTCCACTGCCTAAAAGAAATAGTGCTCAGGCTTTACGAACTAGCTCTCTGCATCAGGTATATGCCTGTGAACCTTATTGTTGCTATCTTTCTTAAAATCTAATTCAATTTGTTCTAGTTTACCTTTCTTATGAATAAAGTATCATTTAATTGTGTTATTTATCCATAGCTGTTTGCTATATCCATTGGTTGGGATTTTCCCCCTTTTTGGATCACAAATTATTAACTGTGGTGCTTTTCTGACTTCCAGTAACTTGGGGAATGTGACTGTTAGTTCTTTTCTTGGTTTCACGTGCTGTTTTTAAAGCATGTGAGCATGCGACCTCTATAAATGGGTAACCCAACTATATATTGATTGAGTTAAAATTCTCAGAATCTTAGATATACTGCTCCCTCTTTCTGACTGAAATTTTTCGCTTTTTTCCTCAAAACTTCAGTCTTTCTCCTCTATTGCATCTTTTATCCCTCCATTTTTATCATCAATGTGATTGATAGTGTGTTTATTCCTGTGAATCTATAGTACTAGGTTATTGTGGCAGGTGTGAATAATTCTTTTTTTGTAGATACCATATGGTGACCACCAAATCACCAAAATATCAGTAGCTATCAGTATTATATGTAACCTTTGCTTTTTCATATGTATCTGGTTCATTCTTGCTTGTCAATTACTTCGCTTCATACTTTTTTTCGTTAATCATTATGCGTGGAAAAATTTGCTGGTCTGCTTTACTGTATACACATGAATGAATCAGAAACATGTTGCTTATTTTAGCTTAGTCACCGGCCTATTAATATGCTTTACTATCCTTTATAAATAAAAAGTGCTTTACTCTCCCTATCTTAAAGTTCTGTATCAGTACATCTCTTTCCTGTAATGCTCTAAGAAATTAAGAATATACATATATAAATGTATTTAAGGTTTTACAACTAGTGTCTAGTGGTGTGACTCTGTATTGGATAATTATAGAGCTTATTCTTGGTGGATTTGAATTTTATGAAATGTATAGGTAGAAGCATAAGAAAGCGTAGCTACATTAAGTTCTCCCTCTTCCTTAATTTTTTGCTTTTAGTTCATTTAGTTTGTACTGCTTCCTTTCTCTATGCCTGTGTAAAAAAAAGGACTCTAGAAGAAGTGAATACAAGCCCAAAGCTCAATCAACAATGTTCAACTTACATATGCGATTATGTGCAGACTAAAGTAGAAAGGATGTGAGGATATCATAATCAAATTTAATATAGTATCTTTTTTTTTTCTCTAAAGAAACATGCACTGCAGATTTCAGACATCTAATTATGAAATTTAAGATACTTTCTGCTCTGCTGATGGAAGGGCGTATTCCCTTTTTCTGTTTTTTTCCTGAGAAGTTTCTTCTGATTGTACAAGTCACTGTCAAATTTTTTCAGAGAGCTTGGTTGTTGAAGCTTCTCACAGTAGAGCTGCACTCTGGCGACATGACAAATTCCAGCCATAGAGAAACATGCCATAAAATCCTTTCTTTCATGTTTGCGCAAGATATGAATGATCTGGAGGGTGATCAAGATATCACTTCTTCCTTTGCCCTGCTAAATAGAGAAAGTACTGGGACCAGAACAATCTGTAAGAGCAAGGTTGGTAATTTTCTGTTTTGTGTTCATGTAATGATGCATTATATACCTGTCCTTTATGGGATACTCATTCCCTGACAATGATACTAATTTCAACAAAATAGAAAAAGGAAAACTAAAAAGAAGACCTAAAGATCAGAAAGATAGGCCTCAAATCACAAATAAGCACTGAAAAAGAAGCTAAAAAAGACTGCCTGGTTATCTAAGGATGCCTTCATTTCTATCAAATCCATGCGCTTGCATTGGTAGCTAAGTGTGAGGCCTTTCACAATTTATGCCCTTTTTGTCTGCTAAATCTTAAATTACTTCTTCCGTTTGTTTTATTTTTTTATTTTAATTTTTGGCAACACTTGGACTTTGCAACCTTTTCATCAACAAAATTGTGACTGTAGTTATAAAATATCTGACTTTTATAAATTTTACGAATGGACAACTTAAGATATAAAAAACACTTTAAAAAGTGTCTCGGCAAGTGTGAAAACTGATATGCTGCATCCACAAGGAGGAAGTGCATGTAATATGATGCATAGATGGAAAGTTGGTGCGTTGTGTGTTCTCCTCCCCTAGATTCTCCCTAATATTGAGCTTCTCTAAGCTAGCATTCCACACAAATGCTTCGACTCGCACTAGGACCTTAGCTTTTTACTATATAAGGTGGCATTGGGAACGTGCTTGCATTTTGGATTTAATACTCCTAAAGACTATCATTAGAACTGATCAGTCAAGAAGCTGAATAAATCATCCTACCAGTCTCTCTTTTGAGGCTGTAGATTGGAAGTAATTACTAATTTTTTCAGTGGTCAAGGGGTACATCTTTTATCTGGGAAATATAGTGGTGCTTTCAATAGGAGTGGTTCCTTAAAGTGATTCAATGTGTTGTGATTTTTGCTTTATCTGATCTTAAGAAGAGTTTTGGACTTTGGTCCTCATCCATTTTTTTCTTCTCATTAATAGATAGCCTTTCTTTGAGTTTTATGTTGACTGTCTTAGCATGTAACCTTTTCACATCTCCAGGCTTTAGAACTACTTGATATTATTCAATTTAGACCTCCCGAGGCTGCGATGGACTATTCTCAAGTTGTATCTAATACGAAGTGTAGCTTGCTGGTAAGGACTAGGATATAATTTTTCTTTTTCATCATAAGATTTTGCTAATCTTGATAGTAGTATTATTTAGTTGGCTTACTTTGGTTATGTACCTATTAGGCTGAGGAGATACTTAGAAGTTCTGCTTCTGAAAAGGATAGTGTATACTATTACTCTGAGCGAGGTGATCGTCTAATCAATCTTACCTCATTCCGAGACAAATTATGGCAGGTTTGTGTTTTAAAATCTATCTTATTCTTGGTATGAAAATTTTCTGAAACTTTTGTTTATTTACCATCTATCTTGTCTGTCCATGTATGTGTGGTGTCTTGATTTTGTAGCTGAGTTCCATGGGTACTGAACTTGAGCTTAATGACTTGCGAGAGGTGATTCAGCAATTGCTGAGATGGGCTTGGAAATACAACAGGAATCTTGAGGAACAAGCTGCTCAACTTCATATGCTAACTGGCTGGTCTCAGATTGTTGAGGTTAATTTTTGTAGATTTTTATTCATAGTATTAATCATTGCGATTTATTTTTTCCGCCAATGTAACTAATAATTTTTATTTACGTATTTCATACGATCTAAGGATTCTAGCAAGTTACTGGTTAGAGTTTATATAATGTATGACACATCTTGAGGACATCCAGGGATTGGAGCTGTATCTTCTTGTGAGTTGGAGTCTCTAATGGGTTTTCCTTGGCTTGTAGATTTCTGTTTCTAGAAGATTGTCATCTCTTGAAAGCCGAACTGAAGTTTTGTTTCAGTAAGTAAACATGCTCTGTGAGAACATCTTCTTTCTGAGTATTCTGTAATTTTTGTTGGTTTATTGGCATTGGCAGATTACTTGATGCCTCTTTGAGTGCATCTGCTTCACCTGACTGTACACTCAAGATGGCACTTCTATTGACTCAGGTATTTCTATTGTGGTGGATAATGGTTGATATAGTTCCCTTACTTGATTTCTTGCATTACTAAATATTTATTTTACTATGAATACCCTTTAACCTCCTGATTTTAGGTTGCCCTCACATGTATGGCCAAGCTGCGCGATGATAGATATTTATACCCTCCCGGTTTAAATTCAGATGCTGTAACATGTCTTGAGGCTATCATGTTTAAACAATTGTCAAATGGAGCTTGTCTCTCTATATTGTTTAAACTTACTCTGGCAGTTCTGAGGCCCGACTCTTCAGAAGCCTTGAGAAGAAGGTATTTTATTTTTCAGGTGGGCTGCTGCAGGTTTTTTATAGCTATGTGTGTCATGATTGTGCGATCTGTATAAATACAGGCAGTACGCTTTGCTACTGAGCTATTTCCAGTACTGTCAACATGTGCTTGATCCAGATGTACCAAGGAAGATGTTGCAGTTACTACTTGGTACTGAGCAGGAAAGCGAAGATACGGACCTTGAAAAGGTAATATATTGATTTTAAGTTGGAAATCTCCTTGGGGCAGAATTTCGGAAGCATATTATTGCCAAATGTATGAGTGGAGTCCTGAATTTCTTTTTGGCTTTTCAGATTGACAAAGAGCAAGCAGAACTGGCACGATCAAACTTTTCTATATTGCGGAAAGAAGCTCAACCTATCTTAGATTTGGTCAGCTTATCCTTCTTTCATAGTATTCTTTCGGACATGTTGGGGCAGATTTTGTACTACTATTTAACTGAGCTGTTTGGAACTTTGGACTGAAAAATTGACCCGGGGGGTGGGTGGGCGGAAAAATTGTACTATTATGCAATGTTATTTTTGTATATTTTATGTTTATACATCGTAAAAATAATTAATTACTTTATTGATTCTGTATCTGCGTATCTTCTAGTAGTCTAGTCATAGTTCTTGAACTTTAGAGGTCTAAAATAAAGTGAATCAATTAAAAGAAATGAATACTTTGATGAGCAAATTATGGCTGAAGAAAATGGAATATGGAATTATGCAATCTATGCAGTTATATTCCAAATCCAATCTGAGTTATCGATACCATGTTTGCATTTGATAAATGTTTTGATTGTGACATTGTTGATTGGGATGGTCTCAGTGAACATATCTTTTAGTTTGAGGCAATATTTGGATTGGCTTTACAGAATAATACTACCAAGTATAATTGGAAACTGAGCAGGTTACCCAATTTCCTTATGTTACTTATTTTTGAAGTCAGAGACTGCCTGCTCTGTATCGAAGTATTGATTAATCCCATGAATGCTCGGTGACTACCATGTTTTTGCTTTGTGATAATGTAAGGAGACAGAGTGAAGATGTGCTAACGTTGGACGGTAAAGAACTATCGGTTAGTGGTTTAAGTATCTTGGATCAGTTTTGCAGAGGAACGGAGATATTGACCAAGATATGGTGATCGAAACGTGTCCATGAGTTTAAAGGAAAAGTTCCGTATGACGACAATGACACCTGGATTACTGTCTTTTAGAACTTTGGGCAACTAAGGAGCGTATTAAGAAGTTGGGTTTATGTGAAATGGATATGTCGAGATGAATGTGTGTTAACACTTTGAGAGACAAAGTAAGAAATGTAGATACTAGGAAGAAAGTTAGAGTTACCAATGTTTAGGATAAAACACGGAAGAGAATCGGCTATGTTGGTTTAGGCTTAAAGATATAAAATCAAGATATGCAGTTCTAGAAGGATACAGGGTTGGGATAACAAGAATCTCTGTAGAGGTAAGGGGTGACCAAAGATGACTTGAATAGAAAGAATCCAAAAGGACATGATGAGAAAATAAGGTTTTTGTTGACATTCTTTTGTTATCCTTTTTTGAATTAATCTAGCTAATCTAAACTAAAAGTAGCTAACTAGTAAGTAGCCAAATGGAGATTGTGATTGATTAACAAATGTTGTTTGGTTATAGATGTAGGCTTTCTCAGTTGAGTAATTGACTGCAAAAGCTTTTGAAGCATAATACCAAGGTGTTTGTACACTTTGCTTGTTGGCGAATTTATATTTGAAGACCTATAGGTTTCTGATCTTTCAGACTACACTTTCTTTATTGAAGAAAAAAAGAACTAGGTGTTTACTTGATCTAGGTAGGAGAAGATAGACTCTTGTCCAAATGTATTTTGATATCTTTTGCTTTTTAAATAGGGCATCAAGATAAAGGTTGATAATGCTTTGATTATTCTCCAATTAACTTCTTCCATGAAATGTTACTTGGAAAATAGAAAACGACTAAGGTTATGGTAAGTATTAGTCAACTTATTACATCAAGTAATCAAGCATGTTATATAAAACAAAAGGCTTGGTATTATTGGATGATTTTGTTTATCTAAAAGAACTACAACCCTTTCACAGGAGCCACATATAAAATATATCATTCAAGATTAAGGTTCCTTTAGTTTTTTTCATTTTTAATTCTTATGATTTTTGTTTGTCTACTTTGTACTTATTGCAAAAGCTGCTTGTTGCTTCGATACTTCTGTTTGCATTACACTATTGAAATCTCACTTGTGTTTTCTTCTTCTCCTAATTTCTTCAAAACATAATAGTGGCTGATTCTGTAATTTGGTTGGATGTTAGAAAATGACGTCATGATTTTGTACTAGCTTGAAGAAGTTTTTGCCAACTCGTGATACATTTATTTCTTTTACTTGCGGAGCTTTATTTCGGTGAATAATTACTATTATATGCTAATTTTATTCTAACCTACAGGTCATAAAAGATGCAACTCAAGGAAGTGAATCTGGGAAAACCATATCTCATTTTGTTCTCGATGCATTAATTTGTATAGATCATGAGAAGTTCTTCTTGAGCCAACTTCAGAGCAGAGGTTTTCTACGGTCTTGTTTAATGAGCATCAGCAACTTCTCTCATCAGGTTTGTCTGTTTACCAAAGAAACTGCATATTGCCCAGGCGTTGCCCTCAAGTGTTACTTTTTTTAACTTTAATGTGTACATTTACTCGTTAGTCTTGTGAAAATTATAAAAACAAAATTAAAAAAAAAATCTAACCTCTCATTTACTTAATGAATCAAAAGAATATATAATGCTATGTAAACATTTAAATCGCTAATAAAGGTTAGTTGAGATGGTATATGGTTGAATTTGATTTGTAAGAAGTCATGGTTTCAAGTCTTACTCCAAACATAATTTGTGTTTTGTGAAGTGGCGTGACATGCTTACATGGCGTATATACTTAAAGAGTGCCACCGCCACGTGTCACCTTTCTTTTAGAAGGGACGCCTTTTAATATAATTAATAGATATTACTGTTGAGTACATTACCTTTAGTTACACAGGAATCGCCTTCTGCCAAAAGCAGCCATCTGTATAAAGGACCAAGTTTTATGATAAGCACTTGAAAAAGAAGTGTCAAAAACACTAAGCATAACGAGGGTGGTGGTTGGTGATATGAGGCTATTGGAGCTTAAGGAGAATTTGGCTTGAATAAGAAAGAGGAGGAAGAGGATTTATGCAGATGTTTTTTCCATTTTCTATTGATTCACGTCTAGCCGACCCCAAATAATTTTGGAATCAAGGCTTTGTTCTTTTTGTTGTTAACTTGTTGTATGATTCTGTAAAATTGTTTTATATTTCTGTCATAGGATGTTCGACGTACTGTGGAAACTTTGCAGAGAACCTGCACACTAGAGGCCGAACTGGCTTTGATGTTGAGAGTCAGTCATAGATATGGAAAGGCTGGGGCACAGGTTCTGTCTTCCATGGGTACATTAGAGCATTTGGCTTCTTGCAAAGCATTATATATGCCAATGAAGGTGTGTTCCGTTCTTATATTAGTGTCTTTTAACTCTTTTCCTGGATGTTTATATTAACTTGATTTACTTTGTTCCAGGGAAGCTTAAGGCGGGTGGAGACTAGGTTTGGAAGGGAACTACCTGCAAATGTTGACAAGCAACAAGTCATAATTGCTCCTGTGTTAAGATTGGTGCTATCTCTGACGTCATTGGTCAAAACATCTGATTATTTTGAGGTTTCCTGCCTGCTTTCGTCTTATTGTGTCGGTTATTGCATTTTGCTGCTTCTTAAATCCCAGCTGGTTTTTTTTAGTCTCTATGCCTAACCATTTAAAATACCATCTGCTATAATTATTGTTGGGTTTTTTATCATGATTATCAAGGCTGTTGGTTATAGCCATTGAGTTGAAATTGTTAAATTAATCTTTGTGTGCCTACTGCTAATTTTGTTATTTTTCTTGTTTGTGAATCTCTATTATGGTTCACTACCATTATTAAATGCATCCTTTTTTTTTCATACTTATAGAAACATTAGATACCTTTGTTTATTTACACTAGTTAGGTGACTATGAATATTGTTTGTTTTTTCTATTTATTTAAAGATCATTGGGAGTATTAACCTAGTTAGTGGTTTTTTGAATTTTATAGTATGGGTTTATTATGATTTTAGGTGCTTATGATCTGATTTGTTTAAATATGAGTAGCATAATTATCGGTTGGTGAATATGACCAAACCACATTTGAAGGATAAGTTGTAGTTGATGTATAGTCAGTCTGTCAGCATACTCTGGCCTCAGATTTTCCTTCTCCCTTGTTTACCTTAGAACCTGTTTCTTTCATTTGATATGGTAATTCATGCATTTGTAGAAATGGCTCTCAAGATCTTTGGAATCACTGAGTAATGCGGGAACTGTTGCATATATAAAATGTATGTAGCAGGTGATGTTAGAAGCAATATCACCGCAGAATGCTAATCTTTTCTATCTTTTTTGTATTCCCAGGTGAAAAATAAAATTGTCCGTGAAGCCATTGAGTTTGTGAAAGCCCATCCTTCTCTGTTTGACCGGGCTTTACAAGAAAACATTTCTGAAGCCAATGAATTGATGATGGAGCTTATTAATCTTGTTGTTGGCGTCTTAAGTAAGGTATGTAGCTTCTATATTTTCTATCTTACTGACATTGCATACTGACATTTGGTACGCTGTTTCTCAATTTATTTAGCACTTTTGTTGATTTGTTCTGCAAAAAGTGTATTTGCACTAAAAACGTTCCATAAAAGTGCAAAGAAGTATACGTGTTACACAAACTGCAATTACTACTCTGTACACTTTGTTGGTCTATGACGTGACCCCCATTTCTTTGCCTAACCATTATAGTATAACACTTGAGGTTGGATTGAGGCTTTTGTCCTGTGAAAATAACTTTGCTACTGTGTAAACCTTTGTCGTCTTTGTACTTGTGATGTTTGTGCACTTTGTCTTAAAGGTACCCTAGTTTAAATGTACCTTCTTCGATGTCAGACTTATACTGTAGAGAATGATGCTATTGCTTAGTATTTTTAAATGCTAAATTATCACTGCGTTGATGCCTTAAAGGTAGCTTTGCTTTTGACCAGAGAACACCCACACTCACAGGCATGCCTTTTGCTTTCTGCTCGTTGACAATAGAGACAGATGTAAAGTTGTGTCGCTGTCGAGTCAGGGTGCATAAGTGATTGTTTGAAACTATTAAATAACTGTATGTTTCGTAATTGTTCAGGTTTGGCCTTATGAGGAGAATGATGAGTATGGATTTGTTCAAGGCCTTTTTCGGATGATGTGTGACCTGTTCTCACAAGATTCTGAATCAATTTCTTCTGTTTCTTCTGG
This sequence comes from Suaeda aralocaspica, assembly GCA_016808085.1. Taxonomy (NCBI): domain Eukaryota; kingdom Viridiplantae; phylum Streptophyta; class Magnoliopsida; order Caryophyllales; family Amaranthaceae; genus Suaeda; species Suaeda aralocaspica. Next base: position 4,170,905 of record PYUH01000160.1, read on the forward strand.
GCTGTCTCCTTTGGTATTATATTATTCACTTATTTGCAGCTTGAGCATCTATTCTTATTGTCCACACCTTTTGTTGTCAAGTCAGACATGTGAATCTATGTTTATTGAGCTCTTTTAAATTTGGTTTCAGCATCAAAGAAGTTTGGAACTAAAGAAATTTCATGTAGGCTTCAGACTCAGTTCATACCTTCATTTCCAAGTGACAAAGAAATCCCTTAGGTTGCAGGTAGTTATTTTTTCTTGAATTGATGATTGTTTTCTTGTATGCTTCACTGTTTGTGCAGGAGTCTTCAAGATACCTCTAACTCTCTTTCCCTTCGTCTTTTAAAAATAGGTTTCTGATGGTCCATCTGCTTATCACAAATCTGGTGGGGGGCAGCAGCCAACATTAGCATTGCTTTGCTATTTTCTTAACACTATAACAAGTGCTGTTGAAAGGGCCGCTGAAGAAAAATCTGTGTTGCTTAGCAAGGTTGGAGAAGAAAATGAGGATTCGTGTATTGGTTCTGTTTTTTTTTTAATCACTTGCATTCATTTAAATGTGCTTTTAATCTATGCTAATATCTAGATTCAAGACATAAATGAGCTCTCAAGACAAGAAGTAGATGGGATAATTAACTCCTTTACTCAGAAGACTCGTGTATCGTCTTCAGACAACACAAATGCAAGGTATCCCTTGTTTTATGTCTTTCTGACAGATTTGATGAGCTACTGAGCTGTTCGATCTAAGATCTGCAGGATGAAACTCATCTCATTTTAAGTTTATTTTTTTTCATTTTATTTTTAGTGTTTAGTTCAGCTGGCTTGGAATACTACTGGTTTACCTGTGCTCAACAGTAGATTCACTTTTCATCTTGGCGGTCTTATATGTGGAATCTGGAAATAGATCGAATCAACACATTGTTATTCTTATCTACCAATTCATTTGTGCCTGAGTGAAATATAAATGCTGACAGGATTATTATCTCCTTTTATGATGAGTATTTGCTATGATAATATGAAACCTAAAGAAAGCTTCTTTCCCACCTGTCAGTTTGAACTGGTTTGAACTAATGCCTCTTTAGTAATTAAAATGACTACTAAGCTCTAAAGCTGAGGAGAGGAATTCATGAAAAATGTGTTTAAGATAACTTCACTATTGAGATGATAGAGCCATATGATGTTCATGCATTGCTAATCCCGAATTGTATAAAAACAATCAAATGGACAATAATTTTCCTTGTGATTTTGGGTTCTATGTGTGTGACTATTGACACGTTTTTCTCTCTCTGCGTTTATTCCTGTTTCCATCATCTAGTTTTCGTAATCTAGTGCACTATCTTTTACTACTGAACTAAGCATGAGAAAAGTTTTCATATTGTTCTGTAATTGATTTTAGTCAACTCATGTTTTGGATAAACATACAACTGTTGTTTAGGTGGCAAATTTACCAGCTTGTTTTCTGTTCTACAGACGATATATTGCAATGGTGGAAATGTGTCAAATAGTTGGTGACAGAGATCAGCTTGTTACTTTGTTACTTCTATTGGCAGAGCATGTGCTAAATGTTATCCTCACTCATTTCCAGGACATGTATGATCTTTCTTTCCCTTTCTTTCACTGTAATGTGCTTTAATTATGACTGATGTGTAATGTATTATGGTGATCTATTACAGGAATTTTATGGGTGAAACAAATGGAGCTGGGAAGCTGATTACATATAATTCGGATGTAGAACTGAAACAAGATCTCTCATCATTATGTGGAAAGTTACTTCCCATCTTAGAAAGATTGGAACTGCTTAATGAGGTAAAATTTTGCCATCATTTTACTTTAAATACTGTTGCTTGTTTCATCCAAGGTTATGTAGAGTGATTTGCATATCCAATTATCCTGTTAGCATATTATCATCTCACATAATCGCATGCTATTTGATCTGGCTTGTGCAGGATAAGATAGGACAAAGTCTTAAAGTATTTTGTAGATTGGTGGCTTCACTCAAGGAATTAACCATCCGGAAACTGGCTTTGTAACTGCTATCGAGCTTAGAATTTAGTTAGGTTTGTCAGGGTTGATCTATTGTACTATATATATTCCTAGTATCCTCATATAGGATGAATGGTTTCATCCTTCTTTCAATATAGAGGTCATTGCGTCTTGTATATAATTACTGTGTTTACGCTGTTGTTTGTTCTATATATGCGAGTATGGATTGACTGTATCTGGTAGAGAGAACAAGCAATCGTACGTTCTCATTAGCATAGTATTCCTACAGAGTGCTTTGTGTTCTTGCAGAAATACCCCATAGGCTGTGTAAGTGTATTGCAGAGTACTTTGTCGTATTGTAACTATTACCAATTTTATTATGAATCCAAATTTATTCTTTTATTAATAGTTCCCAAGTTGAGTTCTTTAATTTTTTTAGCTTGATTTTTCATTCTGTATATGCGTAATCATGAGTTTGATAGTGTAGTCACTTTGCATGTGGATCGATCATCCAGCTGAAGATGATTACACCACAGGAATGGTTTTAGATTATCCAATCAAATTATTACAGACTCATATTAGATCAAACCAAATTCTAAGACATTACATGTTAAAAAAGTGTAGTAAGAAAGAAAGTAGCATAACAATTACTAAACACATTGTAAGAATTAAGAAAGTACGTAGCACTTTAAAGTGGCGTACTAGCTGAGATTGAGGGATAGCTCAGTTGGTTAAAACTTTCTTTCCGGTTTTAGGAGATCCTAGGATTGAATTTCACCACTTGCTCTTGTGGCTCCCTAACACCAAAAAAAAAAAAAAAAATCAAAGTGGCGTACTAGATGGATAGGCAAGTTAAACTAGACACAAGTCACACAAGTACACAACAATTACTCTCGCCAGTCTCATATATTGACTTTGAGCTCGTTTGGTTGAATGTGGAAAATGCAAATTCCTTAGAAATTTATATCCCCATAAAATAGGAATTCCTCATAAATGCTAAATTGTATTTGGTTAACCATGGGAAGTAGAAATTCCCATGGGAAATTCTACTTACCTATGTCTCCCTAGGTAACTAAATTCCTCCATTTTGTAGGAAGTAGAACTTCCTAAGAATTTCTACTTCCCATGAGTTTGTCAATCAAAGAACACAATAAGATTTGATTCCCCAGGGATTCCATCTTCCCATGTTTTTCTTTGTCAACCAAACAACACCATAAAAAAAACTTGTATTGTATAGAATTTATCATATTTTTGTAAGATTTCATTATCTCTAATAAATGAATACCTATCAAAATAGTACAATAGTAGCATTGTAAGTTTATAATCAACCATATAAATGGGTCAAAGCTACACTAATTTGTTGGAGTTACCTTTAAGTTTGACCAAATCTTTTAAGATTGGAGATAATATAATTCGGTTTCTAGAGTCGAAAAAACAAACTTAACTCTCGATATTGAGTTTTGTACGCGTAGAACAAAAGCCATTGTGTGTGATAACTCATAACGAGGCCCTCTAGCAAGATATGTTTCCACAATTGGTACGTACATATGGGTTTCAAATTTTCAATTAAACATTCAAAATACTTGAATAGAAATTCTTACAACCACTTACAAAAGTGTTTCAATAAACTCGAAACCAATTTATGGCAATGCATAAATAAATACAAGTAATTTTTTTAATGCAAAACATACATATTTTATTCTAATTTAATCTATATGTATATAGATAAAATAGGCTTTTTGGGAGAGTTTTAGAGCGCCACGTCAGATTATCTATTTTTTTTAGATATTATGTATATTTATTCAATATATCGAAAAAAATAATTTTTATATATACGATATCTATAGATTTAACACAAAACGTTAATATCTCTAATTTTATATAAATAAAATTAAAATTATAAAACTTATATCACTAATATGTTCAAATCATATATATACATATATGTAAAGTAGACTTTTTTTGTTGGAGAGTTTTTAAGCGCCATGTAGAATTAGCTATTTAAAAAAAAAAAAAAATTATTATGTATTTTTATCCAATCTAATAAAAAAGATAATTTTTATATATACGATATCTATAGATTTAAAACAAAGTGTTAACATCTCTAATTATGCATAAGTAAAAATTATATCATTAAAACGTACACATCGAGACGAATAAACAAATCTCATATGAATATGTTCAAATCAATGATGCATTTGGTTAAAATGTAGCAACTAAAAATCATAGCGGTAGAGTCTTTTTAAAAAATTACATGGTATAAACTTATTTAATCGCTTGAAAAAAAAAACGTATTATAAAAGTCGATGCATCAGAAGCCAGGCCATGAAATGGCAAACCAAAGCCTATGGCACGACACGACCCATGGACCTAGCGGGTCGTGCCTTTGGCCACCCGAGACTTTTTTGCTTTATTTTAATATTTTTATTATTATACTTGTGTAAATATGTTAATATATTATTATACTTCTAATTCATTGTTATTAGTTTATCACTAATATATTTATAGTAATATAGTTTAGTAACAAAAATAAAGGAGCACATTTGTATAAATAATCATATCGTGGGTCATGCCATGGAGGCAATTTATTATGTGTTCCTGGGAGCACAATTCACAGTATACTCCCGAGTGTGTGTTCCTCACGCACTTACCTTTTATGCAATGTGCAGTTTACACGGCAGTAATATTCATTTTTTCCGTATATAATATTCATTTTATAAAGTATAACATTTTAGGCAGTACGGTCAATATTATGTCTTTAAACACTTCTTTTTTCAAGTACTATAGATCAAATTAAGGTAAAATAAGTTTTATGATCATATTTGAACATGTAATATTTATAACTAAATTCGTATATTCTTCTTTTGAATTATTAATTATCTTTATGAGTCTTCAAATTAGTGCTAATAGCTAGTGAATGCCCAATATTCATTTTGTATACCAAAATATCCCTTTTTTCAACACGAAATATCTATATTCAGTACATGGTATTCATCCTCAAACTTGCACTAACATATTTTCACTTTGTTGGGTGATATGCACTTTATTGTATGTAATATTCATTATGTAAAGAGTACTATTCACTATGTAAAAAGTAGTATTCATTTGTTCTATTTTTGAACTCACTAATCTTAAAAATCAATCCTTGTTAAGTAATATGCATTTTCACGTATGTAATATTCATTTTATGATGAATAATGTTCAGTTCTCCTCATTATCTAGCTACAATAAATTCTTATATTGAATCATTTGAGAAATGTTTCATTTGAATATCATCTCTTGTGATCATTATGTTCAGCAATTCAAATTCTTCTTGATTGTTTGCAAACTCACCTACAAAAATATCACGATAATTAATATACATGCCTTAATCATCAATGTTCACAAGCATATCACATAATAGTAAATATTATAACTAGTAACTAGTAAAAGGTGAATATTACATTCAAGAATATGAATATTACATATTTTCGTAAACATTACATTCAAAATATAAACGAATCATTATATATAACCATTTTGCTTCACTTAATATTCATCCTGCGTAAGTGAATGTTGCACACTTTCAAAATATGGATATTACATTTCAAGTATGAATATAAATTTCAAGTATTGAATGTTCAATGTAATATTCAACTTTCAGACAACAATAATGATTAATTAATAATGAATATTCTATTTTATAAAAATGAATAAGTCATTTTAGAGTAGTCGTTGAAGGAAGTGAATATTTCATACATTAAAATTAATATTACATTGAGCAAGATGAATATTACATTGCAAAAAATTAATATTATTTAGATCTGAAAACAGGGTGTTACTTTTAATTTCAGCTGAAGAAATATCCACTGTATGCATTCCTAATCAAAAGAAAAACAAATATTATACTGTAAATGATGAATATTATACTAAATAGTGTTATAAAACTAATTTCATAAAACTAATGCTACATTCATCAATGAAGAACATTACAATCAGTTGTGAATATGAATATTTGTAAATGTAATCTATAATTTCAGTAATCATGATAGCGTAATATTCAAATTATATAATATTCAACATGTTTCTGCTTCAAAATTATTGATAATCTGCATATTTCTATCTATTTCTTCAATTGATGTATAATTTTTCATTAATCTTCCATTATTGCAGTTTTTAGAGAGAGAAATCGGTTGTTGGAGGAAAGAGAAATTGAAAAAGAATGAGGAGAGAAAAAATTTACAGAGAGAATTGCCAAAAAAGAAAAAAAAAATATATAAAGTGTTATATAAAATACAGTGTTTTAGAGGGGGAGTATATTTGGTAATTACACTCATGAGAATATACTATAATGATTGTGCCATGGATCGTGTCAAACACGCTAAAGGCAGGTTCGTGCTATGCTCATACCGAATTTTTATTTTTAAGTTCACAGCATGGCCCACACGTCGTTCACCAGGCCGTGCGGTGTCGCCTCAGGCCTCGGGCCGTATTGGGTGGCCCGGCGGGCCAGCACGGCCCATATCCATCTTTAATTGTTTATTCTATCATCAACTTCAGTACTTCACCACTCGATTCACTCCTAAATTCCACTTCATCACCTTGTCTCAAATCACCCCAAAAAATCCCAGATTTCCTAATTTCTTCTTCCATCAATGGCAAATGCATTCAAAAGAGAAAGATCTCTCTTCACTCCAAAACCCTTCATCCTCCTCCTCTCTCTCTCCTTCATTCTTCTCCTCCTCTTCTTCTTCTCATCACCTTCTTCTTCCCCAAATCTAAACACAAAAACACCACAAATCAAATTACCTTTAAATCCTTTTTTCTCTTCAAAAATCCCACCTTTTGATTGCTACAATTCACCTCAATCAAACCCAATTATCGCAAACAAAGTAGAAAGTTTAAATTACCCTTTTATCTACTCACTCTCAGACTTCGGAAACCTCCCTGAAAAACCCAACAAAAACATTCAAAGAATACTAAAGAACAAACCTTTTAAAAAGCCTGATATTTCTGCTACTGTTCAACAAGTTTTGGGAAAGTTTCGAAACGAGGGTAAAAATGGAATTTTTATTGATGTTGGTGCTAATGTGGGTATGGCTACTTTTGCTGCTGCTGTAATGGGGTTTAAAGTTTTGGCTTTTGAACCTGTTTTTGAGAATTTACAGAGGATTTGTGATGGGGTTTATTTTAATCGTGTTAATGATTTTGTTACTGTTTTTGATGCTGCTGCTTCTGATCGATTTGGGAGTATTACTTTTCATAAGGTAATTTGAAATTTTTTTTATGATTTTGATTTGGGTTTTTTGTTGAATTTTTTGGCATGTTTTGTATTGATTTTTGGGTGTTTATTTTTGAATTGTTGAGTTTTATGGTTTGATTGTGAAATTTGGTGTGTTTATGTTTGTTTTGATGGTATTTTGATTGTGGGTTATATGGAAATGATTATGGGTTATGGTGGATATTAGTATGTTTTGATGATTTGTTGTTGGAATTTTGTGGAGTGTATGTGTGTTTGAGAATTGGGTTGTTGGAAATAACAGTCTGCAGTATAGCTAAGTGGTGTCGAAATTTCGGGGAGCTTGAGAATGATTTGCCTTGCTGGTTGAAAGCTATATTTAAGCTGCAGCATATAGTTGTATGTGTTTGAGTGTATGTATAGTTTTGTGGTTTGGATCCAATTACTAACTTGAGAAACTGTAAAGGCCATAGCATGGCTGCTCAGTATACTATCGATTCGACATGATTGACCATATGTATGGTGTGTGGAGTGGAAATGAACATTACATGAGAGGCGGGAGCTCGAAACGATTACTGAAGTCACAGGGCTGGAGCCTTATGCCTCCTTGGGTTGTTGTGAGAAATGTGAATGCATTGCTGCAATTTTAAGCTTAGGAAAAGACTAGATGGATATTGAATAGGCCGGTGGCTCGATAGGGTTGTGAACTTGTGATGTGTTGGTAAAAGGATATGTCTGTTGAGGTATTTGCTTCTGGTAATCCTAGCTCTCCACGGAAAAAGGCATGTCCTTGTTAGAAAATAGAAACATATATTTCAAGGGGTGTCATATTCGTTCCAAACGATTAGTAAATTCACAGGGATTGAACCTCATGCCTATTTTTGTTGTGGGCAATGTGAAAACACTACTGCATTTTAAAGTTTAGAAAAGACAGATGAATATTGAATTTGGCCAATAGCATGATAGGGTTGTGAACTTGTAAGAAATGAATAATAGGGTATGTTTTGAGGTATTTGCTACTGATGATCCTAGTTCTCCTTGGAAAAGGTGTGCCCTTGTTAGGAAAAGAGAGAGAAACACATATTTGATTGATGTCATTCTCGTTTCTAGTTTAGCATATGTCTACTAATACTCTGTAAACAAAAATGAGACATCTGTTGTAGATTTATAGGGGCTTCTTACCGTTTTCAAGTTTAGTGCACACATTATTTATCACTTGAGGTTAATGTAGTGGTTAAGCCAGTGGAATATACACTAGTTTGAAGGCTTCGACCTTGCACCTTCTTTAAAGTCTAATATCTGGTTTTCTAATATGGAGAAGCAAGTTATGGTTGGGACTTGGGAATTAACGCAGTCTCTAAACCTCCCTCCATAAGAGAGCTGCTTGATATTCTGATTTTGTTATTGTTATTGTAATGAAAGTACTCGCCCTGATATACTATAGTTTTTTTAAACCAAAGCTGTACTAAATCAAAATCTGAGGGTTCGATCAACTTTGCAGTAGCTCAATATATGCTTGATCACTTCTGAGTTTTTCGAATATTGCTAAATCACAAGTGTTCTAAACAATTTTCTGTTGTTTCTACTGGAACTCTATTACTCCGCACTTTGTTTTGATGCTTATATCAATATTCTCTGTGGTTGACAGCTAGTTGGCCGGTTAGATAATAGTGCTGTTTCTGCTGCTGGTGCTAAGTTGGCATTCAAATCGAATGAAGAGGTAGCAGTTGAAGTGAAGACCATACCACTTGATGAAATTGTCCCAGACTCAGAACCTGTGCTACTGCTGAAAATTGATGTACAGGGTTGGGAATACCACGTCTTAAAAGGTGCCAAAAGGCTTCTCTCGAGAAAAGGAGTGGAAGCTCCTTATCTAATTTACGAGGAAGATGAACGGCTATTACAAGCAAGCAACAGCACAGCCAAAGAAATCCGAGACTTCCTTGGAAGTGTGGGTTATGATAATTGTATAATGCAGGGTACCGATGCTCACTGTACCAAGAAGGGATGAGGCATGACTGAATTTTTTTGCAAGAAATATAGAAGTCCAGTAAAACCTGAGAAAATTGTAATTGAACCACTATGCAACACTCGGTGCAAAGTGCAAATATACTACAAAGCAATACTGATTATTAATTATCTCCGACTCAGAACCTGTCTTCCTTTGCTAACCACTGGGAAACTGATCAACTGACTGATGCCGCCATGGTTCCCGAGTTGAGGCCTCCAGGGGCAGCTAAAACATTATTATTGCTGAGTTCCAGGGATCCTTTCCTTTTTATTTTCCACTATCAGTCATGTAAATTGAGAAGAGTTGGAGGAAGAACAACTTCCCTCGGCAACTCCTAATGTAATCTTGTATCTGAATTTTGATTTTGGAAAATCTTAATGAAGTGTTATTCTTTGATTTATGTCCTGCAATAATGCAGTGTAGTGATTTGTTCCACATTAATAAGAGAATTGTCATTAGAGAAGCTCTGTTTGGGTTAAGATGTTTGTTTTTGGGTCCGTAATTCAATTGTTATTAATCATGATTCATGAGCTTGAGCATGAGCAAAAAGGAGAAATGTTTAAATAATCAGTGCTCTGCTGTTAGTATTATATTGTTAGTATGTTATCAGCGAAACAAAGGCCCTTTTGTTTATGAGCCATCAAATTTGGCGTTAAAAACTCATGAAACAGTAAGCAGCAGCACCACTGCAGCAAAAATCATGACAATGCGAATGTATATCACCAAACTGAAAGAAGCTTGCATTTCAATTATGATCTTGAGAAAATTATGCCTTGTAAGAACTATAGATACACAGATATCATATGGAAACATGTTTGTAATGCTCTGGAGTGCCAATTATATTGATGAGTAACATTGGTTATATGGGAATGTATTTCGATTCTAGCTATCACTGTGGTAATACCATTCTACTCATCACTAACTCACAATCACTGAACTCAGTTCTTCATGTTGATTATGGGCCACTGGTTTTCGAAGCACCTGCTCGCTCTACCATGACATCATAGAGTTGCTTTCCGTTCTGTTTCACCAGAAACAAACCAAATTATGTTAAATCAAAGCTACACCTAATAATGATTTGATCAAAGTAGAAATTCTCATATTCATGAATTTATAATGACTACAATCGACTTGATTATTGGGTTAGAAACAAAAATTCAACATAACGAAAAACTGAATTATATCAAAATGCAGCTGATACTCACAAATATTATAGGGAAGAAGTGAATTTGTCCTTCTGGTTTGGTTTGTGTTTCTTTGAAATATACCAAGATAGGGAAATTTGGCCACCAGAACTCCCAATTTACAAATGTGTTGTACCTGCAGTATGTTTCGACAGTTAACCCCTAGCTTCAAAATTTCATTGATTGATAGTGTATCGTACGTATACTTACTTCCATCGATTCTTGCCACCCACAAACACATTTTCCCCTGATTCATTAAGCTCAGCACCCACTTTCACTTCCTACAATCATATACCCGGATAACCCAAAAATAATGAATATTTTATATGCTTCATAACGCGAAGGTGCATTGCAATGTTACAGTAAGAAGTGAACCACATTATTTTGTTGGGACATCAAGCAAACTAACCAGGGCTTCATCATCAAAGACAAATCTCACCCGTGTAGCCTGAAATGAATGAACATAGAACACACAGTTAACTGCTGAAGTCAGTGCTATGCATCAGACGAAAAGTGTTGAGGAACAATTTTGTTGCAAATCATTCGGATTCTCAATTCAACTGACAGACTTAAGCAAGAAAAGAATGATCAGCTGTTCTTCTACATGAACAAAATCCAAAAATATACCTGGACAAGAAGAAGCAATCCAAGAAGACCAACCGGCACTGCTGCTATTAAATTATCAGTATACACTAAAGCACCAGTCGCACCTGTCATCATGGTGAACAATCAACAGCAACTCAGAATATAATGCCATAAGGCAGAAAACACTTGCAATTTGAAAAGTAAGCGAGAAGCATGTACTCGTACAAAAATGCCATGTAGCAATTTATCTAGCTAATGTTTACACATCCCCTGAATCATTGAATTAAAACGGAAACAGGATGCTCCATTTACTACTTCCTTTAGAACAAACAACGACAAACTACGATTGTAACCATAAGAGTAAAACAAGTACATGTAGGAGCACAGAAGAAGCAACATCAACATCAATACACATCGAAACGTAGAAGAACCCACCAAGTAGGACGATGGGTATTCGATAATCTGGTTCGGGCACCACAGTTTCCCTCTTGCTCTTAGCCTTCACTTTCCTTCCAAACTGCAAAAGATCACCTCATCTTCCATTACTCTATGACTAGTTTATGTACCTATATACCTACCTTTTAAATAACCATCAAAGTCTCAAATGCATAACTAACATTAAAATATTCAATGATATTCTAGCTAAAAGAATAAAAACTCCATTGCATTAACAAAATTGAAACTTAAATTAGTTAGATTATATATACAACATTATAAAATACAAATCAAAATGGAAAGTCAATAACTTAAGTACCAATGAAGTGATGGAAACACTCTTATTCTTGCAACTTTGAGTAATTCTTTTCTGAGCAAAACTTGGAGCTTTAACCAAATTCCCAAAGATTGAGCTCTTGAATTTGCATATAGTTGTTCCACTTACTTCTCTATCTGCTAAAAACAACACATACTCAAAATCCCAATTTGGTAATTTCACCTCAAATTTTGTTTGTTGCATTTTTAATTCTTCAATCCATAATTTTAAGCTCATTATTGGACATGCATTCATAATTCAAGTTTTTGCATCAAATTTAGCTTCAATATATAATGTTATTATAAAAGGCTAAAATAAAGTATAAAGAAACTAAATTACACTTAGATATTAAAAAGCTTCAATAATATGCATAAGAGAAACATAAAAAAAGAGGGAAAAGAAAAGGCATACTTTGAGAAGGATGGATTAGTGGAGTAGCCAAGAAGAGAGTGCTTGCCATTTCTTTCTTGTTCTTTGGTTTCTTAAGACTCAACTTCACTTTCTTATATTTTTTTATGCTAAAATTTAAAGGGGGAAAAAAAAATGGAAGGTTGTTGTTTTCTTTGGGAAAGTTGTTAGCTACAAGATGTAATTACATATACATCCTCATTGATCATTTGGTTAGAGAATGGCTAGTTCGCTATTTGGAGAGTTACTCACCTCTATTAATTTGCATATTTGATAATCAATTATTAAGAATAACAAATTAAAATGTATTATTCTATATTCTAATATATTTTTTTAAAATAAGACTTGTCAATTATTTAATCTTTTCAAATATTAAGTAATATATATATATATATATATATATATATCAATATTGTGAAATATAGAAGGTAAGGATAACAGATAGAAAAGAGTTTTACTATGTGATATATAAATATACATACTACTCCGCAATTTTGTTGTGCAATTTCTAACCTTTGAACATGGAATATTTATACTATCCACATACTATTTGTATACAGTAGAAACATTAATTGCGAGAGTGAATTCTTAAGTATAATCGCATACTTGCATGCAACATTGACATTCACAAACTAGTCATGACGTGCATTTTCACCGGTTTAGTAAATAACTATTATAAATATTAGAGGACCATCTCAACCAAAAGCTTAAGCTGATGGTTGAGGAGGGAGGGGTGGATGAGATTCGAACCCGTGACCTTTGTGTCACGTTGGATCTGATACCATATTAGAGGACCATCTCAACCAAAAGCTTAAGCTGATGGTTGAGGCACAGGAATTGGTTTTATACTCTATCAATAAATTAACACAAATTATTATTATTATTATTATTATTATCCATGTCATTGATTTTGACAATATAATTTTGGATATTTGGATTTGGGATATTTTATACTTGAATGATTTCCATCACCCCACCTCTCCAAACAAACAACACCTTATCTTAGCTCCTCACATTTCATTCCTTCCTACCACACCAGTAATTTAACTACCTTATTCAACACTTAACTTATTTTCTCTCAATCTATCTAAAATATTCATATTCCATGGCACACTCTCTAAGCTTCACTCCAGTGACTACTACTGTCAGCAACCCTACTAAACCTGGTTATATTTCTTTGTCTCTAATTTTATTTAATTAATTACTCATTTCTCTAAGTTTTATATCTTAAAAAGTTAATTTCTTTACTATTATAATTGGACTAATATTTCTCTTTTTCTTTCTTCTTTTTTTTTTTTTTTTTTTTAATACAGGGGTTTTGATTGGAAATACTAATACTATTATAAAAGTTGTTAAATTACATGAAGGATTACCCAATTTTGGTTATAATGCAAGGTTTCAGTCACTTGGGACTAAGGCTAAGGTGAGAAAATAAAACACCCACTTCATTTTTGGTGATTTTATTCAAGTTTTATCAATTAAATCTTGGTTTTTAGTTTAAGTATAGTATTTATGTTGAATGAATTTAAATATAATGAGTTGAATTCATTTACTTAGTGTTTTGGGCAAATTCTAAGGTAATTCTTTGAATTTTTATTGCTTGTTTGAAGCCTTGAGCTAGAACTTGGTTTAGTTGTGATGATAATTGAGACATTAACGTAATTGTTTGTTTGGTAAGTGGTGATAATAACTAATAAGTAGTGTAAATGGTGAATAAATTATCATGTAGTTTTACAAAAATGGGGTCACAGAGTGTCCATGGTAAATAAAATAAACTAGGCAAATATCAAAACCTATGTATTATTTGTTGAATACGGGTCTAGACTGCACCCGTCTGTGATAGAGACCATTTTTCAAGGCATTAGAGGTTCCACCTTAAAACCATACAGTAACGTGGGGAGTAGTTCCTCAAGCTTATAAGGTGTTTAACTTCCTCTCAAATTTATTAATGTAGGACTTTCACATGTGGGCTTTAACAAAAACTGAATGCTAATTTGAAATTTTCCCTTATTATATCACCTAATAAAGTAGTGAATTTGGGAATTGTTGTCGAATTGTTTTTGGATTCCATAGCTCCAACCTTAACCGCTTTACATTAAAATTGTAGGGAGTAGGGAGTACTACTACTTATCCCATTTGCTGCTGAGTTGAAAGGACCGGGTCAGATAAGCAATACGCCAGTGTAATTTGGTTGTGATTTTTCGAAGAGATTCAAAGTTTCAAACATCTCTGATACGTGCTTATATTCCACTTCAGTATTACATTGCCAAGATGTGTATTTTAAGTGGCTAATTCACATACTGAACTTGCTAAGTGTGTATGTCTTGGTTACTTTATTGCTTGATCTGTAATTGGTTTTTTATATCACAACAAAACTCAAGCATCCTTAATTTGGGTTGAACAGGCACCAGAAGGGTCTTATCCTACCCCAGCCACCAAGCCACGTAGCATAGTATGCGCTGATTGTGATGGAAACGGTTAGTTCCCTGCCGTTTCTTTATCGAACTTTATTGCTGCTGCTTATGCCATATGTGAATGTGATTATGTTAATCCCTCCTTTGTATCTGTCAAGCTCAGTAACTAAAGATTTGGAGCAGAAATCTCTGAATTCCTTGCATCAACCCACCTGAAACTGTATTCAATTTACGCTGTTTGAACAGAACTTGATGGTGTAATAGGCTATAGCCTATATGCTACTTTGTATAACAGAATGTTAAACATAAATCCTCTATAAAAGGTTTCAAATTTTGTGGTGCTACAATGAATGATAATGCTTGATGTCATATTGCAGAATGAGTTTTCATTTAGAGGGATAAAGACTAATATACCTTTCAAATGCTTATTATATATGCTTTTTCTAGCCGTGTATGGACTCGCTGTTGGAACATATATAAATAAATGGACTTAAGTGAACAAGGCAATGGAACAGTAGCTTATTTTGTTCATTGGATGCCTTGTGATTCTTGGATGCTCTTGGATGGTTATGAAGGATGTTACTAGTCATTGAATTAGCATCAATCTTGATGGTTAAGTGTAGTAAGTTACATGAGGTTTAATTCTCATTAAAATGCTAATAAAATTAGATATTAATGAGTTCTTCTATGGTATTTTAACACTGCTTTGTGACTAAATGCGTCCTTGATGATGGCTATAAATAGGCCATTGTAGTTGACTTGTGAGAGTAATAGAAAAATCAGTAATTTTTCCTCTTCTAAACACTTGCTTGCTCTTTGAATTTCTAGCTAATTTTCATGGAGTGTAAAACACAAAGTCCTTTAGAATTCACTTCGATTGACCATAGAAGTGAATTACAACTCCATTATATCTCATTAGTATTTTGTGGTAACCCGGTAATCCTAGTGGGGCGAAATTAAACAACTAATAGGAAATCGTAGATTCCGTGCCTTGGAGTGTTTAACCGTCTCCCCACGTTACACTATTTGTAACACTCACCACAACATCAATGTAGCGCTTAGTAGGACTGTGGCTTTAATATGCTTCTTACTTTTACAGTTTACTAGCTGCACCTTTTATGCTTGTTTGACTTATGATTTGAAGAGGAATGAAGTTTTTGTTTAACCGAATGAAACGGCTTATCATTATCTTTACTTTTGCTGTAATTTCTGCTTTAAGCATTCTCAGTTAAGATGTTAGCATTCTGAAACTTGCCATTTTCACAATGAAAAACAGGTGCTAA
Organism: Suaeda aralocaspica; assembly: GCA_016808085.1. Lineage (NCBI taxonomy): Eukaryota > Viridiplantae > Streptophyta > Magnoliopsida > Caryophyllales > Amaranthaceae > Suaeda > Suaeda aralocaspica. Next base: position 4,186,724 of record PYUH01000160.1, read on the forward strand.
AGTATGTGGTCAGTGTGAGGGTTATGGAGTGAACTCCCAAGATCATTTTAATGGACAGTTCAAAGCTGGTGGACTATGTTGGCTTTGCAGGTACATTGTCAACCCAATTTTCGTTAAAAATGCTGCGACTAACTAAAAGTTTCTAATAGCTTCCTATATTTGATTATGTACACCTGCTAAACTCTCTGTGTCTCTATTGGATTTTGCTATTTTTAACTTGTGCTAATCAAACTATTCTGCATTTGTAGAGGTAAGAAGGAGATTCTGTGTGGAAACTGTAACGGAGCTGGATTTATCGGTGGATTTATGAGTACATTCGACGAGTGAATCTTTTGGAAGATTGCAACCCACACATTCGAAGCAGAAAAATAGAATCATTACTCACTAGATAGTACTTTCCGCCTTTTTGTTTGGTTATTGCTTGATGTTTTTCTTACTTTGCATCGTGCACTTGTGCTGTAAGTTGTAACAGAAGTACAGTTCTGTAATTTTGGACAGGTTAATGCAAGTATTATGAATGTTATTGAGTGCTCAATTGCAAACGACAATATAGCATTCTATAAAATTATGTTTTTATGCCCATTCAAAGTTTTCATCAGTATCTCATTACCGTCCATGTAGTTCATAAACCAAAAAAAAAAGTTTTGTTTTCTCCAAACAAAATATATATAAATGAAAGTAAAAATACGCGTCAGGTAGGGGTCGAACCTACGACCTTCTGCTTAGGAAACAGACGCTCTATCCACTGAGCTACAGACGCTGTTGTTGATCTTAAAAGAAAGAAATAAATATAACATGAGATCATGAAAAGTGAAACGAAAGAATAAAAAAATCGCGTTAGGTAGGGGTCGAACCTACGACCTTCTGCTTAGGAAACAGACGCTCTATCCACTGAGCTACAGACGCTTGTTTTATAATGAATGTTCACGTTAAATATAAATAATAAAATAAATAACATAATATTTTTTTTTTATTGACAATTTTGATTCAAAATTTTAAGGTGCACTAAGGTATGTTTTGAGTTACTTGTTCAAATCAAATAATGAAAAGTTCAACTATATGTTTATTTTATTATACTGTATATATAGTTTTGTTGTGAATGGTTTTATCCAGTGGATTGTGTTTGAACTGGGTTATGATGACGACGTTGATGACAATGGGCTTGTCTTCACAGAGTATGGCAAATGTATTCTAACATTTCATCCGAGGGGTGATTGCTTTGCGTTAATGCAGCTCCCTACACCTTTGGAAAAACTAGTTTCTGTCCTTGATCACAGACGGGTTTTATTCCACTCCTCCGTTTGCTCAGGTTTATTCGGCTAATAATCAGAAGGGGAAGCAAATATCTCTAGCTACGGTGTTAGCAGACGATTTGTGTTATTAGTCGCGTTTCCACAGGCTTTGTTGTGAATGATTTCATCCATTGGATTGTGTTTCAACAGGGTGATGATGTTAGTGACGATGGAGTTGGATTCAAAGAGTATGGCAAATGTATTCTAACGTTTAATCCAAGTGATGATTGTTTCGCAGTAATGCAGCTGCCTACACTGTTGAAAGAGGTGGTTGATCCTGACTTGAGTCTAGCTGTGGTTGATGATTGTCTCGCTGTGGTTCACTACTTGGGAATACAAGACTCGATACGAGTTTGGAGGATGGAAGATTATGGTGTTGAAGAGTCTTGGAAGATGTCTCACCAAATTAAGTTGTCTGATGCTACGAATTCAAAGTTTTGGGCTAGAGCATGGGAAGGAGTTTATTGCAACTTGTTCTGGAAAATTGATTGCTTTCAACCTTAAAAGTGGTGACGATTCAGGTGTTTATGATGGTTATCTTGGTATGACTGGTGGCCAAGCTTTTGGTTTTACTCAAAGTTTACTCTTCATGAATGATCAGGAATCACATTGATATGTTGAATTAGGTTAAATTAGGTTAAGTTTTTTGATGTCTTTGTATATTAGCTTTGTTTTCAGGAAAGAAAAACAATAATGAAATTCATTCATGTATGATTTCTTACATTTTTGTTGTAACTGTAATCGAATTCAGTTTCAAGGTATTTGTTCGACTAAGATTTCCCCTTAGTGTTTTCATTGTATTGACGATGACTTTGATTTTGGTATTGAAACTTATGAACACCGAATGTTGATAAGATTCAAACCATTAATGACAGAAATTTAGTTGATTTTTGGAAGAATAAATGGAGAAGAGAAAGGGAAAAAATTGTTACACAGGCTCTTGTCATGATTTCTGTTCCATTAGAACAAATACTTAATTTTTGGTGTTAGATTGTCGCAATTCGCAACCGCATAGATGTGCTTGATCAAGGACAACATAATAAGTTCTGTTGGAAAAACTAGCTTTGGGTAAGACCCTATAAGTAAATTCACCTGCTAAGTGCCTAAGAATGGTATGTTGGTAATTTGATTATAAATACACTATTACACAAGTATAGTAAACAACTAAACAAGAACAGAAACCATCAGCTCATCAATTGCTTAAAATCTTTGGAAACATACCTTACAATCTTCATTTCAGGAAACTTATACATAGTAGTCGATTAGTCGTGAACATGAACTACAACGCACCCTAATCAGATGCAAGAGACAGCTAACTTATGAGGTGTAACCATTGTATTGTAAAAGTATAAAACAGCTATTCAAAAACTTCCTATTTGCTGGTTTGTTTTCTAACACCAGAAGACAGTAAGAGGACACCCTTATGTTAGCAATGCAATTAAGTGTTTCAAAAGCACCATTCCAACGCGAAAAACAGCAGGAAGGTAAGGGTCATAATAAGGGTGCTTAATTGAGGTTTATTATACCCTTGAGAGGAAGATCCTGCAGTCACCAAGAATATAGTAGGTTAGATAATACTCTGTATTTGAACTATAACTCTGTAAACTGTGTTACTATGTTAGTAAAAGCTCAATTTCTGATTTGCTTGACTTATAGAGGAGTAAGAATACATGAGATTATAACCAAAACTCCTTAGTTTGGCTCATGCAACTGATCATCTTCCAATAATTGGACAAATGCTTAAGCGCTCTGCTCCTCTACCAACAGGTTCGACTAATCTTAATTCTGACTCATGAAGGGTTATGACTTATGACTCTGAGTACTATATCACCACTGATATAACATACCTGAACGTAACGCAATATGGCATAAAACAAGTACTATCTAATGTGTTTCATCACTACTGCAATGCAGCAGCATTCAGTCAAGGAAATGCTGGTTGTTTTACAGGTTTGGATCATAGTCAAAGATGTACTTATATCTTAGTATTGCCCAATATTTACCAAGATTCTAAACAAGTGGATTCTTGTTTCTTTCTCTTTCAATATATTGCACTGAAGTTTCCTTGAAAATAAGTTGAAGATGGATAATAGCAGAAAAGAAGAAATGACAAAAATGCTCTCCTTAAAACCCTCCAGTTCAATGAGGAGGTCGGGATAACAAGATAGCACAGGAAAGGCAACTCTTTTGTCCCTTGCTCCTATTTGGATAAATCTAGACAGTTTGAGAGACAGGATAATCCTGAATATCTCGCATGCCCTTAATCGTTCAAAAGCCTTCCTAGTGATTAGAGATATCAGCAACATAGCCCCCTCTCTCCTCGTCCTCCTTCCTTCTTCCTCATTTCTTTCGTCTTCCAAACAAATTGAGAAGCTTCTACCATAACTAGAAGGGTATAATACTATGGTTACCAACTTTTCATTTATGAAAAATCACTATTCATCTTACCAATAAGTTAAAGGAAATTCTTGCGATTAGGACAAGGAGGCTTAAGTCTTGTAGGTTGTAACTCTAAAGACCAGTTTTCACCTCCTAGTTCTATGTTTGACTTCCTTGTGTATAACTAAAGCCAAAACAAGTAAACTGTAGAAACCCTGCCCAATTTAATTTAGAAAAAACCAAGCTTCAGGGGAGAAAGAAATAGTAACCCCATCCCTAACATTCTGTACTCTGATCTTTACGCCTAAATGCATGCCTCACAGGAAAAGTACCATTATGCCGGTAATAAATCTTTTTAACTACATGAGATGTGTTAGACACTTGTTAGTATTAAGTCAAGAACTCAGGCATAGTCCAAACATAAGAAGAGCTGGAAAAAATCTATTAAGAAAGTGTAGAGATTCAATTGAAATGGCAAGACATCAACATAATGAAGCCATCTTGAAATACTCAGAAACTACGAATCATTAACTGAAATGCAAATTTACTGCCGCCTTTGTCAACAGTAGGGTCTACATAAGTTTTAATACTAAAACATGTGGTAGCTAGGATTTGATATTGAATCTAAACATATCAGAACAAGCATAATGACAAAAGAGGCATCACAAAAACAAATTAATAATGCATCAATGAAGACAAAAACAAAACACAGATGATATCTCATTTTCGCCATCTGACTACAATTGAATTCATCATTTTGATCACGGATCAAAGGTGCATAACAATCTCAAATACACAGCTATCACATGAAACACAATATCACTAGCAATGATACTAAGCAAGATTCAATCTTATTTATAGATCATAACACTATGACATCCCATTTATTCATCTTCTCAGGATTTATATTAACGAAGAAGCAAACGCACCACGGCAGTAGTTGTACCCAAACCAAGTATTGCTTGGTATCCAGCTTTTGTATTTGAAGGTCACGGACCTTATATAGGGGCTGGAAATTCGAACATTGTCCACCTTCCAGCGATCAGATCCCCTCCTGTAAAGGTACACATAGCATACATCATGTGTACATGGACCAGTTATATCAAATGTATCCGTGGAGCACGCCTCGAAAGCCCGAGCCGAGGGGTTATCAATCCTTGGCACATAAACCTATGATCAACAAAATGTGCTAGTTAGTACATCAATAAGTTGACCACATCAAAAGATATTATCATCCAAACCAACCACAATTTGATGATCCATCTTTTCTAATCTCTTTTTTTTTTTCTATGACATTCCAATTTCCCAAGATTTCAAGTAACTAATTTCCAAATGTTGATTAAATTTCAGAAATAAAAAACAGTTTAGTCAAATAAAAATTTGGAGAAATTGTAAATACCCAATCAAATAAACCAAACTCTGCAAAATACCCACTAATCAAAAACCCTTTTTTTTTTTGTATAAATCAATTATCAACTCATAAAACAAGGCAAAATATTGAATTTTAGTTCAGGAAAAAAAAAAAA
>PYUH01000160.1:4192488-4223097 GCA_016808085.1 Suaeda aralocaspica
GGGGGGGAAGAGCGGGGGGGAAAAAAAAAAAACTTTAAAAAAAAAAAAAAAAAAAAAAACCCATTAACCTGAGTTTGACTTCACATTTAATAATATATTAAATCCAAATAAATTCATAAAAATAACAATTTAAGAAAAAAAAAAAAAAACTTTAAAAAAAAAAAAAAAAAAAAAAACCCATTAACCTGAGTTTGACTTCACATTTAAATAATATATTAAATCCAAATAAATTCATAAAAATTAACAATTAAATTCATAAAAATAAAATTGAATTAAAAAAAGTACCTGATTTCCATAAGCATCACCAAAAGAAAGACTGATTCTATCTCTAGTGTATCTCACAGAAGAACAGCTTGTGGAAATTTGAACTCTAAATGGGCAACTTGAAGCAGTAGTCTAAAACCACAACAATTAATTAACATATTAATTAATAAGTTATTTTAAATACAATTAATTAACATATTAATATTAAAAAAAAACATAATTTTTAACAATTAGAAAAAAGTGATTAATTAATTACCTGATCAGCTTTGATTTTGAGAGCAAGAAGAGGGAGATTAGGGTCATTAGAAAGAAGAGATGATGATGAAGCGTGGATTAAGAAGAGAGAAATTAGAGATAAGAAAATGTGGAAAGAAATTAATTTCACCATTTTTATTTTTTTGTTGAGATTATGAGAGTATAATATGAAGAAAATTAGAGGAGGAAATAGTGATAATGATTAATGAAAGTGAGGGAGTAGTTGTAATGTTGTATGATGGTACATAATTACCTCCTCGTTCTTTTTTTAGGCCTGAAAAATTTAATGCACTAAGTAAAAGAAGACGGGGTAGTATATATCAGTATAATAGTCGGAAATTAAAACTATGCACCACGTTTTCCTTATAATATTTATGAAGCGTTATTTTATGGTGTTAACATTAGGAGCTAAAAGTCAAATTATAATGAGTAGTGTTAATTAAATATGGTTATGTGAAAATTGATTAATTTGCCATTTAGCCGATCTGTGATGCACTTATTTAAACATTTATATCATTGAATTGATTTTGTACGAACTACTAGCAAAAATCATCAAAAGCTTGTACTCATATGACACGAATTAAATATATGGAGTATATAGCATGATTTTTGTATGAATATGTTATATATTTTTTTCGAAAGAATTTTTCTCGTTAGTTTGCCTCAAAAGTGAAATGCCATACAAAAAAATTGATAAATTTGAAACTATGGAGCATACTTTCTTCACGCAAAATCTACACGATTCATTAAAGCTTAGCTCCAACTACATTTAAGTCAACACAAATCTTTTCTGGTCTGTTGATCTCCCAACAAGAATCTTCTACATACAATGAGGATCAAACTCGAGACCTCACAAATAAGTGACAATAAGTTGGTCATCACTTAATGCAACTCTTGTTAGTTGAAACTAAGGAGTATATCGTTGCGTAAAGACGATTAATTTCCCAGCTTCCAAACTACTTTTCAGAGAAGCCAAGAAATGCATAAATGGCCAGATTCACAAGTACAACTAAAACTGAATACCTTTCCCTGCAACGAAAACTATGGTCAATTGGTCATTACCCAAACACAAAATGGGCCATCATGAACCCCTTCAAGTTTCAACAACACTCAAGAGTCAAGATGAGGATTGCTGCTGTCTGGGCACGAATAAGCAATTGAGCAAATATCCCAAACAAAAACAAATAATAGTAAGCAAATTTGTGAAACTTCGATTTCGATATATGCACATTTGTTAATTAGAGTTTTCTGACAGAAATAGTAAAAACAATATTAACAGAAGAAACATCATCTTGAGTAATATAAACATGTGGTGATGCGTTTAAGTTATTGAAAGACCTAAGAAGACCCTGCAAACATGGCTGCTTCACATTCTATGTGAATATCAAACGCAATATTTTCCCAGAGTACTCAAATGACTTCTCGGTTTCTTCCAAGCAATGGTTCTTTTCTTCTCTCGTCCAGTTCTGCAATGATCAAGTACATTATAAGTAAGAAAGTTTTTCTTCAAGGTCTAAATTTTTGCGCTGCACTATCTGAAAGAATCCTGGTAGGATAGTGGTGACTAATAATTAGTGGGGCAAAGAAGACATTGACAACAATAGCATAACATAAGTCCCAGCAAGTGGGGTCGAAACCATGAATTATAATCTATCAAGCAAGATTACGATAGCATTTTGCCATTTTCCTATAAGTTGCTCAAATAATGATATATAAAGGTAGAGTATGAGATAATAGGACATACTTCGGCAACTTTATTGAGCTTCTCCCTCACATTCTGGAGCAACTGGGATAGGTCACCATCCCATTTGTAGAACTCTAGCTCCTTCTTGTTTAGTATCTTCTCTGCAACCTAATACGATTAAGAAAAAACAAAATGAAACTGAGATCTCTAAAAGTGGACAACTCCACCAAACCTAATAGTGTTTTATTCAGTAATTTCGACAAGCAATAGCCCCTGAAAATTGGGTAGCACAGTAGATTTAGCCATCTGCGTTATATATAAGTAAATAAGTAATAATGTAATATTTTAGCCAGAGAATGATTTCCAAACAAATTAAACAGTAAAACGAACGACCACAAGTAATCAGGCAAAGGTACCCTTTTAAATCTTTAATCAATTTGTAACCTTCTACGATTAGCAACATTTACATCATAGACGCACGTCACACACTATCATAACTGCGACAGAGTGATTTAGTATCTATAAACTTGCATTAAAGCTTGTTTGGATACAGGAGAGAGAAGGTTTCATCCTTTGTTGTTTAAAAATGATATGAAGGAAGAAAGGGAAGAGAATGGGAAGGATTCATAATTTCTCCTTTAAGAATCCAAAATTCTCTAAATATTTTGGAAGGAAAAAGCAACTCCATTTTCTCCTACACATTCTTTGTTGTTTGAATATGATACGAAAAGAAGAAAGGGAAAAGAAGTGGAAGGATTCATATTTTCTCCTTGAAGAATTCAAAATTCTCCAAATATTTTGGAAGAAAAAAGCAATTCCATTCTCTCCTTCCCATTCCTTTCCTCTCCCTTCTGTTCTATCACTGCTAACCAAACATCTCCTTCACATTCCTTTCCTCTCCCTTTCGTTCTATCACTGCTACCCGAACATCTCCTTCCCATTCCTTTCCTCTCCCTTTCGTTCTATCACTGCTACCCAAACATTTCCTTCCCATTCCTTTCCTCTCCCTTTCATTCTATCATTGCTATCCAAACACTCCATTAGTTTCAAACCATCACGCCTACAATTGGCCACTTAAGCAGGTATTCACATAAACATAAGATGCATGAGTTAAATTCAGCTCAAATTGGTTTCAAATCACAAAGGTTTCAGGAGGACCAGAACAGTACAATGCAGCTAGTACAAAAGAACCAAAAGCAACTTTTCTCGACTTCCCAAAAATGCCATAATAGGAAGTATGACACTCTAGCCCTATGATGGAGGGGGGCTCCTTATGCAGAATAGTGAAGCATGCTGATTGCAAATCACATGTAACTAGTGTCAGACAAGCACATTATACTTATTTGGATAACAGAGAAAGGAGGCAACGGAAAGGAAAGGAAACAAGTTTCATTATTTGGATTAAGGATCTGTGGAAGGAAAGGGAGGGGAGGAGGAGGAAGAAACTAATTTTCTTCCTTTTATTTAGAGGTGGGAGAAACTGACACGACCCGATAACTCGACACGAAATCGACCCGTTATTAACGGGTTTGGGTCGAGAGTGTTGACCCGTTTAATTAAACGGGTTGACTCGGCACGACCCGTTTATTAAACAGGTAGGGTTAGGGTTGGAGAGTTCAACCCGTTTAAGTAAGCGGGTTGACTCGACACGACACGATTCTACCTTATTATATACAATAGTATGTAAAAAAAGATGTGACCCGTTAACTCGACACGAAATCGACCCGTTATTAGTGGGTTTGGGTCAAGAGTATTAACCCGTTTAAGTAAACGGGTGAGCACGACACGTTTATTAAACGGGTAGGGTTAGGGTTGAAGGGGTTCAACCCGTTTATGTAAGTGACACAACTCGAAAACGACACAACACGTTTCCCAGCTCTACTTTTATTACACATCACCTCTCAATATTGGATAGGTTAGGAGAAAATAGGAGCACTATCCTCTCCCTCCCTTTTTCTTATTCCCTTCCTTGCTTTCCAATCAAAAGGCAAGCCTTAAACACGCAACCTTCCACATTAGACTAACAACTTTCAAATAGGCCTTGGAAAGACATTTTCTTAAATGTAATTGAGCTTCCGAGGATAACAGGACAGTGCTAATTTGTTTGGTCAAAAGGATTTGGAAGGAAGGAGACGAAAAAGAGAGAAAGGGGCTTTGTTTCTCCTTGTTTGAATACTGTTTGTGGGGGAGGGAAAGAAAGGGGCTTTGTTTCTCCTTGTTTGAATACTGTTTGAATACTGTTTTTCATTGCAATAAACCAAAACTTTCAACTGTTAGACGAAACACATAGTTAACGACTTAACGAATTCTCTCCCTTCACACCTCTTTCTCTTTCCACACTTTCTCTTCCCTTAACTTCTCTTCATGATTGCTACCTAAAGTACTAAACACACCATAAGTAACAAGTATGCCCATGTTAAATGCAACTTTTGCTATCTATGCATATACAGTAAGGCCAAATGCAACAAATACTTCTTTGGTAGTGACAAACCTTCCTTCCAATCATGCGGCCACCAGCAGAGTGGGCAAAATATACATTATAGAAATGGCAAATGAATGCCTGAGGATCCTTCTCAGCTAAATCTTCAAGATAACTTGCATAAGTAACACCAGGATCAGATGGCTCAGGGATAGCATGACCTTGCTCTTTGAACCATTGCAAATCTTTAGCCAAATTCTGTGATCTTTCTAATCCAGTATTTTTAAATTCAGCATCTGAAAACAAGAAAAACAAATCAGATTAATACAGCAAGACTCAGACACTGGCTCATGACAAATTACAACCAGACTTTATCAACTTTACACTAACTTCCAAAAACAAGAAGCCTGAGTGCCTGACCAAGAAGCATAAGACATCATATAAATTGTAAAATTCCAAATTATCAAGCAATCCTAACGAGAGTAAGCAGAGCACATAAGTTCACAATAACAGTTTGTTTAGATAAGTGAAATTGAGGGATGGAAAAGGAATGGGGACACGGTTCGAACTCCAATTTTTCCACCCCTTTGCTTCCTAATTTTTCCCCTTTCCCTTCTATTTTGCTATACAATCAAATCATAAAACAAAATACAGCTCTAGAAGCGTTACTCTTTCCACACTTGTATCAGGCAGATAAATAATAAATTAAGCTGGATTTACTTAACAGTTGACTACTTGAATCACACACTGACATCAATGATATCCACAACGAGAAAAATTCAAAATCTACTTAAATGGAACTGGACTAACAATGGTTAACAGTGAAGATGATCAAAGTCATCAAACAGAACCAGCAAGGACACTCATTGATGAATCTATATTATTTATTTAGTAAACTTTATACTGTTTTCTAAATTTTAGATGGCCTTCCCAGGCCTCCGGTTTTCCACAACGCCTGTATACATTTTACTTGCTACTTGCGCAATAGATGAATGATATTTGATAAACACCAGTTTTTTTTAAAAGGAGGAAAAGGTGAGGAATGGAAACGAAAGGGAACAAGTCCTATTCATGCAATCCTAAGACCATGCTACCAAAACAATTTCACAGGATGGGCAACATGATTAAAAGTCTTTTTGCTCAATGAGATAAAGACTCTCAAAGGCTTCATGGTAGCTGACAATAATCACAATTGAAAGTCAGGCTGATGGTGACAAAAGATCGTTGACTTCCGAAAGGACAAACAAGATCATACGGAAGCCCAATGGATAAGGTTCTCACATTTAGGACTGACTAGGACAAGTAATATTGACCGTTTTAGTTGGCCTTTTATAATAGCAAAAAAGACTCAAAGCAACACGGAAAAAACTTAAAGATCAGAACTCTGCCTTAACCTAATAAATAAGCATATCACATCAACAAGCGATTTTACTCTACAAAACGCTATGTACAAAAAGACACCGATCCAACTTTACCAACTACGTTAAGCAGTGTGTCAACTGATGAAAGCAATTAGTAGCTAGATCAAGGCATCACAGATGAATCAAGTGCACCCATCCTTATACTAACCAATAAAGCTAATATTCAAATATTCAACACTATTAACAAAAATCAATAATTTATTTTACGGAAAAATTATCAAAAACTGCCTAAAAGAGTTCAACTTTTGAATTTTACCACCTAAAATTTCAAAAATTGAAAAAAACTACCAGTACCTTACGTTTTAAAAAATATATACATATAACACCACCACATGAGTGACTTAACATTTTTAATTTTTTGGCCAAATTAGACCAAACTTTTTGGTATGAAAATATAGGGAAAAAAATTATTAGATAGAGAGAGAAAGTGATTAATGATGTAGAGGGTATAAGGAAGTTAATATAAGCAATAGTTGGTTAATTTTATCCAAAGTTTGCCATAAAAATATCATTGATGGTGTTTTACAAACTTTCTAAAACTTAGAGTAGTTTTTTTTTAATCACAAGTTCAATTTATAAATTCTTTTCTTTCTTCAACAAAATAAAGGCTTACCTTTAGATGTTCTCAAAACTACTAATTATAAAACCAATCACGCAAGTGCAAATGAATCATCATCAAGCAACAAAATTACAATTTTTAAATTGCACCCAATTCATCACAAACAAATTAAAATCAACCAAATAAAGTCAAATACAATATAACAAATTCGAAATCAAACTAACTAACAAAATCAAATTCAACAATCAAGTAAATGAATCATCAAAGAAAAACAATACAAACATTTTAATTTTAATTTTTTTTTTTCAATTTTGCTACACCCTTTTCATCATAAACAAAATTCATAACCACCCAACTACATAATCAACTTTCACAATAAAAACAACACAAAAAACATACAAATATAACAAAATTCAACAATCAACCAACAAAACCCTCATCATAGTCAACACAAACAATGAAATTCAACAATCAAAATTCTACAAAAACTCACAATAATTAACACAAACAATTAAAATTCAACAATCAAAAATCAACAAACAAAGAAAGAAAACTCACAATAATCAACAGGAGCTTCTAGAACAATCCTCTCCAAAGTATCATAAACCAACTTACTATCAACAAGAAACCTCAAATACCCTTCAACAGTTGGGTCCCACTTAGCAGGTGACTTTTCCTCAGTTTCTTTAGCAACCTTCTCACCTTCTTTAGGAGCTTGTTCCTTAGTGTGCAATTTCATTGCTACCCTTCTCATTTCCTCCACAAAACCCTTCCTCACCTCAGCAGTTGAAGCACTTGTTACAGCAGCTTTCAAGGTCATTTTAGACATTTCACCACCTTTCCTCAAACTCATTGATCCAAAATTGATATTTTTACTAGGGTTTTTACTAATTGATGAAATTTTGTGGGTTAAAAAGGTGGTTAATTGGTTATGATTTTTAATGGGGTTCTTTGAAAAAAGTTGGGTTTGGGGAATTGATGCTAAGGAAGCCATTAAAGCTTTGATTTTTATAAGAAAAACTTTGGAGTTTGCTACACGAAACAAGCAATGAAAATAACTAAAAAACGTTTTTTTTTCTTCTAATTTTCCTTTTTTTAATTGGGTTTATTGTGAAAATCACTGTATATAAAAGTGAGTTTGATTTGTTTATATAAATTTGAAAAGTTTTGATTAATGGGGTTTCAGAAAGATGGAATTTTTAACATAAAATTGGAGTTAAAGATTGAATTTTTCAGAAAGAAGAAAGTGACACTGAATTATTGGATTCAATAATTTGTGGGTTTATTTAAAATATAATTTCTGTTTTTGGGTTTCAAAAAATTAAAAAAAATAATTGATAAAAAATAAAAATTGGGAAAATTTTGTTTTGGATATGAGGTCAATGTGGTATATTGTGCGTATGGATGAAGATGAAGGAAAACGGAGAAAGGTTCAAGGAATTGGAAAAGAGAACACGAAATCCTCTTTTCTACCCAAAATCTAGTGGCTTGTAAGTTGTAATATCTAAAGTTGTGACTTGTAGGCCGGGGAAAAATATACCCGATCCAATATAAACCCAAAACTAAATAACGAAATCCAATTCTAAGGGTTTGTTTACTTTAGCTTAAAATCCGTTCAATTCAATTCAATTTCGTTCAGTTCAGCGCTTCCCTTGTTTTGCTATTCATTAATCCTTTATATAAAACTTTCAGTTCAGTTCAATTGTTTTCAGTTGAAGCAAACGGGCCCTAAGTAGACACAAAAATTCATATATATATTTTTTAATGGATTTAGTCGGTTTAAGGCCTGAAAGTCAAGCCACTCAAGATCACTCGGTTAAATGGTTAATTGTAAATACTTTCTTTTTTGAATTTTTAATATGATGTCGTTTTTATAAAGATTTTTAACTCTCTTCTATGTTTCTAATGTTTTTGCGTTCATAGAAATGTAAAATTGTTGCATATTGCCTATTACGTAACTATAAAACTAGATATGAATATGTATTATATTATGGATAAAGTGCGTAATTTGACGCTCATAAAGTTCAAATAAGTTATGGAAAGAATGGAAACAAAAAATTGAGTTCGTTGACTGATTGAATATATTGTTATTGGAAAGTTTGGATTATGATCAGTCCCACGACCGAAAACTAACCAGGTTGAAGTTGATTGTTCAAAACTGATCTAATTGTCTAATTTAAAAAGTTTGCTTGTAAGTAAAGTGATAAAATAACCCTTCATACTAATTACATAGTATAAAAATTAGTGTGTCTAACCGCATATAAAAACTTATCATTTTTTTATAATATAGTATTTTTATGTTATCTTATGACTAAATTCAATAGAGCTATATCATTATCTATTATAATAATTTAATATCATGAAAAAAGTTTAATTGAAATTAATTAAATTTATTTTAGATTTTTTTAACAAATACAATAAAATATTACATTAACATAAGTCCATTGAGTAACATAACATAATGATAAAAAAAATATTAGAACTATTAATAATTTATGCTTTAATATTTTTCATCTTAATCATTTATACTTTTAATTATATTAATATTATAGTTTATTATATAATTTGTAGTTGTCAAATTTTAAATATATAAACAATTTGCAAATCTTGTTATATCGGGAAATCACAATCTTGTGGTAGTGGAATGCTATTCATCAAATAAATATTTTTTATGCATTATTTTGTAATTGGTTTAAATACTTGATGTGTTAAATATGCATAAATGTAACGTAATTGTTTCTTGGAATTCAATTACGTTAAGACCAATTGTTCCCCAAATATATTAATAACATGTAAGTCATTAAAAAATCATTACAGCGTTCATATATTTAACAAAATTGTTTTAAAAAAGTGTAGGAAAAAATGAATAGACCTTTGACTCTTCAACTCTTGGCAAATGAAGTTTTTAAAAGAATTAATATATGGGATTAGGCAAAATGCAAATTATTCTTTGAAAAAATTTAGGCAATTTTTTTTAAGTGGGCCAGGATAGTTTCAAATAATCATTTATAGAAGCAATATTAGCAACTACAATAGTTTAATACGAAGTGGAGTATGTCAAAGTAACTATGTCACCAACTTGCCATCAATAAATAAAAAAGGGAAAAAATATATATTGAACCCTGGATTTCTTGATCTAAAAGTAACTATGTCACCATTAATCCATAAACTAAACTTTATTAATGATACAATAACAAACATAAAACTTATGCCTTGTTCTCCTGACCTTATTTTTGCTAATCTGAACTTATTTTTGATAAATTGAACCTATTTTTGCTTAACTGAAGTTATTTTAACTTATCTAAACTTATTTTTACTGAACTGCNAAAGTTTGCTTGTAAGTAAAGTGATAAAATAACCCTTCATACTAATTACATAGTATAAAAATTAGTGTGTCTAACCGCATATAAAAACTTATCATTTTTTTATAATATAGTATTTTTATGTTATCTTATGACTAAATTCAATAGAGCTATATCATTATCTATTATAATAATTTAATATCATGAAAAAAGTTTAATTGAAATTAATTAAATTTATTTTAGATTTTTTTAACAAATACAATAAAATATTACATTAACATAAGTCCATTGAGTAACATAACATAATGATAAAAAAAATATTAGAACTATTAATAATTTATGCTTTAATATTTTTCATCTTAATCATTTATACTTTTAATTATATTAATATTATAGTTTATTATATAATTTGTAGTTGTCAAATTTTAAATATATAAACAATTTGCAAATCTTGTTATATCGGGAAATCACAATCTTGTGGTAGTGGAATGCTATTCATCAAATAAATATTTTTTATGCATTATTTTGTAATTGGTTTAAATACTTGATGTGTTAAATATGCATAAATGTAACGTAATTGTTTCTTGGAATTCAATTACGTTAAGACCAATTGTTCCCCAAATATATTAATAACATGTAAGTCATTAAAAAATCATTACAGCGTTCATATATTTAACAAAATTGTTTTAAAAAAGTGTAGGAAAAAATGAATAGACCTTTGACTCTTCAACTCTTGGCAAATGAAGTTTTTAAAAGAATTAATATATGGGATTAGGCAAAATGCAAATTATTCTTTGAAAAAATTTAGGCAATTTTTTTTAAGTGGGCCAGGATAGTTTCAAATAATCATTTATAGAAGCAATATTAGCAACTACAATAGTTTAATACGAAGTGGAGTATGTCAAAGTAACTATGTCACCAACTTGCCATCAATAAATAAAAAAGGGAAAAAATATATATTGAACCCTGGATTTCTTGATCTAAAAGTAACTATGTCACCATTAATCCATAAACTAAACTTTATTAATGATACAATAACAAACATAAAACTTATGCCTTGTTCTCCTGACCTTATTTTTGCTAATCTGAACTTATTTTTGATAAATTGAACCTATTTTTGCTTAACTGAAGTTATTTTAACTTATCTAAACTTATTTTTACTGAACTGCACTTATTTTTGCTGAAATCATTAACAATTTATTAAGGATTGAAACTAATTTTTGCTGAACTGAACTTATTTTTGCTGAAAATAAGTAAAAATAAGACGAGGAGAACAGAGCCTTAATACGTAGTAAAATCAATCACTAGCTTTTTTAATTGAACAATTTTAGCACACAACTAGAATTTTGGCTCAGGCAGTTATGTTTATCAAATGTGCATTTGTATGCTTTCCTAATGTGTATTTCTATGTCGTAGTGTGAAAGTAGAATCCAAGGGTTGATTATAAATTGTGGGGAAAAAAAACAATTACAAAAGATTGGGGATGAAAATAACTAAATAACAATTTCATAGGTTTTTATTTAAGTGGATAAGTGTGATACAAATTAAAAGCTTATACCGTATAATTACAAGACTTTACTATATAATACTTTGAAACATTAAACATATAAACCTAGTGGATTGGTGGTTAAACTTTGTGGTTATGTGTTTGATTCTCAATAGATATGTATCATTTGTATTCTTATTTAAATTAAAAGACAAAAACGTCTTCTCTTTTTCTCCATGATCATGATCAGCCAAATTCGTTGACATTTTTTCTCGATTATGATATATTACAATGACATAAGACATCACCCATGCCAATAACTAGTTTCATTTGCAAACCAAAATATGATCATTAACTCCTTTGAGAAGATAATATATTCTAACAACTATAAACTAATACAACAACAACAACAATAACAAAGCCTTGATCCCAAAATAATTTGGGATCGGCTAGATAAAAATCAATATGAGGAGTCGCAAAAGTCATCAGCAGAACATTAATTAATCTTTACAAATATTAAATTCAATCATCATAAAAAATCCAAGAAAAAATTATCTTCATCAAACACTTTAAAATTTTAGCTAAGAAAACACTACTCCTCAACCACTTGTCACACTATCACAACCCCTCTAATTAATCTTCGACACTCGCCGGTGACCACAAGTCACCAACCTCTTACCACCACTTGCCACCTACTAGCCGATACACAACAATCGAATTCCACGAACCCACCAAATCAAACACAGACCCCAATTAAGAACCCACAAGTTAAAATCCCATGATTATATTCACCACCAAATTTACCCACCCAAAAACCTATAAACCCAAGAGTCGAACCCAGATTCAAACCCACCTAACCAAGAAACACTCTCTCTATTTCAGTTTGTTAGTTACATATAAGTATTGTGCACGTGAATTAAGGAAATTGATGGTGGACATGAATCTTTTATTTAATTGGATAAAAAAAACATTCAAGTAATTGAGAAAAGCAAATTACTTGTTTTGTTTTTTCCTCATTAAAAAGTTTATAAAATAATTAATTGTTTTTTTGTAACTTTATTAACCAATCAAAATGCTCTAAATAGATGATAAAAAGAAAAGATTTTAAGTGTAACCAATAAAAAGCAAAACGCTTTAAGAGGAAACATAACTAACAAATGGAAAGGGAGAGAGTTCAAGTTGAAACAAAAAAAAAAAGGAAAATAATATATGAAGAAAACGAAGATCATGAGTGGTTGTGATAGATTGTGGGAATGGAGAAGAAGAAAACTAAGACATGAACAAGAATTTTGGATTTTTGAATGCAAATAGAATTTTTTATATAATAAGAACTATTAAGTGATCTTATTAAATAAGACTATCTTGCATAAGTTGTTGTACAAATGGAATTTCAAGAAGAGCAATCATTTTTAACTTTGTAAAGTATTCAAGAAGAGCAATAATTTTCTGTTTTGTTGTTAAGGAAGCCACAAGAGCAACTGGTAAGAATCAATCACATAAGTTGATGAGGTTAAGCTTTAACCAACAATGCTATCTCGTTAATCAATTTTCTTTGCTATCGAAAAACAAAGAGATATCATCGATGTCACAAATTAGCAGGATGCCATAATGGTTGGCCGTGTGGGTGATAAATAAATCATATATAGCTATTACATTAATTGATTCCCTTCTTAATATTCTACTCATAGAGGATTCCAGTTACATGCTAGTGCTCATAGAGCCATAGATCGAGGGGTCTAGTTATATACTTATATGCATGAGATCGTTTAATTTCTTGATATAACACTTGAACAGTTGAGCATTATAACGTTTCCTCCAATATTAGCTTAATACCCTCCTTATATTTGGGCATTAGTTTATGTGACTCCACAGTATTACTTAAGGGTGCCCTTGTGTATTAAACTTTGTTAACGAGTCAATGGATGCAGTGTGCACCCGAGCTTCAATTTTGCTAAATAATTGGGTTTCAAGTCAGAAATATTACTCCAACTCTTTCTCTAACAATTTTTTTTCTTTGTGTAGACTTGAGAAAACCTAATAACGTTCTCATCAAGAATAAAGACCGATAATTGAAGCTAACATCAACATGCAAATTTGTGCATCGACTTCAATAATTTTTTTTAGATTCCAATCGTAATGTTCCTGATACCGCTGTTACGATTGCGGTAGTATAAGAAAATTCATTTGCTAAGTCATTTTTCATTCTCCCCAATTCTTACGGGTAACTTTATAATGTTAAACAAAAGTCATCGTTAGATCTTGATCAACTTCGAAAGTAATAAAAAAGATAGTGTCAGTCTATTAAGACACTAGACAATCGATGGAGGAAACATATTGGGAAAAAAAAATGTTGTTTAGGAAATCTCGTTGATCATCTTCTAGGAATGGATGAAGTATCATATATGTACGTGTACACATTGTATGTTCAATTCAAGGTACATAAGCAAGCATCGAACATCTTTGCTGCAACTCCATCTTTAAGTAAGCTAAGGTTAATAGAGCAAATAAATAAAATAAAGTGAAGAATGAAGTTCCATTATCTTCATCTTTAATAAGCTAATTTAATCACTTAATTACAATTCCAATAACAACATAAAAATTGTTGAAAAAGTCAACTTAATGGAAAACAAAAGTAGTCATGCATTGATCATCTTCATATATACTTCTTATATAATGATACTCAAATTTTTTATACCACAAACTTATTTGTCGTTGGTCAAAGATGTATGAGTAAGTACAACATGCATCTTTGTGAACCAAAGATACAAAAAAAAAAAAAAAAATGAAGGTAATTAAGCTAGGATGAACACTAGAAAGGATGATATGATGTAGCTAGTAATCAATGTTTGGTTCATACAGATTGAGAAGGAGAGAGTCCATATTCGAGCCCCCATAGCTCGAATGATCCCTTAACGAAATCGTAGTAACCACCCTTCAAGGCCAATGTCTTCTTCAGTAAACCATCTCTTACAAATGGATAAGTCAGCAAGTTTCCAAGAGATACATTCACAGCTTCCTACAATAATATATTGAGTGAGCTGAGCCATTTAATTGTTGAATAAATGAATGTTTTGTTATTGTTAATGTATGGACTAACCTTTTCACAGAGGTAGCACTGTTCAGCAAATGGCGCGCCATTTGTGTCAGCAATCACCTTGTGCTTGGCAGGCAAACAGATTTTGACCCAATCCTCGATGAAATCACTAGGCAAATCAGGGCAATATGTACAAATTTAGTCATGTTAAGCTAAATCAAGCTTGTATGTTCTGTTTCGATTTATGACAGTTACATGCGCGCTTGATCAAAATAGGTGTAACAAACGAATTCAACTTACGTTGAGGTTGGTCCTTCATCAGGGAAAGACATAAGCCCCTTGATTCCACCACAGGCACTGTGTCCAATCACAACTATGTTCTCCACCTTAAAATTTTAAATCATTATTGTTATTAGTAGGCCGTGTACCTTTGGACTGAACAAAAGTATGAAGAGCAATGCAAGGTGAAGACTCCTTCATCGGTTTAATTACCTTAAGGTGCAAAACAGCGTATTCAATGGCAGCCCCTACTCCAGCATATTTTGACTGCAGGAACATAAATGCAATTCGTCAACAAAACAATGTACATATCATAATTGAATACATACAGAAATTTTAGTCATGAAAGTTTAACTATGTAGACTAGTCCGTACCTTGTCAAAGGGTGGCACCATGTTAGCGATGTTGCGAACCACGAATGCCTCACCTGGCTGGAAGTCCAGGACGTGCGAAGGACAGACACGGGAGTCTGAGCACGCGAACACCATAAACTGCATCCATTTATTTTCACACCATTATCATCACTATCTACTATACTATGATGACAATGTCAAGTTAAACTATATAAATGGTACTCATATATATCTTAATCTAGCCAGCTTATCTTAAGTGACTAAAGAAATGTAAATTACCTTAGGACTTTGGCCCTTAGATAGTTCACCAAATAATGCAGGGTTTTTCCTACAAATTACAAGAGCAAAAGTATAAAATTAATCAATGTGACATGTATAATCAATTAAATTACATACATTAAGCAAATTAATCATTGTTGTGTTGATCAAACATATTGAACTTACTCATATTTTTCCCTCTTAAACTTGATAAACCCTTCCTTAACTCTCTCAACCGGGTAGTTAGAGGTTACCTCCGGTTTGTCGGCGGTTTGTAAGTCAGCTTTTATCTGCGCCATTATTGAAGCGGCTTCGGTTTCAAGCTCCCCATTCTCGCTGCATCAATGTACCCAACATGCCACACATCAATTTTTTTTTTTTTTTAAGAAAATATATTCATTTTTCACTTCTAAATATCTGTAGTGCAAAGTATTTAAATATCTTACGAGTTATATATATGTACAATTGTACAAATATTGACTTTGATACTAGTCACTTTTCGCTAACTATAGACAAATACGATACATCAATTTCGGTAGTTTCTATAATAAAATCGATTGTATCTTAATAGGTACAACTAACTGTTAAAAAAATAAATAAATTAATAAACATTTGTTTTTGAAATGAGTTAAAAATTAACATTAATCAAACGAAGAATTTCATTATCTTTAATTTTACTTTGCAAGATAATAACGAATTCCGATTGTACGGAGTACTATATACACGGATACACTACACCTTATTTCATTTCTGGATAATAACTTTGGCATTGCACCTTTTGGAATATAGGTCCACGATGAAATAGTTCATGGTTGGTTAGCCAACTTTAACAGGCTTGAGAATGAAATTCAGTTCCAAATTAAGGTTATGATAACCCAGCATATAGGACCGAATTAAAGGACCACTTTTAATTTTCATGAAAGCCCAGTTCTCTAGCCAATCATCATCTTTATTACCATGCATGCACTTTTTAGGTTTTAAAACTAAAACTTTACTACATGTTACGTAAATCAAACTATATTCTAGAAAATAAATAAAAAATTAAAAAAAAAAACATCTGATTGTGAACAACCTCAATATCGATCATTTGATGAGGTAAAGTAGGTTTACAGTGGAAAAAAAAAAAATTGTAAATCTGTAATAAAATAAAATGATGG
Source organism: Suaeda aralocaspica (assembly GCA_016808085.1). Taxonomy (NCBI): domain Eukaryota; kingdom Viridiplantae; phylum Streptophyta; class Magnoliopsida; order Caryophyllales; family Amaranthaceae; genus Suaeda; species Suaeda aralocaspica. The sequence continues at coordinate 4,208,960 of PYUH01000160.1, forward strand.
AGGCTTAGATTAAAGCGTCTTGCGAACTACCTTGATTAGTTCCACGTAAACCATTAACATTAAATACAAATTGACATGGTGCATAAATTTTGTAGGCCAATCCAATGCACTATGATGGGTAAACCTAATTTCCTTCTTACCTTCTCCCTATTCATTTTAATTTCTTTTGGATTATATTTAGACCACCCATTTCCATCTAATGTTGTCCCTACCCAAGCACAATTGCACTACCTAAAAACCAACCACTTCATTGACACCAAGTTGAAGATAATGATTTTCCAATGTAATGTTCATGTAATCAACAATATTTATCAAGTCAATGCATTGAAATTATATTCTTTTTATCAATTACATTAAACAAAACAAAATTGTTATAGCTTAAGATGATATATAGCAAAACATTATAACAAGAGCACAGATAGATTGAAGATGTACATACACTAGGAGATTCTTAAGGGCAACAATGGCTTCTTCGTATGCCATGTCTTCCTTCTGCAAATTTAGTTTCGCAATGTTATTCCAGCAAAAATGAGCTGTGTATGCTAACATAGTAACATTAATATGTATGTTGTTTATGTCATTATATTCTAAGTAATACTATTAATAAGATAAGGATCATAGCTAGATATATGTTAATAGATGATGAAGAAAGATGCGCCTATATTTCTGTTGGATATACGCTAAAAATAAGACTATCTATCACAAAAAAAGCTTACAAATGCAAAATGAATGTATATAGCAATGATATACATAAATCATGGAAACATATTGATGAAGTACTTAATGTATTATTAAGTTAAGAAAAGTGCTGCTTTAATTTATACTACTAGTAGCTACATTTCTATCAATTGAAATATTATCATTCCATTTCTTTTGTCTAACAAACTATAAAGTTACTAGATTTAATTTGCGACCAATTGTCTAACACAAGAATAACTCATAATGATATAATGCTATATGATGATATAATGTATGTATGTATGTGTGTACGTACGTACCAAAGTTGGGGTGATGACAAGGGAAGGGGCGGCGAAAACAGGTTCATTTCTAATTAGGGAAGGTGGCACGGGTGAAGAAGAGTTCGAAGCGCTAGCCGCAACAGCGAAAGAAGGTCGTGTAGAAATCTTCAATTGTGCACAGGCAGGAGTAAGGGAGGTGCACCACCCATTAATTGATGAAGCAGTTGCCGTAGTAGACATTGTACGTGTTATAATGTTGGATAATGTTACTTACTACTATTGTATGTATTATACTATAGATTTAAATTCTATTTTTGCAATAAAGAGGTGCAAAATTGATATGCAACTGTTGGACTGACCAACAACCTTCTCAATTTAAAGATTTTATGTAACATTAATCATTTTTATCAATCATAACCCAAATGGGGTCATATAGGTAGATAATGAAAAAGACACTTAGCTAAATAAGAGCTTTTAAATAATTTTAGAGGATATTAGTGCTCGTGCGTAGCACGATTTAAGTTAAAAATATTTATATAATATGCATATTTAATATTTAGTTTTTTATTTGATTTATGATATAATTTAATTTGAACAAAATTTTAAATGAAGTAGTTTTAAACTTGCAATTTTAATGATATTTGTAAAATAATATTAAGAGTATTAAGATGCAAAGACAAATACTTTGTAATTTGTTGTATTAAATTTTATTATTTTAATATATGTATGTAGTAAGGAATATAGATTTTAGCCAAATAAATTATCTATGGTTTTTAGAGTAATAGCTTACATAAGAAGCTAACGCAAAGAGTTTAGATGGAAATTTTTTTATAAGAAAGTGACTGTGGCAAGGAATGTCTTGAGTGGTCTTTACTTTAGTTAAATTATATATATATATATATAATTAGTACTATAAAAAATTTGTGAGAATTAATTTAATGCAAGGTTATTTAGATTCTTCAACGAACCTCATTGGATAATTGGATAATATATGTATGTATAGAGTAGTAGTGACTTTAATTTGAGGTATGGAAGATCATTTGTTTTTTTTTTTTTTTTTTAAATAGTAGATTTTTGGATTTATAGTTTAAGGTTGATTTTTACATGTAGTTTTTGAAATTTGAATTTATGTTGTAATTGATTATATGAAGTTGATGGTTGATGCATGTTTTGACAAGATATGTACACTGCTTATGATCTACGGACAAAGTCTTTTCTCCCCGGCCAATATCTAGTGGTTTGAAATATAAAGTTAAGACCATTCACTCTACGTACACTTTGTATTTTTAATTTTAATATTAGGATTATTTCTATGCGGAAATAAGATTATCCTTTTTTGAGTGAGAGTGTTTTTAGAGTTATCCAAGTAATAATATATAGTTATTTTGTACAAACAAGTTTGGAGTACCCTTTTAGGGGAATTGTTGGTTAATATTTGTTAGAAACATAACTAATAAAATATCAGGGTTATTTGGTTAAAAAAAGTAAAACTCAATTGTTAAAGAAATTCATTACCAATCAAGTGATACTTCAAATTATGCAAAAAAAATAAAACAAATAAAATAAAGTTCTCATATTGCAACATTATCATACTAAATATACATTCAGGCTTTGACATGCTAATGCAATTAGGTTGAACTTTTTACTAATGTAACATTGCATGCCAAAGCTTGAGTTTTGCAAGAATGAAGCTCCGTTTATTTTAATGGGAATCGTTTCTTGAAAAATATTTTTTGATGGAAAATAAAATTGTAAAATAAGTTTTTCTTTACTTATTTTGATAGAAGAAAAACTCATAGAGAAAAAGAAAATTGAAAGGAAAAGGGGAAGACATGTGTAAGGAGATGATGTAAGGAAGACAATAAAGGTGATATGCTATTATACTATGTTTGGTTTCCACTGTGCATGGTTAATTAGTTTTTTTTTTTTTTTTTTTTAAGGAAAAGATATTTTTCACTAATTGAAATTCATACGACATCTACAGTAAACATTATGGGAAAGTAAAACACAATCTCAATTAATCAATTTAAATTCTTAATTCATTAAAATACCTATGATTATGAATTGAAGACTTAGCTCTGATTATCTGACAGTGAAGTGCAGTTTACGATTATTCGCTGAATTATGCAGCATTCTATGAGGGAGTCCATATCTGTGACATAGTTTTGGGAAGAAAAATCCTTACTTGAACATGTACATTGCATCATCAATTTCAACATTAATTGCAAAATTGTACGGCTTACAACCCATGAATCTAATCTTTCAAATAAAACCCTTGAAAAAACAAACTGCAAACTCTCACAAAAGGAGAGAGCAAACCCAAAAATTTAGAAGAAATATCTCATAAAGAGAGAGCAATGAGGATTATTAATGATAAAAAAAAGAAACAAAAAAAAAAGAATCGGGACTATGTATCATCAAGGAGATGATGATGGTAACCCCTTGCGGCCAGTGGCGGAGCCACGTTGGTGCACAGTGGTGCACGGGACCAACCATAGTTAGAAAATTATACTACATATATTTTATCTGCTATAAAAGAAATACATGTGAACTGATGGAGTAGTGGTAGATGTTGGAAAATAAAAGCACTTTAACTTGGGTAAAGCTCGTAGGATCAATTCCCCATAGAAACATTGATGTGTGTTTTATTTTTTTATTTCTCTTTTCTTTTTCTTTTTCTTTTTTCTTAATTTTTAAAAACCTCAACCTTTTGTGTAGTTGATTTAGTAGTGTTCACAACTACTTTGTATACAGTATGATTTTACTGAGTAAAATTTTTTGCCTTCTTTTTTTGCTTTTTTTTTTATTCAAAACTATTCACCCACTTTATACTTAATTAATAACATTTCACTCCGTAATGCACATGATTAAATTAAAGTTTATTTTTCTGTTTTTTTTTTAAGGTTCATCTTTGATGGATTGGTCCAACCACATCGCACAAGGCCCCAAGTTTAGATTTTCTTTAATATTATTGCCTATAAAATATAATAACATCTAAGGGCCTAATTTGTTTTTTTTAAGAACAAAGCCCCTAACATTTTTTCCACGGCACTCCAACCTAGTTGGTTCAGTCCTTCAGCAGAAGCTTAGGTTGTATTTTGTGCTTGTGATCAATTAACTTTTCTTAATTCAATTCTCAAAAAAAAAATATATATATATATAGGAAATAGTTGTTGTATTATTAATTTGCTCATTTAAATTTAATAATTTCAAATTTTTTTAAGTACTATTTGATTGTATTATAGATTTTTGTATCCTATTTGTTTTTGTAATATAACTTTTAATTTTTAAAATCAATTATCAATGCAACTATACTCGAAAAAAAATTGTACCGATTAAGAATTGATAGTGACCCACCATATCGAAAATGCTGGCTCCGCCACTGCTTGCGGCCATCAAAGATTTTAGTGTTTTTGGTTTTTAGAAAGGGTGGAAGTAAGGGCATGTTTACTTCAGCTTAAAATCATTTCAGTTCAACCCCGTTCAGTTCAGTTCAGTTCAGCTCTTCTTTTATTTTGCTACTCATTAATCCTTCATAAAAACTTTCACTTCAGTTTCAATCAGTTCAATTCAGTTGTTTTCAGTTGAAGTAAATAGGCCCGAAGAGAGAGAAAAAAGAGTTTTTGCCTTTGTGCATGGTTAATTAGTTATATTATAGCTTTTTTAAGTTTACAACTAAACAATATACGTAGTATAAAACAATGGGTAAAAGATACCAAACACAATTGGTTGAGTCGACGATGGTGTTGGATTTCATAAGAGAGGTCTTAGATGTCTCAACCACCTTCTAACATACATATTGTTAGATAGAGGAGAATTTAGAAATTTTATGAGACCACTAATGGGAAAATTCCTTTGAAAATTTACAACCAATTAAGAATGAAAGTTGAGAGGAATTTCAAAAATATGTACCTCCATTAATTTGTACAGAAATGAAATAATTAAACTTTTACATTTGAAAAAAAAAGAGAAAATATTAAAATTACATCCTAATCTATTTGATTTCTAAATTCACTATTCCCACCGTTCCCTAATTTTCTTTATTTCTCTATGTTCCATATTTTTATTTACATTACAACTTTATTAGATTTTTAACATTTTTTATTAAAATGAACCCCACACACCACCCACTAATCAAGCTTCTATTAGTTGCAATTTGTTTCTCTCTCATCAATTATTACCCCAATTTGACCCCACCACTATTATTATATCATATATCCGTGAATAGTGACCGTCAAGAATAATAGAGAACGGAGGGAGTAGTTAAAACTAAACTTTTTTTTAATCATGAAATCAAATGTAATTTGCTAAAATAAAAGTTTAAGAATAATCGGAACATATTGATATTATTGCTTAATTTTTTTTATTTATTATTGCACCTTTTCGTATTTTTAAGAGAATTAAATCATGTAATTGTATCGATATTTTAATTTTGGAAATAGAAGAGAAAAGTATTAAAATGACATCCTTATGATCTATTTCATTTCTAAATTTATGAGTTAACACTAATGTAACATTTTTTTAACATGAATTGATAATGTACTTAAACTAAAGTTGAAGAACAATATGTTCAATAGGGATAATTATTGCTTACAAGTTTTCATTTTTATTTTAATTATTAATCTCAATTTTAAGAATTAGATGTACATGTATTTATATTAAAGCAAAATAGATACGGAGTATACCATACTATATGCTAATTATTTATACTCATACATTAACTAAATTTGTGTTTGAAGTTATTATATTGTACCTTATCAACCATTAGACCATCCATAACAATGCTAAAAAAAAACTTCACTTCCCTCTCTCTCTACCCCTTTCTCACTCTTCCAACTCATAATTCCACTAGTTAAGTTTTTTTCTATCATCAACTCTACAAGAATGCCAAAAAAAAACTTCACTTCCCTCTCTCTCTTCTTTATCTACTATACCCCATCTTATTTTCTATCTCTTTCATTTATTTTCATAATTTTCAATATTAATGTATTTTGGGAAAAAAAGTTCCTCATATATTCTTGGAATTGAGAATTTTGCATCAATTCTGAATCAATGTTTTGGGGGAAATTAATAGGATTGTTGCTCATTTTTTTGTAAGTTGATCAAAAAAAATATTTCAGAATTTTAGAAAAAAAATTCCTAATTTTTTACGAATTATAGAGATTTTTGGCCTATTTTTTAAGAATTTTAGGGATTTTTTTGGATTTTTGGAAATTTTAATTGAAGGGTGAAAAATAAAGTGAGTGAAAGTATATCATTTATTTATAGATCTGGAAATGAGGAATTTTATGGTTTTTTTTTTTTGAATTATATTTTTCAGATAATTAAAATACAAAAAAAAACGTTTTGGGTTAATTATGCTGAGCACGACACGTGTCGTGCCCTGATTGGAGTTACTGTTCAACTCCCCAAGCTAATTTCCATCATCCATTTTATCATTGTTGTAGATCAATGCCAAAAAATAACTTCACTTGCCAAGTTTTTTTTGGCATTAATGTACATGCTCTTATTATTTTGCATTTTATAAAATTTTATTTAAATTATAAGCATATTTAATTTTTTAAATTGAGCTAAAAAAAATATTATTAGGTTACATTGTTTACATTAAGTCAATATAAAAAATAATCAATAATCATTTTCATCTCATTATACTTCATTAAATTAATTATAATCATATTATGGTTTATTATATAATTTCATTTTTTTTTTCAAATATACAAATAATCTACAAATGTAACTTTGGTTGATTATCAAAACATATATAACACTATCTTTTTTCAAATTAATTAATTTCACGGTGAATTTCTTTTGTTATTTATATTCAAAGATATTATTGTGATGCCTTTCGTGAGATATAAGGTTTCAAAATGTATCATTATCTAAAATAATTTTTGAATTGATAGATAATGTATTGAAATATTAGTCCTATAGATTAAATATGTTAAATTTGAATAAAATTATCTACTTTTGAAATCATATTTACTATGTACTACTATTTGGTTTAATTTAGTTCAGTTCAGTTCAGTTCAATTCAGTTCAGCTCATCTCCATTATAACTACTAGTCTACTACTTCATTTTAGTCCACTTCAGTTCAGTTCAACTCACTTCAGTTCAGTTTAGTTCGGCTCATTTCAGTTCGGTTTAGTTCGGTTCGGCTCATTTCAGTCCAAAAGAATATGTATAACTATAAAATGTTACCCTATTCATGTAACTATCTTACCCTATACCTATAACTAGAAATTTTGCATGAGTGATAGTTTTGCGCGTGTAATGCTCATTTTACAAAAAATAATACTCCCTCGGTCTTTTTCTAGTTGATATATTGCGGTTTTTGACACTATTTACATTGTAATTTTGACTCACCCTGGTGTTTAATACGTACCGAAAAAATAGTCATATGGATCTTGTTTGATTCATCTCGATGTATATTTTTCGAAAATATAACTTTTATAATTTTTTATTATACCAAACTCGAGATATTTATTTTATAAGTTACGTTTTAAAAGATGCGAAAAAAGTAAATGTAGCAAGTAAAAAAAGACCGAGTACTAATTAATTTGTATTTTTATGTTATTCAAAATATTTTTTATAAGATCTATATATTTTTAAAGCTAACTACAAATCATAAATTATAATTTCAGCTAGACGAACACTATATACTTCCTCCGTTCCCTATTTTCTTGTCGTTCACTATTCAGCCTCTCATTTTGATATATGATATAATAATAGTGGTGGGGTCAAATTGGGATAATAATTGATGAAAGAGAAACAACTTGCAACTAATATTGGGTGATGTATGGGTCCATCTTAATAAAAAAAATATCATAAACCTAATAAAATTATTTGGTAAAGAAAAATATGAAACATCCCAAAAGCATATGTAAAGAAAAATAGAAAACGGAAGGAATAGTTGACATAAATAGTTTGAAGAGTTCAACTTTTTTTACTAGCCTCTTTGTCATGACAAAAAAAAATAATAGTAACAAAACCAATGTTTCGTAGTAAATATAAGTAAAATTAAAAAACAACACATTTAATTTATGTTTTTTTTTCCTATAAGAGATTGACTCATACGAACTATATAAAAAGGGCAACGAGGTGGAGATATATTTCCCAACATTTTACTAGTAATAAAAAAAGGTTCAAAAAAGATGGCTACTTACGTCAATTAATCGTAATACTAATAAATAGTTAAATGAAAAATACATTGTATTTAATTTAATTTAACAATTTATGAAATTATAAACCGCTTACCCTGGTAAGAAATCCTTGTCCACATGTCAATTTTAGTTTTACTCGTTAGGGGAAAAATGAAAAGGTCAACTTTAGTATTGAATTGAAAATATTGCTTCGTCTGCTTTAAACTTTTAATTGGAGGAAGACTCAGAATCAAAGCCATCAACATCATTTTATTTTTATTTTTGTACCCTTTTTTTTGTAATGTAAATTATCATTGACAATTGAAACTTAACTACTTGGCACAATAGATCATAAGTTCCTTATTAATCTTTTCTCCAACTGTCCAAGTCTCCAAGCCTATGTTGATTATATACGAAATCTTTTTGTGACATAAAATTAATGGAAGCGTAACCAACAAATTAAAAGTTTGGAATGAAGGAAAACTAAGTATAAATTAAATCATAAAGTTACCATAAGACTAAGTAGAAAAATAAACTATTACCATTTCTTTTTAGGCTAAATTTACAGTTTTAAGTGGGGTTGGTCCTCTTGCTTTTTTGGACTAGCATATCCGTTTTGTTATGGCTCATACATGGCTTAGTTAGCAACTTTATATACTCCATCCGTTCTCTTTTGTTGGATACATTTTGACTTGCATATATGTCAATGCATTTATTTGACCTTAAATATCTTTTGTTGTGTATATATACAAATTATAATAATTGGATGTAAATAACGTACCTATTGAGACGAATCAAACAAGATCTCATATGACTATATTATATTTTATATATTAATAACAATTTAGAAGATTCTCTCATCTTATGAATAATGTCAAGATTCTAAACGTATCAGATATTTAGGAACGAGGGAGTAATACTTATACTTTGTAATGCACCTTTGAATCCGTTAATCAACTAGGGACTATTCTATTGGGTGATATTTCCATAGTGGTATTAGCAATATCTGTACGACTCCTCCCCTATGAGGCTATATAAGTGGGCCAACGTATACTCCACTAATAAAGATGTGCAAATGGTATTGTCCATATCTCTATAAGGTTATACTTTCTAGCAATCTTTTATATGTTCATTTCTCATTAAAATACCAAATTATGAAAACTATTATACACTTTATTATACATTTATTCAACTATACTTTTCCATTGATCTTATTTATAGGGTTTCAATGACAAAGGATATAATATCTTAAATATTATTCTAATGATATTATAAATATATCCTACTTTACATAATATATTATTTCTAAATATAATATCATAAATCTATGGATAGAATATTTTGGTGAATATTCTATCTCTATTACACCCCCGTAGTCGAAGCGGGAGAAAAGTGGACACATTGACTGGATCAAATCTACGTCTGAAGGAGGCATCGAACTGTGTAGGATAATATAGGTAACCCGCAATCAAATATAGTAGCAACAATAATGTGTTGATGATAATGAAGAGCAACTGCCAAAATCTATGCAGAGGAAAATAGAGCGTTGTTGTGCCAAAGGAGGAAGAGAAGGGCCACACGCAGGGGTAAATGTTGACCAAGTTGTGGATCCGAAGAAGAAGAGAGGATCAAATCATATCATAAAAAAAGTTATTGTTGCAAGAAATCACTAGGAGAGAGGAAAAACTATATTGTGGGGCATTCATGCATCTAATAACCAAATGCATGGGGCTTTGGTGTTGGACTCTTGTACTGCGGCATATAGATTAGTGTGCAGAAAGAGGGAATCAATTAGGTAAGTAGAATTAGGTAAGTAGAAGAAATTGAGAATTAAGGTGATGACGGAAGCTTCTGGAGAGATGTAGACCTTGGAGGGAACATGAACCAAATGAGTTGACTGTGGACACTTAGCAAGATTAAGACGACCTCAACCACGACGAAGTGGAAAAAGATGTTTTTGGGGTAGGAAGAGTGTTAGTGGACTGAGTAGACGACTATGATAGAGCCACGGGGGTACTACTCTAAGGCATTATCACATGGATCAATGACGGGGCGCAAAGAGTGGAGGAGCAGTAAATTCATGAATTGTAACTTGGGAAGAGATGGTGGTTTAGTGAAATTCCAAACTTGCCTTCGTTATCAAGGTCTTAAGTGTATAAGCGTAGAGTCTCTTGGCATCATGTTTAAGAAGAGCATGATGATGATGAATGAGTTGGAATTGAAAAAGAAAGCAAAAGGATAGAAGATGCAACAAGAGTTATGCATAAGTAGAAGCAAGAAGAAGCAGTGGTATTAGCATAAATTAGAATAGTAGTATGACACTCGTAAATTGCGCTACTTGCATGCAGACACAAGTGCACAGCACGACAATATTTTTAATTTGATTAGAAAATCAATAATACTTTAGAGGGACAAAATATGGCGGAAGCTAAGTAAATAGTTGATGTTATTGAGTGGTTTGTTTTGTGAATTCCGCCGGTGGGTGTAACATCTACCCACCGGCAGGGAAAAATAAAAATTATTTGTGAAAGAACCCAAGTTCTAACCTGCCCTTGATACCATGTTAGATTGTGTAAACTCCCTTGATTAGGGTGATTTCCATTAATCATATTTATAGGGTTACAATGACAAAGGATATAATATTCTAAATATTATCCTAACGACATTATAAATATATCCTATTTTACATAAGATATTATTTCTAAATATAATATCATAAAACTATGGATAGAATATTTTGATGAATATTCTATCTCTATCATAAACCTTAGATAATACAATTCCTCAAATGACAAGACATAATATGTAGACGATCCACTGATTATTAGATATTGAAACTTATCGATTAAACTTAGAACATACCTTTCTAATTTCACCATTAGAACTAGACTTAACATCAATGCTACTCATCTTAATCATAGCTCTAGGGAAATCAAAATTAAACCTTACACCAAACAATCCTCTAATATTCCCAGCATAATTCTGCACAACTGCTCGAGTCGCGTCGTCACCCCATAATCTTTGATCAGACTCCAACACACCATTTCCATCCCTAATGTTCTTGAAGAAACTTACATCAAAACTAGTTTGGCTACCTTTGTCCAATGCTACCTTGGTTAAACCGTTCCCATTTTTCGGGCACAATGTTTGTAGTTGTGCTATGTTTGCTTGGTTGATTGAAGGATCAGAGTTTCCTGTTGGTGTGAAATTATAGAGCCTATATAGGAAGAATCTGCAGTCACTTTGTCCAATGGTGTGTGCACCTACAGATAACACGTCCGAAATGTTACATATGTTAAAAATGTTCATCTAGAAAAATCGTTTAAGGTTTAACTGGCAAATCATTATTAATTTCAGTTCGATCAATTCATTATACTCTGTATATCAAGTGAAGAGGACATATAGCTAATTCAAGTACTGCTATGCAAGGTAACTTAATTAGTACTGTTATGGAGCGAAAATGGCATACCTACTAGCGTTACAAGATCATGATCATTGAGACCTTTAGCAGCAAACTTTTGCCTATGCACAGCAATGGATTCCAAAGGCGAAGGTAAGTTCAAAGCATCTGATGCTGATGATCTTTTGCCGTCTAATCTCCCTAGTGGAACTCCCCAAGTTGGTCCGCCAGTCTGTCCGATCCATCAAATTAAAATTATTCATGTCAAATATTCAGCATAAAACACTAGACTAATCATTTAATATGAAGAAATTAAGTATGTATAGTTTACAAATATTACAATAGTGTAGCTAGTTTAATTAAATGATTTGAGATCAACAAGATATCGTACCAAGTGAACAGCATCACGAGCAGCTAAAGCTAAGATATCAGCACAAGAGACAACTCCCGGGCACAAGGACTCAAGTTGTGCCTTTGCATCATCAATCACCTCGAAACCTTTCAATCCAGTGTTTGTAAAGGCAGTTCTTTCTGATGATGGCCCCGATATCAACACTGAAGCATCACAACCCTACAAAACCATATACCCAACCTAATAACTTATTACATGAACATGCATATATACTTAATTGACTAGTGAATTATATTGCGGATAAATTCTATAATTAAACGCTAGTATACATGTGTACGACATTGCACGGGCTTAAACACTAGTTACATACGCATTATATTAAAGAAAAACACGCAACAAACTTACGAACCTGAACAAAACAATCATGAAAGTTAAGCCTCAACAAGCCAGGAGCAATAGTAGGATCGGAGTTGAAGCGAGTTCGTACAGTAGACCTTACTATGCCTTCAACTGCAGGGCAACTTGAAGAATAAAAGGAATTTCTCAATTGGGATTTCACAGAAATAACAAGCTTAACCAAAACTAATAACAAGCATATTAAAACTTTGGATTTCATTATTAATTTTTGTGATATGCAAACAAGTGTACTCTAAACCAAGGGCTAAATAATAATAATAATCCCAAGCAAGTTGGGTGTATGTTGGTATGTAAGTACCAAAATAATTAATATAACAATTGCTTATTATTGCTGTAATTTCACTAGCTATACTCAGCTTCCATTACGCAGTGTACTAGCTGGCGTAATGGCGTTTACTTATATAAATGGTGCATACATTTGGTTTTTGATGTGACTGCTTAGCTTGTGGTATGTATGTTTATATAAAAAAAAAAAAAAAAAATGTTACAATTCAAGTCTAATAATGCTTGCCTTTTATAGAAAGAGAATAAAATCTAACCTTTCTATTAATGCGTCCATACATGAAAATATGAAATTGACTTGTATATTTCATTGCTTCCTTTCCTTTTTGGGATTGAGCCGCATGCCATGAGTCCGTGGGGGAAAAGAGGTGGAAAGATCCTCACACAGTTAAGGACACCTATAAAGCTAATAACATGGTATGGGTAGAACAAGAAATACTCTTTTTTGAGGTTTTCAAGATAATCCGAAAAAGGAGTCATAGGAGGATCATAAGGTGGGTACTCGACTTAGAAAGTCAGAAATATTAGGAAACGCTTGTATGTGAGTCGAAACGATTCATTTAACATTGCATGATAAATGTTTCCTCATGTGGGAAATGCTGGTTTTTAAGTCAAGTTTTAGAAACTTTTTCAAAGAGTTTCTTAAACGTTTTCAAGTGTCGTCCGAGTTTATGAAACTCGAAACTCTAGGTTTAAAAATTTTCATGCCACATATATATATCTACAATTATATAGTCTGAGGTACAAAGAACATTGAAGGATATTTAAAGAAAAAAAAAAGCATTTTGAAACTTGATTGGATCTATCAATCGGAAGAAGCGTGTACGACCAAATAATGAAGTAGTGGATTATATCATATCTATACTTTAGATCGAATATTTAGTTTGGGTTAAAAAGAGTTATTGAATTTGGATACAAAGCTTTTAGCTGGCCTATGGTAACGTGAGTCAGTGAGTGTTATCATACATATCAGCATATAGTATATGGCTATATGCTATGTGTAATGTTTAATTGTAGTAAAAAACAGTGATTAGTGAGTGGAAAATTAATTATTTAGGCCACATTTTTTCTTTAGTTTATAACCTTAGTATAGTATAACGCGTTTATGAATAATAATACATCACATATACACATTATTACATCTCTTTTCATTCTTTTGTATTATCCATGTTCACATACGTAGTATCATTGAACGGAGCACTTCCAAGAACTAAGCTGATGTTTGAACTTTGAAGGAATAAAGGCTAATAGTAATAAGAAGCAAACAAGTTGGCTAAAGCGAGCTACGGAAGTAAGGGACAAGGTGATCAGCAGTAACGACCTCACCCACCTCTATCGCCTAAACATTAGAGGATCAATTCAATCAAAAGTTTAAACTGATAGTTAAAACCCATGAATAATTTATATACTCTATCACTAACCTATTTTGCAGCTATGCCGAAAGTTTCTTTCATTCCCAAATTTAATTATTTGGAGGGAGCCTTACGGAGTATTTAGTTTATTAGATATAAATATGCCAACTTAATTATGCTTTATGAAGTCACTATACAAAAAGTGATACAAGAAGTTTTGTTCACAAGTCCTAACA
>PYUH01000160.1:4224273-4243819 GCA_016808085.1 Suaeda aralocaspica
AAAAAAAAAAAAAAAAATGTCTTAAGTCTTAACAAACAAGAACTCATTAACTTACCTCCTACATTGCACTAAGAAGTCTAATTGGGCTAAACCTGACATTGGGCTATGGATTGTCAGACTGTTGGGCATGGACCGGAGAAGGTGGAGGGGCTTATAAAATTTTATTGATCAAGTGTTCACTATGATATTTGAAGCATTCAGATATAACCCCATTCTCAAGTGGAACACACAAGATACTTAGGAAGATAAAGCATAATCAGGGATTCAGCAGGGGCTTGAAGGTTAATAAGCGAACAAGCACGCTCAACCGAATTCCGGAAGTAAAGGACATGGTGATGAGCACAAGTTTAATTATACAATATGGAGTAGTTCACTATTTCTGTGTTCTGATCTTGGCAATGTAAAGTTGTAGGCATTAGGACTGAACTTCTGACCAGCGGTGTATTTTTCGAAAACTATCATATTTTCTGTAACATTGAATGTCATCTAGTCAAGCCTTCCAAAACGAAGTTGACAGCAATACCAAAATCAGAGTACAGAAGAACCAAATGATCCAATTATCATGTTCACTCCTAGTTTTCCTTTCGCTTTGATTCTCACAATGTTCAAGCTGTTATTACCTCTAACAAGCTAGAATCAGGTACAAATTAAAGGTTAATTAACAAATAAGCTAGAAATTTTCGGAAACAAAAGTGATTTCTTTCAGCAATTTCAAATTTGAGTCTGTACTCGTCGATGTTTCAAAGTTTCAATTTATTAGAAATATTCCATTTCAAACAAAGTTGATTTCCTGCCTACCAAGTGTTCTTGAAAACAAAGACATCAAAGCAAGAATGTAAGATGAACCAGATAATCAGCTAGCAACCTGCTTCTGAAGATGTACATTCTGTAGAACACAATTTTTTATCATACAGTGAATAAATTCATGCTCATAGTATACCTGATAGTGGTCGTTCAAGTAAGTTGTAAAGAGTATTACATCTCGTGTTAGTATCTACTAGGACATAAGAGAGGGACGAAAAAATACAGTAAAGAAAAAAATTACACGAAGGAGACGAGAGTAACGTCTCTTCCCTAGTCCCCTCTAGAAGCAAGTACCGACTACTTAGCTACTTGTTCAAGAATAGGTATCTTCTTCCATGTCTCCTCTACACCAGCGAGTTGCAAGGGAGGCAGAGAAAACATGCTCACTGTAGAGCTTTTGCTTCTGATTTCTTTCAAGGCTCTCAATGCTGAGATAGTGCTCTTCATATAGAGGCTCTCCATATACTCTATCTCAGCAAGCTCCTTAGGACATTTGAGCAGACCGTTGTTGCTGGTCGGTACAGTAGTAGGTTCGCACCTATCATCACCATCAGTAAATGGGGCTGTTGTTGGCTCATCATCAGTAGGAAACAGAAGGTCGAGCATTCTTTCACACTCTTTAACTAGCTTGTAAAGTAAGTCGGTTGTGAAAAACGGCTGCTGCAAGACCCTCTGAATAAAGGGTAAACGAATGAGTGCTCCAGTTCTTTTGTCGTATTTCTTGAGAATTTTCACCAAACCTACCATAGAAAACGTCACAGTTATTAATCAGAAAACGCTGAATAATTATTCATTTAAAAGGGGTTAGTAAACATGGACATGGAAAAGATTGCTCAGAAATCTAAATAAGCAGTAGAAAGAGGTCCAGGTAAACAAAGGCATTGTCTGTTTTCGCTGCATTCAGCAGGGATTAAGACCAAGTACTAGTTAATTTCTCAGCATTATATCTTTTCAGATGGATCTGAATAAAATTTTAATCAAGGCCATCTGAAAGGGCTCTTGTTCTGAAATTTCAAGTCTTTTGACTATTAAACCTGAAATTCATTATTCACCTCAAATCTTAAGCTCACTATAAGGGGAACCAAGTTCAGGATGCCTTTGAAGTAACATGGCTCAGAAATAAGAATCATCCGTTCACCCATGAGCCTAACTTGTCACTTGAAGCTTGTTTAGATACAACTCTAGGAAGGAAAAGAAGAGAGATGAGGAGAAGAGAAGGTGAGGGATAAGAGAGGAGATGAGAAAAAGGTGATGGGAAAACAAGATTTGGTGTAAGTTGGATGCCAATCCCAAAATCATACTACTTGTGTTAACCAGCTAGATTTTTATTTATTTATCTATTTTATTATTAAAATCAAATTACTTGAAGCAGAGGAAAAGCTGTAGAAAAGCAGAGAAGTTGGATCAAGAAATTTGGAAAATTTTCGTACCTAATAATGAGGTAAGAATTTTCCGCTCAATTCCCTTCCATTCAACTACCTCACCCTCGAACTTTAGTATCCAAATGAGAATAAACATATCCTTTTCTTTCTTTTCCCTCCTAATATCTATATCCAAACAAGCAGCTAGAAGAGTTACCTACAGAGATTTTTGTTTTACAAAAAGAGGTCACTTTGATACGTTAAGATGTGTTTTGGCCAAAATGTTTAGGGACTATAAGGTCATGTGCAACTTTTATTGAACACCGTATATGTATTCCATTCACATCATTTTTGTGGTATGAAAATGTTTTCCCTTACTATCCCAATTACCACACTCCTTTGCTTTAAGGCTCTACTACTTTTACATAGTCTAAAAATTCTACTAGTAGAATAATTTTTTATCAAAAAAACTCAACTCAAAGGCAGGACCATGGGTCTTGTATATATTGGAATTGGACTTGAATGGAACCGCTCAGTAACACAAAAATAAGTGAATAGACAAGTTCAAATAAGTTTGAAACATCGTGTTTCTACTTTGATTTTATAATTCAATTGAGAGGTAAGAAAGATGTGAATAAATTTTACATATCTATATATATAGGTCAATTTATTGAAATGTATTTGAAACACGAGATTAGGTTTTTCAAATTCTAGTTTTTAATTATAAAAAGAAAGACTCGTTAATCAATTAAACACAGTCAGACAAATGGATCCTATAGAAAAAAACACACGCACACACAAATACTGACAAGTGAGACAACATACCATTAAAGACATATCAATAGATCACCACCCTAAAAACCTTAGCATTCCTTTAAATCATTTTTCATACACACAAAAAATAAAATTCAATCCAATCCACCTAGTAAAAAGGAGAAGAAATTGCATGTTCCACCCAACTAAACTAGTTATTAACCCTTTTCATGCCCAAAAAATCACTCTCATTGACCACCTAAGCAAATTTGCTAAGATGATAGTGTCAATAACAATCACATAAGGTCTCATGCTAGTCAAGTCCATGAAAATCACACTAAAAGACCATATCCTACATGCTTACTATCCAATCAAGAAAATGACAACTTGATTTAGCACTTTCACGTCCACATTCAAGCAAATCTTACCCAATTTTTGTTCGTCCTTAGCCACAAGAGCAATACATAACGTCGAAAATAAAGTAGCTATCAACAATCATGCAATTACGTAACACGTAACATGTAACACGTAACGTATTACTTGTAAAACATACAAATTATAAGAAATAGGAAGGTACCTGTATAATTGAGAGCACTGTAATTTTCCAACAAAACCATTTCACCATGAAAATCCACAATCTCCTTCCTAATTTTGAGCATTTCTTCATAATTACACACTTTTGCCCTTGCAACTCTATCTTGCAATTCCTAGCAATTCAACCAAACAAATTTAGTCTCAATTATCGATTTCGCCGAATTATTACTTAATTACACTAATCATAAACTTAATCATCATAATTAATTAAGCTAAACTTTCCAATTTCATTCATCAATTTACACAATAGAACACACTTTCAAGATCTCGCTAACTCTAAACCAATAGTTAGTTGACAGGTGGCAAGGAAGTAGCCATTAAAAAGTTTGGATAACAATGGAATAACTCAGATTCGTATAACGGTCCATCATCAGTGGGACCTACTTTTTAGCATCAACATAGAGTTACTAAACTCCACAAAACGACAATCCAAATCACTTGAAACGACAGAAGAGGAAAAAAAAACACAAAATTGCTGAAATTTTTAACCAATTAAATCACACAGATCTTCTTCATTCTTAAGAAGAGAATCAAAAATACAGAGCATTAAACTTAAAACCTTAATTAAAACATATTATAACATAATTAATCACAAATTACCAAAATTAAACCAAAAAAAATTGCAATTAAAATTACAATTAATACATACCTTTAATCTGATAATATATTCTTCCTCTTTTTCAACGAAGAAAGTGTTGAATTTCTCAAGTTCATCTTCCAATAACCTAAGAAAATCAACTTCTTCCTTCGTCATAGCTTCTTCACCGTCGATCTTCTGGCGCTTCATCGGACGGTCATTATTACTTTCATCATCACCGCCATTGTTACCGTTATTAGTATTCCTCGGAACAATCAATTTCAATCTCTTCTTCAAATCTTTGTACGACAAAAACTTATCTCTCCATTCTGGCAAAGTTTCTTCGATCTGATTGCTCAAACTCTTCCCAAACTTCATCACAAATTTCCAGAAAATTTTTCAAAAAAAACAGAGGAATTTTTTTAAAATCTTAATTTTCGATTTTTTTAGGTTAAATTGTCGAAATTTGTTTCACTTTTCGACGCTTTTTTTGATTTTCCGATTGTTTGATTAATGAGAGAGAAAATTAATTAAATATAAAATTTTAAAATTAAAATTGAAATAAATAAAAAGAAGGGAATTATATTAACGCAGCAAAAAGTGAAGAGAGGAAGTGGTAGAAGAAGGAGAGGGGTATAAAATGGTGAAGAGGTGATATAAACGACATGAAGAAAGAAGCAAATGAATAGAATATTCGAAATTGTTAAGTGCGAATATCCTTTTTTATTTTTATTTTTTATTTTTATTGTTGATATTGTAAAAAGTATAATTCTTGGTTTTATTCTTTTTAAAATAAAATATAAAGAAGGGAGGTAACGAGGAGAGAGAAAAGAGTGGCTTGCTTAGGGGTTGTTTGGCTTGTTAGTGAGTTTGAGAGAGGAGTTGTTAGTTTAGTTAGTTGGAATAGTGGAAACAAAATATTGTGAGCTTTGTTTTAGTTGTTTGTATATGGAATATGCTTTAGGAGATATTGGATCTTCCTCTCTTTTTATTAAATAACGTTTTCATTTTTGCTTAATTTGGGGGTTCTTGTCTTGAAATCTTAGCAAAGTTGAGATAAAGAAAAGTAGTGTGTAGTGTGTTTTGGTTGGTTTCGGAATTTAAAATGTGAATTGTGAAATCTGTTGTCATTTTAGTGTAAGTAGCATGTTTGAACGTTCCAGTCAAGTAACGAGAATATCCTATGACAATGTAACGTTATATATTAATTGAATATGAGGCGTAACGTATATTCTCGTTGTGTGCATATAGTTGTTCCGTCAACATGTTATTTTTACTTGTTAAAAACAATCAAAGTGCTTCTGTGATGAATTTTCTATTAAAATAAAGGGAATTCATATTGTTCTTTGTGGACTTCTTTTGAAAAAGCAAGTTTGGCTTGGATGAGTAGGTGTCTCTTGGACATGGGTGCCCTTAGTTTATAGGTAGTTTTACTAGTTTGTCCCATGTTAGTATATTTTAATATTGGTATTGTGATGGAATATTCTTTGTGGCTATTAAATTATGTGCATGTATGACTCTAAAAGAGTTGTACTTTTTTAACGTACGATAATACGCACTCTTTAAATATTACATTAGATTTGATATTATTTTATGAAAATCTATCAATCTAAACGATAAAGTATATTCAGAATCACATTCAATAAACACTCATGCGTGTCATTTTCATACATGAAAAACATTTGAATTTTGGGTTGGAATGTTACCATTTTTTTTTTTTTGAAGAATGTTCTCGCTTAAGTAAGGATTATAACTTAATTGTTATCCATGGAATTTGTATATCACCCAAATTCAATTTGATTTCCCTAACTCGTTCCTCTAATTTCATACCAGTATCATCACCGGGCTACTTGAAACTATATATTTCTTTGTTAAGTTGTAACCATTTATTCATTTTATCAATTGCTTAAAAAAAATACTTGTATAATACTCCATATTGTATTTCATATTAATTGTCTGATTGTAATAAAATATCTAACACGTCTTAAATCAAATTTAGTGTTTTTCTACATTGTACCCCTGAGATGTTGGGTTTTCTACGTTGTGTCCTCCCAAATCAAAACTTTCATGTGGTGCCCTTAAGGTTTAATTAGTTACTATGCCATGATCTTGTAGGTAAACAAATATTAAATGCTTGTAAATTAATTATTGTATGAGTTATAGTGCTCATAGTGCTCTTTAATTGCAAGAAAAAAGGAAAGAGTATGGGACATGAACAAAAGCGCATGAGCAACAAAATTGAGATTAAAATTGTGACATTTTTAACGACAAGGTCATAGCATATTCACTTACTGAACCTTATGAGCACTATGTAGAAGTTTCAATTTGGGAGGGCACAACATAAAAACCCAATATCCCAGGAGCATAATATACAAAAATCCTTAAATTTATCTTGACACCCTTCCAAGAACATCAATATAGAAATTCTCACTTAGACCACCATACATTTATCCATACAAAATAGATGGGAGAATCTCACTCTAATCAGAAGCACGACCTACTAGATGTAAGATGTCTAATTCCAAGAAAACTTTACATGATCATTATTGATTCAGTGATCATATTTCATCCACATTTATTGTACTGTGTTTGGCATCCAATAATATGTTTAGCGTCACATTAAGATAGCACATGCATGGAAATAGAACATTATATTTACATAGTTCATTAATTATGCAAACTCTTACAACAAAAAATATATTGTTGTTGCCCTAATTAAATCTGTAATTGACAACAAATTATATGGTTATTGTGTCAGTTTAAAACATGATGCTTTGTGTTAAGCGTAGTTGATTTAGAAGATGAATCTCTAAGATGTAATGATAATGATAATTAATATAATCAAGCACAGAAGTATGTCTTCATCATCAACTTAAGAATTGAAGATAGGCCAAAGTTTATACGCAGACGAATTTTGAAATTAAGTATAGAATTATATGAAGGTGTGTCTTATGTTACAATTTCGATCATATAATCCAATGTGCCATTATTCGATTTCCAAACTACTTGTGACATTGCTAGGCTTATAACTTTGAAATATTGTATTAGTAAACGCAGTTAATTAATACTTTTTTGTAAATAGAAGGAGTAATAATAATAATGATAACGAATATACAAGTTAGCCAAAATTAAAATAATAGCGTAGTAAAATGACACCTACTAATCAATATCTTAACTTAATCGATATATAATACGGAGTACAAGAGTTAGATAATGTTGATTTCGTTCATTTTAAGGAAACAATATTACAACTGATCATGCAAATTCAAGTACTCAACCCCAATTCAGTGTACAAGTATGTTTATTATATACTACGTATATACTTTAATTTTTCAACAAAATTAATTTATGTAAACTGTCTCAAATACTATTATGAAATGGCTCTCATTCAAAGGCACAAGAATATATAGGACGAAAATATAATAAATCACCAAAAAAATTCATCGTCAATTTGACAAATTTTATATATACAAAGTCAATCTTTTGACAACAATTCTATGATCAAAACTAAAATGAGTAACTAAATACAAGTAAATAAAGTTTATATAAAAAGAACAAACAAAAAGACTTTATGACTACATGAATAACAACTATCTATTCGACTTATCCAGCTATACGCCACTAAATATCATTCACATTTCAAACAAAATACTCATAAAAGGCACTATCAATCTAGCTCTAGTAAAATTCAAATAACAATTCCCTTATTTTATTACTGTATCTTATTTATTTTTGTCATTTGCTATATTATAATTGAGGAGAAAGAAAAATATCAATAAGCCAAGCCAAGCCAAGCCAAGCCAAGATACTCAGCTTAGAAATTCCAGCTCAAGCCGAGCCGAGCCAATTGGACCGACATTTGCGCATTAAATTAGCATGGCATAATTCTATGGGCTAAAGAATATGCTGACTTTACCCAAATGACCCATATTATAGGTTATTTTATCAAAGGTTTTATCTTTATTTTTATTTTTTTAAAAAGGGCATCAATTCAAAGGTAGTGAAATCTCTTCAACGTGGAAAAAGATGATTATAGAGAATTATTATTATAAAAATAGGAGAAAAAAAAAAGAAAAAAGAAAATAAATTGTCAAATGCTTGAAGAAGAGCATATAATTTAGGCACGAAAGTTTATACGCGATTAAACGAAGCATATTGGCATTTTTCAGGCATCCTTTTTTTTACTTCACCCAAGAAAAAAAATCCGAATATATGTTTGGAATATTCTTGGATCAACTAAAGAATCTTTGATTATTGAGCACCAAAATTCACGTTATTAGTCTATAAAATCGACACTTTTCAATTTTGTTACATCAAATATGAGTTTTAAACTTTCAAATTTATTGAAATGATGAGAAGATTTCAAAGGGGTGGTTGAGGTATAAGATTTGTTCAAAGATTTGTTTGAAATCTGATGCGTTGACTTTATTAGAGTGTTCAGTTTAAATTCAGCTCGAGTATAAGTTATTTAGATTGTTGCTGATGTTATAACAATTTTTTGAAATATTAAGGATGTTTTTTTCAATGATTGATATGTGAGTTGCATAATCGAAAGTGCATTGTTTCGCTATTTTCATACTATATTATATATTGTACCAGGATACTCTATGTCATGCAGATCTTTACTGTGAATTAAATTTAAATTGTTTATTTGTGGACGAATATACTTTTAATATTGATATTTGTGTAACGAATGTTTCAAAACCTTTTCAGCCAAATGAATTGTTTGTTCACGTAGTTGATGAGATCAAAGTATCAGCATCAATGAGATATCATGATAACATATATGATGAAATTTTGATTTGGAATGATCACTTCACAAATACTTAAATATGCTCTAATTAAATTTGTTACTTTATATTGTCAGAGCTTATTTTAGAACGCTATAGCAAGTGTAAGCATTCAAAAATATTATTGAAGTCTAATTGCGACACTATAAAGTGTAAAGAATATGGTTTGAATTTGCTTAATAAAAAGGCACAGAGTAGTTTTTACCTACAATATGTTCTGATGTACATGATACTTCATCCTTTCTTTCATACTTTGTTATATACTAAGGTGTTTGTATCGTATGGGTAGTTGGGTACATTGTAAATTACTGTAAATATCTTTCTTTGACTAATTCGTACATAACATAAATCCTTTACAGAGAGTGGTATGTTTAAATTGTATATCTGAACGGATATTTTATGCACTCAAATATTTAACTTTTGATACTAGTCAATTTTAGAAACTCTAAAAAATCTTATACAACCAACTAATTTAATCAACTGAGTAATAATCTGCTATTATTAAAGCCTTGTTTGATCGATTTCTCAACAGCATTGTAATATGATATTTTTTATACTCATAGTACCATAATAATGAAATAAACTTCAAATTGAAAGAACATAAATGTATTCAATTTTTATTTTTTTTTTATTTTGAAGAGTTTTTATTTTTATTTTTATGTATTTAGGAGTTTCATTGTCTTAAGTATTGAAGGGAAGCATATCCAAAATAGCAACCCCATACTAAAGGATAATGCGGTTTATGAAAAATATTCTGTTGAACACTTGGACCACGTTTGGGAAGCATGACGCATGAAAAGTTCCTTTTTCTAGGCATTTTGTGGGATATTCTCATTTTGGTTCCTTCCTTTATCCTTTTTATCTCCAAAGAAAATGCTTGCCTTCAACTACAGGCCACTTCATTATTCTCCACATTCTCAAACCACATTTACTCATATACCCAATTATAAGTAGCGAATTAATTTTTAAATCTTATTACACATTTGATTTTTAAATGATATTTTTGTGGAGTGATGATTTAGATTTAAATAATCATCAATTCATTCTTTAATACGTATATTGATATGTTGCATGTTACGATCATTGTGTCACAAATTCTTATAATAAGCTAACCAAATCTTGTTTTGAAAATAACTGGTCTAGAGATAAAATACTCAAAATTTATTGCGTATGAAGTAAAAATTTAAGCGTTATAATAAAACCTCCATTATTGGTCGGGTATTGATAGGGTTGAAGTAATGAGCTGATTGAAACATTGGAAGCTAAAAGGATAATTTCACCGTCATGACTAATAAGAGAAATCTTCATTAGGTATTGAGGTCTTTGCTCATGTTGCTTTCTAATGTACTTTAGTTCATAAGTTTCATTACTCATTAAGGGAAAACAATTCACAGGACATTACATAATCTTATATACTACATAATACATGCATTTAAATTGTTTCTTAATTATGTTTTGAATTGATGCTTCATAGTGTATATATTTACTTGCGGATTCCTTTGGTGGGGAAAAATGAAGGGAATCTCTACATTAGGTTACAACCTCATAAGGTGTTCTCATATCGAACTATACTAAAAAATTATAATTCTTTAGCATTGTATAATAAATATTAATAGATTCTGATTATTCCAACTTAAATTAATGTTGTAATACATAAGGATGTAATGTCTGATCTTGAAGATGATGTTTAATTAAAAAGTTTTCTTTCAAAAAAAAAAAAAAAGAACGTCCTAATTTTTTTTTTTTGGGATTTGTTTAGCAATCATGGTTTTATGGTTAGTTGATAATAATAGTGGGTTTAGATTGAAGCCCAATTCTCATCTAAACATCTAGTCCAGATTGCTCAACACAAGTATCGAGAAGGAGGAGGATAAGGTATTCTCCTAGATATTTGGTAAGAGTCGAACCCAGGACTTGTCCCTGGTATTCGAAGGCTTTGACCACTATGCCAAAAACCTTTCCATTTTAGCAATCATTTGTTGGTTGTCTGATCTACTAACAATATGGCATCACATGCATTTCCTAGATTTTTTTATTTAGTGCTTCGGGGCCATGTACACACGTATAATGACGGGCATAACAATCGATATCAAGATCTTTTGGAATTAGAAGTTAAGCTGTAACTAATTGATCGATCTGATGAATAATTCCTGCACACGTACATGTCCTGGATCTAATACCTTGTATTACTAGAACTAG
This sequence comes from Suaeda aralocaspica, assembly GCA_016808085.1. Classification (NCBI taxonomy): domain Eukaryota; kingdom Viridiplantae; phylum Streptophyta; class Magnoliopsida; order Caryophyllales; family Amaranthaceae; genus Suaeda; species Suaeda aralocaspica. The sequence continues at coordinate 4,235,352 of PYUH01000160.1, forward strand.
TATCTTGTATGCAGGTTGACTTATATTCATTTACTATATTTGACCTTAAAAAAACTTACTAGAGTTTAATTAAATTATCTAATCTCAAAACCTAACTTCAAAGTTTAGACTTGATTAATAGGACTCATGGATTATTCCAAATATATTGTGAGATTTTGCCACTAAAATCAAATTGAAGACTCCCTTCAAAGATTTCGACAGAGTGTGCCAAATGATGGTCAAATGACATGAACTAATACATATTTTTACCCCAATATAATTAGTCAAACACTCTTAGATTTGTTATTATCCATTGAACAGATTGGTGACATACTTAGACCGACTTTCAATTATTAATCTTATTGAGATGTGGCTTAATTAAATAATGCAATTAATCTTATTGCAATAGGGTTTTAAATGCAACACATATGTAGTCTTATCATCGGTGATATTACTTTGCTAAACATGAGCACATTTCGTTTTAATTATGCTATTTACAATAGACGATGAAGACATAATAACAATATAATCTCATCAAAACTTGTTCAACCGATATAACAACTACTATAATGGAAATTAAATTAAATTTAGGTAAGAAAGTCTTTTCTATATATTATAATAAGATGAAGTGAATATAGCAACGGTAAAAATTAAATGTGGTAATTATATGGTGAATGAAGTTATAAAGGGCGAAAAAACATCAAAATGGGACATGACAATTTTTTTTTTTTTTTTTTTACAAAGATTAGCATTTATGATAATTTGGTAGTACCATATTTCACAAAAAGAAAAAAATTAAAGAATTTGAATATGTTTTCATAACGTCATTTTATTGATATTGTAATTAGCAAACAAATCATAATACTCAGTACTTCATTCATTTGATAATTGATCTTTTAATTCACTACAAATATACAAATTGGAAAAATATAGAAAGAAAATCTGCAAGTATATCTTTTATTTTAATTTTTTAGTTGTAATGATAGTGATCTTATCTAAATTTATAGTTTGCATTAATAAAAAAATAAAAAAAACTAAATTTATAGTGAAAATGAAGTAAAGTGGAGGATTATAATACTAATACTTCGTACGAGGATTATTTATTTATTTTAAGAGGATACTACGTACAAGACTATATGTATAAAATGGAGTAAAACAAAAAACAAAATGATTAACACAAAATAGATCAAGTATATACTTTTTATGCCATTTAAATTTTTTGAGCGTATAGAGAACTACTAAGGCATTGATGTGGACGAGAGCAGATCTCAAGTCATAAATTAACTAATAAACCTTTAAAACTCTACCAAAGGTTTAGTAATGCTTTTCCATTAAAAAAAAAAAGCTAAGTAATTCATTGCTAATAACCGGCTCTTTGAATGGTTGAAGAGTTCAATGCATTAATAAGCTATATAATTATATTAGAGGTTTGTATAACAATACAATTGTATTTGCAAATAGATAAATAAAATAGTAATTTAATTGAATCACTTTTGAATTTGCAAAAGGGGGATAACCACTGACATTGAAGGATAGATTAATTTGCCGGTGCATGATGTGATGGACTAATTATGGTTTAGATCAGATTTTCAATTTTGGACGGTCATGTATAAATTAAGCCTTTGTAGATATTGTAGTTTTTTAATAAGCATGCATAATGTTAATTGCATATATACTTAGGGCAAAGCATATTTAGTGAAATGATTCCCTTGATTTATAACTTGATGTAGACGGAATTTGTTTATTTAAGTTTAGGATCATTGTTGTTATAACTGCTTAAGTAGAGAAAGGGTATTGATCTTGGGTAATATGTGAGGACATTTAATCACTTAATGTTAATTTTTTTGGTCAATTTAATCAAAACAATTAACTAGTTTTCGATATGTGTTATACGCATGACTAGTTTTAATCAAGTTGGGATTAAGTTGACAATAATTTGTGTAGGTTTATATTTCACTGCTCTAAAACAAGTAGTATGTGATTAAAAGATGATTGATAAACTAGGATGGTTCNTTTTTTTTTTTTTTTTTTACAAAGATTAGCATTTATGATAATTTGGTAGTACCATATTTCACAAAAAGAAAAAAATTAAAGAATTTGAATATGTTTTCATAACGTCATTTTATTGATATTGTAATTAGCAAACAAATCATAATACTCAGTACTTCATTCATTTGATAATTGATCTTTTAATTCACTACAAATATACAAATTGGAAAAATATAGAAAGAAAATCTGCAAGTATATCTTTTATTTTAATTTTTTAGTTGTAATGATAGTGATCTTATCTAAATTTATAGTTTGCATTAATAAAAAAATAAAAAAAACTAAATTTATAGTGAAAATGAAGTAAAGTGGAGGATTATAATACTAATACTTCGTACGAGGATTATTTATTTATTTTAAGAGGATACTACGTACAAGACTATATGTATAAAATGGAGTAAAACAAAAAACAAAATGATTAACACAAAATAGATCAAGTATATACTTTTTATGCCATTTAAATTTTTTGAGCGTATAGAGAACTACTAAGGCATTGATGTGGACGAGAGCAGATCTCAAGTCATAAATTAACTAATAAACCTTTAAAACTCTACCAAAGGTTTAGTAATGCTTTTCCATTAAAAAAAAAAAGCTAAGTAATTCATTGCTAATAACCGGCTCTTTGAATGGTTGAAGAGTTCAATGCATTAATAAGCTATATAATTATATTAGAGGTTTGTATAACAATACAATTGTATTTGCAAATAGATAAATAAAATAGTAATTTAATTGAATCACTTTTGAATTTGCAAAAGGGGGATAACCACTGACATTGAAGGATAGATTAATTTGCCGGTGCATGATGTGATGGACTAATTATGGTTTAGATCAGATTTTCAATTTTGGACGGTCATGTATAAATTAAGCCTTTGTAGATATTGTAGTTTTTTAATAAGCATGCATAATGTTAATTGCATATATACTTAGGGCAAAGCATATTTAGTGAAATGATTCCCTTGATTTATAACTTGATGTAGACGGAATTTGTTTATTTAAGTTTAGGATCATTGTTGTTATAACTGCTTAAGTAGAGAAAGGGTATTGATCTTGGGTAATATGTGAGGACATTTAATCACTTAATGTTAATTTTTTTGGTCAATTTAATCAAAACAATTAACTAGTTTTCGATATGTGTTATACGCATGACTAGTTTTAATCAAGTTGGGATTAAGTTGACAATAATTTGTGTAGGTTTATATTTCACTGCTCTAAAACAAGTAGTATGTGATTAAAAGATGATTGATAAACTAGGATGGTTCATATAAATGTTAAATATGGAAGAATGATTAGTAGATAATCCACTAGATATAAGTTTAATTGAGATCATTAAAAATGTCAACGTAGCTAGCTCTACCTCGAATTTATTATATATAATACGGAGTAGTAAAAGTAATGAGGATGAGCTAGCGAGGTGAGCATGATTGAATAATGCTTGGTCAACCCATTGAGTAGATGATGCATCAAACACGTTGAATTAAAATATACAAATTATTCTCTTTTAATGAATTGTAATCCACTGTATTTTAGCTCGTATTTGTAGAGTGTCTTCGACGGATTGGATAAACTAAGTTTTTCTATCCTTATGTTTTTATTTTTCTATTGACAATATACGTATGCTAATACAATTATACAATAGCGAAGTACCTACGAAGATGTTGGTAAAACTAACTAATAGTACATTAGTACTACGTGGGTAAAATGTGCCCGAAGCACTAATATAATGGGCCGAACTAGGAGGTAAGAGCCTTCGATTAAAAAAAGGGCCGAATTTGGTACTTGGCCTTGGACCTACCTTTTTACTCTATAAGCCTGATACGTATTCACACTTTAACACAAACCCAAATGTAGATTCCAATTTCAATTGCATGCCAATATAAATAAACGTTCCGAGGGCGTCTTAAATAATTTTCTATAATGATACTAATTTGGTAATTCAAGTTAAAATCATGTATATTCGTGATGTAATTAATATTTGATTATAATTAATATTTCCACTTTTAACATGCTTATCTAACGCGTTGAGGGTGCTGGTTAGCTTTTGCAATCTAGTGTAATTATTGTACAACTTTGCGTTATTACATGCTGTTTTCATCCACTTGTTAGTTGTTACCTTATGAAACTTTAACTAGAATTTTGGCCCGGGCAATGCCCCGGGTTAACTACAATTATCATATATGCTTTTGTTTGTTTTTCATAATGTGTTTTTTGTTTAGTGCGAAATCAGATTGCAGGGGTTGTAACTTGTAATGTGATAAGTTATTAATTAAAAAAATAAAACAACTATAAAGGAATTGGGATAAAAACAACAATGTCGTAGTTTTGGTGCAAGTGAATAAACGATACAAATCAAAAGCTCATATCATATGATTACAAGACTTTAGGGCCTGTTTACTTCAGCTGAAAACAATTGAACTGAACTGAAAGTTTTTTATAAAGGATTAATGAGTAGCAAAATAAAAGAAGAGGTGAACTGAACTGATTTTAAGCTGAAGTTAACATGCCCTTATTATCCGTTACTTTAAAATATTAAGCATCAAATTTATGATGGATTGGTGGTTAAACTTTCACATTTCGTTTCAAATGTCACGAGTTTGATTTCTAGCTAATAATTACGCATGGTTTGCATTTTACCTTATATTGTATGATGATCATGATATGCTATTTTCATGTGAATCCTTTTAGTTTTAGATTCGTGTTAATGTGTAAACTATAAATAATTGTACCACTTTCACTCATATATCTAAATTTTAAGTTATTGAACATGGAAAATGATACTCCGTATATAACCAACTTAATGGCCGAGAAAGGTTGAGTGCTATTTGATACATATATAACAAAGAATTTCAAGAAAACTAATTAAGCAAAATACAATTACATGATAATAAAAAAGGACAAATAATAAATTTTAAAAGTTTGACATATGATTTCTATTTGAAAGCTCTTCAATCATTTGCAATGCAACTCTCTCTTCTTCCTCCATTAACACATGATGGTGAGCATGTCCATTAATTCCACCAAATGAGCCAATAGTAGGTGAAAATCTAATTGGCATGCCTTTTCTCATTTCTTTTTGAACAATTTTTTCTTGGTAACTCCCTTCATGAATATCAACCATAATATTCTTACTTTTCTCAAACTTGATGGTTTTAACCCATTTCGAACTAGGGCTAGAGCCAGCGCGCTTTTGCCATACACCAATGTGTGAGTTCTCGGTGTCAAGCCTTAGACAAGTTAGAGAAGGGGATACTAAATTGTTTGCCTTGCAAAGCTTAGCATGTAACGCTTGAGTTAAGGTCTCATGAGCAGTATTATAAGATGATGATGCTATAGTAGAAGGGTTTTTTTCCATGCAGTTGACCTTAATATTTTGATTATGATTATTTTGACCTTGTAAGTCATGTGTTGTTTGAGAGAGTGGAAAATTGGTTTTTGCATTTCTGCCACACAATATAATTGCTGCTTGATCATATGCTTTTGCTGCTGCTTCTGCTGAATCAAATGTGCCTAGCCATACCCTTTTCTTACTTCATAAGCCAGAGAAATATGTATATGCAAGGTATAAAAATGCAAAAAATTGTCAAAATAATGCATACTAGAAAAAAAAAAATCTTATTATTCAATGTTATGGTACACAGTTTACGCACATGCTTGTACACTTATCCAACTTAATTATCGAGGGTTTTCTAGTATCTAACTATTAAAAGCAAATTTTGCCTCTAATAAGTCAATTTGGTATCCGTTACAAGGAATTTGGTATCTAACAGCCAAATGCTATATAGGAATTTCCCTTAATTATTTGGTAGGAGCCTAGGAGGTATGAAACTACTCGAATAAGTTTGAAAGCAAAGTTGTAAGGAAACTACCTAAGCTCGCCATATAATTATGTTTCTAACTATCTACTCCGTACCAAACAAGCGAATAATAAAATGGTCCTATGGCTTAAGCTAGATCCATCACACATTAATAATGAAGTAACATAATATCAATTACAATCTTTCAAAATGTCAATAACATATACCAATAATAAATACTGACACACAAATAGTACTTTAAAAGTGGGACATCGGATTTTGACTTCATACTAGTCGTTATGGTGGGTTTGATACTTTGATGCAGATTATGACAATAAATTGTACATACATACTGACATACAAATACAATATACCTGCATTCAATTATACAATGTACATACTTGATTATAATTGCTTGTTGACTGACTTTGCAAGTTTTTGTTATTAGATGTATGCAACAGACTTTTAACTAATTGCAGTTCATACATATCGCTACGTTGTTGGAGATACATTAGAACAACTATGAAGTTTCTCAAACATAAGAAAACATTGCACATTTGCATGTACATTAAGAACTTCGGTTTACTCATTAACAAAGTCAAAAAGGTTTACTATATATGTTTCAATTATCGATCAATAATCTTCATTCAAACTACATCATTAATTACGACGAACATAAATGGATGTCAACAAGCTTATATAGACCTAAAATGTGGAATCGAATGCAATGCATACGTATTTTGATTATTTTTCTTATATCATATCTTAACAAAATCATAAATAATAAACATATTACTATATTACTATGCCATACTGATAGAATATATAAACTATTCTTAGGCCTTAACCATTAGCTTAAGCTTTTGGTTGAGTTAGTCCTCTAATATGGTATCAGCGCCAGCGTGACACAAAGGTCATACAAGAATTACATATACCTAGCTTATTAACACTCAAAAAATTTATAAGAAAACGAATGCTAGCTTTACGCTTACAGTAAAGGATGGCGAATTTCTGATACCCAAGATCCCCAATGTCGTTGCCTCACACCTCTGAATTTCTTCGAACATACCATTTAATTTTTTTTCCTTACTTTTATTTAACTTTATTTAAAATTGAGATGAGAAAAATCAGAAATTAATAAATATGGAATAATGTAAGAGCAAAAAAATAATTTGATAAATATAAAGGCGAGTTAAAAGGATAGAAAAAAGACCATGCAATAAACAACGAGTGATATAATATATAGTTGTGTGATAACGATATTGTATGTGTCCCAAAATTTATACGAATTAAACTAGCTAGTACCATATTAATTTTATTTTTCCAGCTCAAATTCATTATTAGCATACCTGTTTGAAAGGGAGATGCTCTTTTTTTTTTTAGCCCTTATAAATAGTCTTAACTAATACCATTTGCCTAGATGACTATATATATTTTTATGGTTTGCAATTCATATTGCTTGTATTGCAAATTTGCAATAATGCGTGCAACTAGTAAATATCCCACGAATTTTGCTACTCCGATCAATATGATAGTTACACAAGTCGCAGCCTATAAGGAGATTAAATCAGATTGATAATTTTCAAATCTGTATACTTGCATCGATAGTGTTCTAATGATGCTAGCTAGCTATGTAATGCTCGATCTCACTACTATTAAGGATATAAGATATGGAATTATGTCGCAACTACTCAGTATAATCAATAATCAAAAGCCAAACAATGGTACGTCGTAATGAAATAGATGTACTATAATCAACTACTAGGCCGCTGTTCAAATTTCATTTTCAAGTGAATTAAATTCAATAATAAGCTAATTAAGTTAAGTTACTACTCCAGTAATGACTTTTTTGATATTTATACCCCTTATATTAGTTAACAAGGTAAGCGATGACTTGGGCATTAAACTTTCACGGTATATACATTGAGTATGAGTGATAATTTCTTTTGGGTTAAAGGAGCCACAAGGGCAAGTGGTAAGAATTGATCCCATGTTTTTATAGAATCAGAAGTAATGCTTTAACCAATCAAGCTATATATTCAGGTAATCGACAAAAAAATAAATCTTACTCCGAATTAAGGGAAGTGTTTTAGTTATGTTTTATCTTGAAACTCAACTCATATGGCACCTCAATTCTAAATTCGAACGTCTAAATTCTTTTAATATATTTCTCAATCTTATGTGTTTGTTATTATTGTTTTTTTCGTAGTTAGTTTAATAATAATTAAATAAACAAGGTATAAATTCAATAAATTGTAAAATCGGTGCTCCTAATTGTACTAGAGACTATTTTATCCGACATGTGATGAGCAAGCACACATCATAGCGTATAGACAGCGTATAAAAAAAAATTATGGAACCATGGTCGCTGACTCACTCATGGAGCCAACGGTCCCATCTTAGTACTTAATGCAGTAGAATAATAGCACACCTATGTTAAATTGCTAATGGTCCTCCATCTAAAAGCATTAATGCCATTGTACATTTTAACGAAACACATTTAATTCAGTAGGAAAGGATATCTTTCTGTTAAATAATGATTGAATGGAATGATGAATAATGTATATACATATACTGCACAAAACTAAGTTAGTCGTGTGGGGGACCTCATATTCGTAAATGTTGTTCACATCAAAAAAAAAAAAAAAAAAA
>PYUH01000160.1:4244734-4309579 GCA_016808085.1 Suaeda aralocaspica
TCAAAAAAAAAAAAAAAAAAAAAAAAAAAAGTAACTTCGATCTATCACATAAGTGGCGTTTAACTTAAGTGTTTAAAGTTTTCCTTTTGACTATAGGTGATCTTGTGATTGATCGATTCTCATTACTAGTTCTATTAGCTCTCAAACAACAAAAACAAATAAAAAACATATGAGTAAAAAATTAATCCATAATACAAGTAACCTTATCAATTTGTTAATCCAATGATAAAATTAAATCTACTTTTATATTTGGACATATAACCCTATTTTCCTATTGAGACAACTCTTCCTCTATTCTATTAACCCAATTTTCTATTTAAAGTAATCCTATATATACACAATTATAAAGTGTATAAATAAGTGGTCACACCATTTGTTCATAGTGTGCCCGACTAAATATAAAAGAAATTACCAAGGCTTTTGCTCATCAATAGAATAATACTTCCACACTCCGAAAAAAACTTGCTCATCAAATTTACGTGCTATAATTCTAGAATAGTCATACTCATTTGTTACAATACATTTAAGGTGGTATTTTTCAATCAGTTATGTAATATATATTATGAGTGAGGTATAATTTAGTTGATTAAAACTTTCCTTCCAATTTCAGGAGATCATATTATCAATTTTCATCACCGTCCTTATGACTCTCTAATGAGAAAATAAAAAGTACTAGTACGAAGTGTATCACAAAATAAAACACAATTACAACAACTTAAATGTGATAAACTTACAAAAACTAATTAAGTGTTTGGAATTCTACATTATTACGTACTTATTAATAATGTAATTATAGCTTATACATGTCGAGACGGTGAGACCTTACACGGGTCTTTAATTTCCTTAAGCTAAAGATTTGCATTTTTTACCATATTGATCGAACTGATGTTAATGTATGGCGAAAGAATGCCAACAAGGTGCAATCAAGATCTGATATTGTCAATTAGTAGTTACTGTATGTTTTTATAGATTTAACAAAATATTGAACCTTGTCATTTCAATACATTAAAAACTACTAGAACATTAGTTACTGTATGTTTAATGTATAATTAACAAAAAAATTTAACCTCGTCATTGTAATTACATTAAAAAAATTGTTCGAATAAATTCTTACTATGTGAAAATATTACTACGTACTATTATAATTACTTTTATAATTTCGGTAAGTAATACCTTTAAGTTGATACTCCACCTCCTAGCCTTTTCTATTCCCTTTCCTTAGACCACCAACACACCAACATGCCGTTATACCATACCCTCAACCACCAGTCCACCACCCTCACAATCTAACACCCACCACGAGAACACCTAATAACCACCTCACCTCCTCAGCCACCCTTTCCCTGCCCCATCCGCTTTTTCAGCCTCTTCCCCTTGATGCCACTAGCTAGAAAGTAGAAACCATGTCTACACCCACCCTAAACTCTTGACACCACTTCCCCACCCACCTAAACCCTCGAGCCCTCGATACTGGCCACCTCCACTGCACATCCATCCTAGCTACGTACACCCTCAATCGACAATCCCATATTGAACTCACCATCACAAACTATAAACCCTCGAAACCCTAATCCCAGAACCCACCAGGCCACCACCACACCCACCCTAAGCCCTCGACATCATCATAAACTATAAACCCTCGACACCCTAATCCCAGAACAAACAACTATACCTAAATCTAAGGTACGAGTATTAGTTTTCCATTCTCCCTCATTCCCTTTCTCCTTCCCCCGCCAAAAGCCCAACCTTTTAAACAATAGTGGAGCTCCAAACAATAAGAGACACTGACATTTAGACCGATTTTTTTTTTGAACTTTTTAAGCCAAGTCGGCTCTAACTGAGTTGAACAAATTAATCAAATGAGTCGAAATGAATACATATAAATAACCAACTTAAAAGTCAATGAATTGAACTAAAATGTAACAAAAATAAATAAAGAAAAATAAAATAAAATAAAATTTTATGTTCCATACTTCCATAGTTCCGTCTTCCTTTCAAGTTTCAACAATTTTTATAACGGTATTACCTACCATTCTTCATAAAGTTCATAGAAGTCAACATTTCCCAAATAAAATAACCCAAAAAAATTCCCTAAGAAACCAATTTTGCCTCTCACTCCCCTGAATGCCCAAATACTAAGGAATGGAAAATCTCTCTCAGAGAGCCCCCGAACCCGAATCCGAATTTGAGTTGGGTCAGGAACTTGAAACACTGCACGGACATGGGTATAGGTTTTCTGATGAAGATGAAATTCAACCACTTGACGGAAATTGGAAATGGGTGAAGGTCCAAACCCGGGTTCAAAAATACGGGTCTGGATCTAATTCGAAGAATTATTTGGAGGATGATGAGAAAAGGTCTGAGCTTGAGTATGAGGTGAACTTTGTCACTTTCCACTAGTAATTATTTTGGTGTATATGTTATTGTTAGTAATATTAAAGTTTTTGTGGGAGTTTATTTTTTTTATTTTTAAAATTTACCAAATGCATGTTAGGGTTTTAGATTTTGCTTGATTTCAAAATTTTGTGCTCCAAAGTGATAGAGCATACAAACCTACTTTGGAGGGGTGCCACCATGATCATTATAGCATGGATACTTCATATGCCGTAGCCGTCTTTGAACACGATTTGGTGACGACTCTGATTTGTCCTGTATTCATTTCTAACCTCATTCCAACTTAGTGCAACCTAGGCCACGATAAAGACGTCGTAAATAAATAAAATCAAATCAAACCATCATCATTTATCAACTTGCACAAAGAAGAAAATACTTCTGTTAGGTTTTTACTAAACATCTAAAGGTAAGTTGCACATAATTTTCCCCTATTTTGGGGGTCAACCCTAACATGTTATAACGGCCTCTTTGGTAATTGGTAATAAATGCCTAACTTGTGATAATGAGAATAAATTTGAAAAATCAATTTTCGTGTCGATGGTAATGCTAACTAGCCTTAGATTGTCAATTTTTCTTTGTAAATTTTCATTTCCCCTAATACCTAAAAGTCTAAAACTAATTTGAAGATGAATTTTCATCGTCAAGGAGGATTATAAGGTTGATTTTCTATAAAAGGATCATGATGTTGATTTTTCTTGCTATTTTACACTCAAAACTCATTCATTGTCAACTATTAAACATGCCGTTGGAGTAGACTTTTGCTGGGTTGATCCTTCAATGTGGTATCGACACCCCCCTTTCTAAGTGGAATAGTGTTGTGCATGGTGGGGCCTAAACTGTATCCGTGTTTGGAACTTATGTGAGGCGCGCATGAATGCATGTTAGAGACTTAGAGTATACCGGCCTTCAACCATTAGCGTATTCTTCCGGATCAATTGATTCCTACTTGAAATAAGTTAATTTTAAGGATTTTTTTAATGTTGTTTGTTTTGTGAAGTATTAGTAATATTTTTAATTTTTTTTCTTATTTATTTTGGTCCCAAGATTTGGTTGGGTAATTGATTCAGGGTTGTGTTTGTATTGGATGGATAGTTAAGTAAAGAAGAGATAAATTTGGAGAAGTTACAGAAGATAACTAGTACAGGGGTACTAAATGGAGGAAACTTTCGTGCAACAGCTTGGAAGGTTAGATTATTAGAAATGCTTGGTTGTTTTCGTTTGTTACTGTTGAATTTGTTGGACAATTTTAGCTAGTGAAAGTTGAATTTGTAGCTTACTTCACATGATAGGCTAATTCTGTCTTGAATGACCTTGAAAAAAAAAATGAAGGTTAATTATAAATTTAATGGTGGTTTACTAGTTTGTGTTTTTTGCTGCTTGAGCATTTGTACATGTCTTGGTTCTTTTTTCGGATTTTCAGCATTGGACCTAGGACTTCTTAATTTTTGTTTCATGTTGAGGATAGAAGAATTGAGATTGCACTTGTTGGTTATTACATAGAAAATTATAGCAATTGATCGACGCACTTCAGTTCACCACGTCTGAGGATCGAAGAATTGAGCTATATATAGAATTTTGAAGCAATTGATGCACTTCAGTTGTACATTTATACCTCACTTGTGTCATTGGCCTAAGCCCGCAACAATTGCATTGGGCTCTAAGCGATCACGAGCGTCGACGTGTGTTTTTGAGGTTAAGATAAATATTAGTAGAAAACTAACACAGACTTTGAATGACTGTATGACACCCTTGCCCTGATGGCTTGTAAGATGCTGAGTGCTCGTAATTGTATCATGGAAGATGAAACTTCATTTTGATAAGAAACAAAATCTTAGGACAAATATGCTTGGCTTATACATTCTGGTTAAATAATAAGTTGTTGAGAACACCTTTCATAGTCTTAACTGATTAATGGCATGGGTTGTATACAATCTTTTAGACCAATCTTTAGGCATGTTACTTAGTAAATAGCTTTATAAAATACACTGACTTCGTCGCTTGCAACAAATGTTTTCCAGAATAGTTCTTTGCAATAATCAGTTGTCTATTGAACAGGACTGTTGTGTCTTAGCTATTAACTCAGCAGAATTCATGAACTTTGGAGTTTGTTGCTAAATCCTTTTTATTATGTGTAAACTGATCTTTTAATGACGAGCTAATTTGGGGTTTACGTTAACTTTATGGGTACTTAATAGTTATACCCTTTTATGTTGCTTGCAGCTTCTTTTGGGATATCTACCGCCTTCTAGATATTCGTGGCAGAGTGTGTTAAGTGAGAATCGGCTTATGTATTCAACGCTCAAAGAAGAACATCTATTGAGTCCTGTAAGAATGAATTTCAATGTATCATAACTTTTGTAATAAGGCTCTTTCTTTAATACAGTGCCTCTAAACTAATGACTTTGCTTATGTATAGACAGTCGCAACTTTCCAGTAGAACTGAATCGTCTAGCTCTGTTGAACATTGTGATGGACAACTTAGACGATACAATGTATCTAGGGAAGATCATCCACTTAGCTTTGGTGACACTAGTGTCTGGCACAAATACTTTGAGGTATTTTCCCTTAATGTTTTAGTTTAGCATGCCTTATGCTTGAGTTTTTGCTACCCTTTATGACTTCAAGAATTTTGTTTGCTTTAAGTGTACTGCTGTTGCAGAGCAAATTGACCGAGATCTGCAACGTACACACCCAGATTTGAAGTTTTTCTCTAGTAATACGACACTAAGCAAGAAACATAAGGTGTGAACCACACCTTGTTCTTTGTTTCACTCTAACAACTTTTTATCATGTCACAAACCATTTTGAAGCCATGTTTACATCGATAATGTTTCAGCTTTTATACTAAATTTGTATAAACTGGATCTAGGAATCGATGAAGAATATACTTCTTTTGTTCGCTAAGCTCAGTCCTACAACTCAATATGTGCAAGGGATGAATGAGGTTTTGGCACCAATATACTATGTAATTAGTACTGATCCTGACGAGGATAATTCTGTAAGTAAATGTTACTCTTCCTCTTTGATACAGATGATTTTTAATTTTTAATTTTTAATTTTTTTTTTGGTTTGACACAAATTAGAGGCCACTTATCTTCTTTAATACATCATGCTAGGAAGACTCTTATTGAAAATTGATTAGGAAGTTTGAAAACTATATATTGGACGTTTTGGACTCCTTGAAGAACACAGTTGATACCTAACAATGGGTTTGATATGTCTTACTTTGAAGGCTATAAGTCTATAACTATGTGTCTGTGGTGGTCTTTTTGCGCTCAATTTGCAAAGTTGTTGCACACTTTATGGAGTCTCTTAGGTCACAAAAGCAACCATATTTGGTTACAGTTCCAGTGCCATAATTTACAAGTTCTGGTGTTTTCTAGTGTCCACATAGGCTAGAAGTGCTGTATACCTATACCCTTGATTTTGCTGAAGATGTTAATTAAATCTGAAGGAGTTCGGTTGGGTTAGCTTTAGAGGACTTTGGTAGAAAGCACCCTATTCACCTTTCGTAGGTGCTTGCTAGCCTTATCCATATCAAATTGTTCCTGAGACCCCAATCACTCTATTCTTCTTTCATGGGCTTGAAAAGGATTGTGAACAATTCTGTTGGGAAGTTGGGATCGTACTTGTCAGACTTGTATGGTGTTTCTAATAATAGGATGAAGATGTGTGTGTGTGTGTGTGCATGTCTGGTCTCATTTTTAGTGTTCGTCAGTCAAAAATAATGTAGCTCTAAAGTTTGAGTTTTCACGTTTTCAAATATCTCTACTGTACTCGCATTTTGAAATTTGACAAGAAACAAGATGTGATTCAGACAGAAAGGGTTTGGCTAAACCCCTCTGTTAAAAAGGTTAATTGCTTATATGTTTTTTCTTTCACCGAAGTTCACATAATTAATTAGTTGATCATACTTATTCCGCGCAGGCCAATGTTGAAGCTGATAGTTTTGCTTGCTTTGTTCGACTAATGAGTGATTCAGTTGATCACTTTTGCCAACAGCTGGACCATAATAGCTCCGTTGGTATCCACTCAACCCTATCAAGACTCACTGAAATGCTAAAAGTTAATGACAAAGAGCTCTGGCAACACCTTGAATTTACTAGCAAGGTAAGTCATTTACATGAATGGTAACAATGAAAAGATGCAAGGCAGACAATAGAAATTGTATGGAAATAGTTGTTTCAAAAAAAGGCCATACTCACTAAACTGCAAGTCTGCTATCTCAAGAGTTGATGTGTTTACAGTGGGAAAAACCTATACATGTGCTGAGTACCGACACAAGTACATGATTCCTACATTGAAATTTAGCTTCTGAATGTGTAGGTTAATGCACAATTTTACGCGTTCAGATGGATCACATTGTTGTTAACTCAAGAATTTTCATTTGATACAATTTTGAGAATATGGGACACACTTTTGAGTAACCCTTCAGGTGTTCAGGTTTGTACTCTCTTAAACTCGCTACTTTTTCAACAATTTTGTGTTGTAATGTGACATACAAGCAAATTTTGAATGTTGATACCAACTCCGAGTACTAAGCATGTCTTGCTTACTTATTTTTCATGTAGGAGATGCTATTACGTGTATGTTGCGCGATGCTTATATGCGTGAAGAGTAGATTGTTGAGTGGAGATTTCGCGGCAAACTTGTATCTTCTACAGCATTATCCTGAGGCTGACATTGAACACCTTCTGCAGGTAGCGCAAGATATTGTTCCTGACACCTCTACTCTCCGTATTTCTTTGGAATGAATACCTTGTACATTTGTGCACCTTTTTATCTTCCTGATAAAACTTTGTATCATGCTAAACAGAATGTTACTGCTTGAATTCCTAGTATGATCAAACAGCGGTAAGTTCTTGTCACCCCTAATTTAAAGGTAATCTCCATTACTAACTAGAGGCGATTAGTGATGGCCAGTGGACTGGTCACACCTAATGTTAAGTAATGTGTCATGTAACTCATGTCGTACATGTCTTGTATCGATCTGGCCTAGTCCAATGTCATATATAGCTCAAAGTGGTCTGAGGCAACTCACTCAAAAAAAAAAAAAAGTACATCCCACATAATTTATTTTATAATAAATTTATGTTTTTTTTAAGGACAAACTTATGGAAATTTCTGGTTTCTCATGTTTATTAAATATTTAAATTGGATATAAGTAACTTAATTAATATCTCATGATCTCAGGCTCTCAGCCATAGGATTCCCAACCATTCCTACAAAGAA
The DNA here is from genome assembly GCA_016808085.1 of Suaeda aralocaspica. Classification (NCBI taxonomy): domain Eukaryota; kingdom Viridiplantae; phylum Streptophyta; class Magnoliopsida; order Caryophyllales; family Amaranthaceae; genus Suaeda; species Suaeda aralocaspica. Next base: position 4,252,361 of record PYUH01000160.1, read on the forward strand.
ATCTCAACATCAAATATCACTTTCTTCTACTTGCATGATTAAAGGATCTTAGTTTGCATTGTGTGAACTGTGAAGTAAACTAAGCTTAGAACACGTTTCACGTTTGCTTTATTTTTTTCAATATAGTGTGTGTAAATGTGGGACCTTACTGTTGATTTTTATGTCACTTTGTGACACTAAGGGCTTCTTTACTTTAGCTTGAAATCCGTTCAGTTCAGTTCTTCTCTTATTTTGCTATTCATTAATCATTCTTAAAAACTTTCAGCTCAATTCATTTCAGTTTAGTTCAGCTATTTTCAGCTGAAGTAAACAGGCCCTAACCACCCTTAATTCATTAAAATAAATCATAAGTTAACAACATGATTAGCGTCTAATTTGTGGATAATTAAATCAGATTGTACGGAGTACTATATATGATTTGAACTTTAGTGTTTGTTTGCCTACTTTGTCTTTAATGTAGGGTATAAAACTAAATTTATAGCAAAAGATAAGAGTTATTAATTCACACTTTAGGAGGATATAACTCATAAATATATAAGCTTTACTAATATAGGTAATTACTTATTAGTCAAACTTCTTTAGAACTCTTTACTTTTGAATTTCTTGAGTTTGGTAAATATATACATAGTGAATATGAAAAGGGAAATGAATGTTTTTCTTAAATGAAGCTCTACCAAAAAGGCATGATAACCTACAACACAAAATTTTGATAAAGCTTGAAATATTTTTTTATTAGCCTCTTGAATTTAATGGTTACTAAAGTAACTCAAAGTCTCATAGATACGAGGCTACGAGTATTATTGTTTAACTTAATTTAGAGATGAGTGATAAAGTATACAAACATTTTTTTACAACAGGAAGTATAAAAAATTCAAAATAATTCTTCGGAGTAGGGAAATGGGTAAAACTAGAAAAACTCTTTAACTTTTATTAGATCGAGCAACAGTTTATTAAAGGATTCCATGACACAATTTTATATTTTTTTAAATTTATTTATATATTTATTTATTGGATTAAAACATAATATAGAAGATAGTTATGAATGTTATTATAAAAGATCGCATACATTCATTTTGATATCGTTATTGTACTATACTTGTTTCAGACTTGTTTGTATCATTTACAATAATTTCAAAACACATGAAAGACATTTTTGTATTTTATAAGATATTTCATCAATAAAACAAACACGATAACATGCTTATGAAAAAAATTGTTCTACGGTTTAAAATCAATGAAACATGTGTTAATAAAATAACAAGTAACCACTTATACCTCCATATACCATATCTTGTAGATGTAACGTTGAACTTAGCCACGTATATATAAGAATAAATCAAAGTATATAGTCTATCAAATTAATTAAAACAATGCTAACACAATTGAAACTTTTAATTTAATGATTTTACACAATTGGGTAATGATATGTGTTAATACATAATATATAGGTCAAAGAGCTATATATAAGTATTAAATACGTTACTTAAATTGGAAATTATTTAGAATTTCATGAAAAACAATTACACATCAATTGAGAAAATACATACTTAATTTAACCTTTTATCTTTATTTTAAGCTTCTTATATTTGTAGTCCGTATGGCTATATATATCTTTTTCCTTTAATGAGTTGTTACATATGCTGACACATCTAATGATGTATTGATGTAGTAGTAGTATTCAGTGCATTATAAGTACTTTTTTTTTTCTAGAAAAACCATCTTAGGGAGAAAATTGTCATCGTCATCGACATTATCATTACATAAGAAATTAAAAGTATTCATCCGTCTTTTTTAATTTCTACATACACTTTTTCACATTTTTAAAAAATCTGAATTATAATATAAATATCTCGAATTTGATATGGTAAAAAAATTATAAAATATATTTGTTTAAAAATATATATTAAGATAAAATTTCATATGACTATAGTTTTTTTTTATACATTGAACGTAAGTCGAAATATCGAAATTACAATGTGAAATGACTGAAATCTGAAAACTCTAAAAAGAGTCTCTAATGTTCTTTTCAATAACAGTGGTGGGCCACTGAGCAATTGGGGTGAAAGAGTCCAATAATTCACTGCCACACTTTCAATGTTGATGGCCCAATAACCTTTGAATATACAATACTTCCCTAATTCCTTAGTCTCATCATAGCCACAAAGTGGGGTTACCCCATTTTATCATCCCATACTATCTATCAACCAATTAACTCATTGCGTATAATGATTTCCTAAATGCGCCTTCATAACTGGTACATTCGTTTTCTATTATTTGCAACATTTTTTTAATTTAACTATTTTTATTTTCTCTAACATATTTATAAGATCAAAATTAATATCGAATATTTTTTTTACTAATTGGCGGATTTACCGTTTATGTCAAGTTTACATATAATAAACGGTTGTAATAAGAAAGAGAAGGAAGGATTAATTTATTCAACTCAAGGAAAATAAAAGGCCAAAGATATGTAAGTTGATCATTTATATATTATAATCTTCTAGATTCTCCCTTCACTAGTGTTCACCCCATCCTATTTTTTTTTTTCCCTCTAATGAAAAAAGAATGCATTTTCTACACTCTATTTGTACACCAATAAGTTTCTTTTTCATATATTAATATGTAATTAAGAATTTTCTTGATTACATTCACAAGTTTTGTTATAATATTCTTCCTGATTTTCTGTTCATTTTTCAGAAGATTAGATATCAATTTCAGGATTATCTGAGCAATATCAGCTTAATTCAGGTGATTGTTTTCACATGTTTACTACAAAAGTGCTATATATTGCTTAAACTAAACTATGGAATATGTTGTTTTGTAGGTTAATAACATTACTATGGCAAAAATATTGTTACATGGTGTTCTTCATGTCACCATTTATGAGGCTACTCGACTGTTTGGTGGTGGTGGTGGCAACTTCTTCCACAAGGTTTGTTCCCTTAATATTTTTTTTTATTATATTTCTCTATGAAAATGATTGTAGATCGAAGATGACGTGGTTGGAGGGAGTTAAAAAAGTATATGGAAAATCTAGATGAGCATGTAACATTTGATCGTAAGGATATAGAGGTGACTAGGGAGGATCTAAGTTGATGACCATACCTAGGATATTGTTATTGGTTCGTGTAGCCGACCCCTCTTGTACCACTAATGCTGTGATAGATTATNAAATGGGTAAAACTAGAAAAACTCTTTAACTTTTATTAGATCGAGCAACAGTTTATTAAAGGATTCCATGACACAATTTTATATTTTTTTAAATTTATTTATATATTTATTTATTGGATTAAAACATAATATAGAAGATAGTTATGAATGTTATTATAAAAGATCGCATACATTCATTTTGATATCGTTATTGTACTATACTTGTTTCAGACTTGTTTGTATCATTTACAATAATTTCAAAACACATGAAAGACATTTTTGTATTTTATAAGATATTTCATCAATAAAACAAACACGATAACATGCTTATGAAAAAAATTGTTCTACGGTTTAAAATCAATGAAACATGTGTTAATAAAATAACAAGTAACCACTTATACCTCCATATACCATATCTTGTAGATGTAACGTTGAACTTAGCCACGTATATATAAGAATAAATCAAAGTATATAGTCTATCAAATTAATTAAAACAATGCTAACACAATTGAAACTTTTAATTTAATGATTTTACACAATTGGGTAATGATATGTGTTAATACATAATATATAGGTCAAAGAGCTATATATAAGTATTAAATACGTTACTTAAATTGGAAATTATTTAGAATTTCATGAAAAACAATTACACATCAATTGAGAAAATACATACTTAATTTAACCTTTTATCTTTATTTTAAGCTTCTTATATTTGTAGTCCGTATGGCTATATATATCTTTTTCCTTTAATGAGTTGTTACATATGCTGACACATCTAATGATGTATTGATGTAGTAGTAGTATTCAGTGCATTATAAGTACTTTTTTTTTTCTAGAAAAACCATCTTAGGGAGAAAATTGTCATCGTCATCGACATTATCATTACATAAGAAATTAAAAGTATTCATCCGTCTTTTTTAATTTCTACATACACTTTTTCACATTTTTAAAAAATCTGAATTATAATATAAATATCTCGAATTTGATATGGTAAAAAAATTATAAAATATATTTGTTTAAAAATATATATTAAGATAAAATTTCATATGACTATAGTTTTTTTTTATACATTGAACGTAAGTCGAAATATCGAAATTACAATGTGAAATGACTGAAATCTGAAAACTCTAAAAAGAGTCTCTAATGTTCTTTTCAATAACAGTGGTGGGCCACTGAGCAATTGGGGTGAAAGAGTCCAATAATTCACTGCCACACTTTCAATGTTGATGGCCCAATAACCTTTGAATATACAATACTTCCCTAATTCCTTAGTCTCATCATAGCCACAAAGTGGGGTTACCCCATTTTATCATCCCATACTATCTATCAACCAATTAACTCATTGCGTATAATGATTTCCTAAATGCGCCTTCATAACTGGTACATTCGTTTTCTATTATTTGCAACATTTTTTTAATTTAACTATTTTTATTTTCTCTAACATATTTATAAGATCAAAATTAATATCGAATATTTTTTTTACTAATTGGCGGATTTACCGTTTATGTCAAGTTTACATATAATAAACGGTTGTAATAAGAAAGAGAAGGAAGGATTAATTTATTCAACTCAAGGAAAATAAAAGGCCAAAGATATGTAAGTTGATCATTTATATATTATAATCTTCTAGATTCTCCCTTCACTAGTGTTCACCCCATCCTATTTTTTTTTTTCCCTCTAATGAAAAAAGAATGCATTTTCTACACTCTATTTGTACACCAATAAGTTTCTTTTTCATATATTAATATGTAATTAAGAATTTTCTTGATTACATTCACAAGTTTTGTTATAATATTCTTCCTGATTTTCTGTTCATTTTTCAGAAGATTAGATATCAATTTCAGGATTATCTGAGCAATATCAGCTTAATTCAGGTGATTGTTTTCACATGTTTACTACAAAAGTGCTATATATTGCTTAAACTAAACTATGGAATATGTTGTTTTGTAGGTTAATAACATTACTATGGCAAAAATATTGTTACATGGTGTTCTTCATGTCACCATTTATGAGGCTACTCGACTGTTTGGTGGTGGTGGTGGCAACTTCTTCCACAAGGTTTGTTCCCTTAATATTTTTTTTTATTATATTTCTCTATGAAAATGATTGTAGATCGAAGATGACGTGGTTGGAGGGAGTTAAAAAAGTATATGGAAAATCTAGATGAGCATGTAACATTTGATCGTAAGGATATAGAGGTGACTAGGGAGGATCTAAGTTGATGACCATACCTAGGATATTGTTATTGGTTCGTGTAGCCGACCCCTCTTGTACCACTAATGCTGTGATAGATTATGTCTTTTTGTAAGCGAAATTACAATAGTATTAAACCCTTTATTTATGGCATGAAATGATTTTTTTTTTTTTTGAAGAATTGTGGTTAATTAAGCTTTAAGTTAAACTGGATCTTGAAGCAAAAGATGATTGTTTTATTTTTTTTGGAATTTCATTTAGCTCAAAGTGTTTATTGTTCAAGCTTTTACGGTACAAGTGTATTTGGTTGTATGATGAAAGAAAAGGGGTACACGTGTGCTTACTTTTGCTAAGAACTCTAATTCTGATATTTTGTTGGTTATAAGATCAAGGATGATAATTTTTTCTACTGATCTGAATTTTTGGATCATCACTTTATGATGGAATTAATAATGTACAAACTATCTTAGAACTTTCTTAAGAACAAATTTTCAGATTATAATTCGTAATTCGGTTGTTGATATACATGTACATGTATTAATAATTTGGTGTCTTGTAACAGAAACTGATTTAATTTGTTGATGTTGATACATTTACCTGGAATAATTCGCTCGTTTGTATTATAAATCTGTAATATGTGTACGCTTCAAGTGAAGTAAAACAAAATTACTTCAGAAGGAAGTTGTTCTAGATATATCTTCAACTTTCAATCAATGAAAAGTGTTATGAGTCACCATACAGGCATACACAACTCTTTAAACAAAACAACTTCTTTTTTATCAATGAAAAGTGTGTAGGAAGTATCTTTTCTTTCATGATGAAATATTTTCTCATATTTTATATGAAATGTTTGTTGCAGGTGGTAGAAGGCCTTGAAAGTGTGGTAGGGAAAGGCTCTGGAAAACTTTATGCCTCAGTTGACATAGAAGGAGCAAGGGTTGGTCGAACAAGGCTTGTGGAAAATGACTCAAATCCTCGTTGGTATGAGCAGTTCCACCTCTGTATTGGTCATATGGCTGATAACGTGGTCATTACTTTGAAAGAAGATGAAGCCATTGGAGCCACCCTGCTCGGAAGAGCTTATCTGCCTGCTACGGACATCATAGGTGGTGATGAAGTCGATGTTTGGCTTGATATTCTAGACAAGAACCACAAAATCATTCACAAAGGGTCACAAGTCCATGTCAAAGTCCAATTCTTTGATGTCACCAGAGATTTGAATTGGAATAGAGGTATCAAAACACCCAAATTTCCTGGGGTACCCTACACTTACTTCACCCAAAGAACCCAATGTAACGTTACATTATACCAAGATGCACATGTTCCTGACGACTTTGTCCCTAAGATCCCTCTTTCAAATGGAAAGTACTATGAGCCACACCGCTGTTGGGAAGACATCTTCGATGCTATTACTGATGCGAGGCACTTAATTTACATAGCAGGGTGGTCTGTATATACTGAGATCACTTTAGTAAGAGATACTAGGAGGCCTAAACCTGGTGGGGATTTGACTTTAGGTGAGCTGTTAAAGAAGAAAGCAATGGAAGGTGTGAGGGTTTTGATGTTAGTTTGGGATGATAGGACTTCAATAAAAGGGTTTAAAGAGGATGGATTGATGGCCACACACGACGAAGAGACTGCTAATTATTTCGAGGGTACTGAAGTTCATTGTGTATTATGCCCTCGGAACCCTGATAGTGGAAAGAGTTTCATTCAAAACATAGAGATTGGCACAATGTTCACCCACCACCAAAAGATTGTTGCTGTTGATAGTGCATTGCCTAATGGGAGTTCTGATAAGAGAAGAATTGTGAGTTTCATTGGTGGAATCGATCTTTGTGATGGGCGATATGACACTCAATTCCACTCCCTCTTCAGGACTCTTTCAACTGCTCACCACGACGATTTTCATCAGGCTAACTTTCAGGGTGCCTCAATTGAAAAAGGTGGGCCTCGAGAGCCATGGCATGACATCCACTGTAAGCTAGAAGGGCCTGTTGCTTGGGATGTACTTTATAATTTTGAGCAAAGGTGGAAGAAGCAAGGCACTAAGGATATTCTTCTCGATCTCCGTGGAATGAGCTCAGTCTTCCTACCACCCTCTCCTGTTTTCTACCCAGATGATCCTGAGACTTGGAACGTTCAAGTGTTCCGCTCCATCGATGGTGGGGCCGCATTTGGCTTCCCCGACTCCCCTGAAGAGGCTGCAAAAGCCGGACTTGTAAGTGGGAAAGACAGTATCATTGATCGGAGCATTCAAGATGCGTACCTCCATGCTATAAGAAGGGCAAAGAAGTTCATATACATAGAAAATCAGTACTTTATAGGGAGTTCATTTGCATGGAAAGCAACAGATATAACGCCTTCAGCTATAGAAGCACTCAATCTCATCCCAAAAGAGTTGTCCTTAAAGATTGTTAGTAAGATTGAAAAGGGTGAAAGATTTACCGCATATGTTGTTCTTCCTATGTGGCCTGAGGGATTTCCTGAGAGTAGTTCAGTTCAGGCTATACTCGATTGGCAAAGAAGAACAATGGAAATGATGTATACTGATATCATTCAGGCACTTCGAGCTCAGGGGATGGAGGCTAACCCAAGGGACTACCTAACATTCTTTTGTCTAGGAAATCGTGAGGTCAAAAACCCTGGGGAATATGAGCCTTCACAGAGTCCAGAACCTGACACTGATTATAGCCGAGCACAAGAAGCTCGAAGGTTCATGATCTATGTTCATGCTAAGATGATGATAGGTAAACTCCTTGCTCTAATCACATGCATTTTTTATAAGTATCTTAATTAGTAACTAACCAAGTTGCTAAGTGACAGTCTCCTAGTTTGCTTCACACTTATTTGACAAAAACTACAATAACTAAAACATTAAACATAAACTTAGATCTCATAATACAGGTGAATGTAAAACATGATGATGCATAGACAAATTGCTTCAATTATTGTACCTATGATGGCAGATGATTAGAGCCCTGTGCTTTAAATTCGGACTCACTCCATTCAGTTTTATTCTGTTTTAACTTACTTCATAGTACAATTTTACTGACATTTGATGTGGAATTGGTTCTTCTTATGTTTTTAGTTGATGATGAGTACATCATTGTTGGTTCTGCCAACATAAACGAGAGATCAATGAACGGAGCACGAGACTCAGAGATAGCCATGGGAGCGTACCAACCACACCATATATACAACGGAGAAGATCCTGCAAGAGGGCAAATACATGGTTTCCGTATGTCACTGTGGTACGAGCATTTAGGCATGCTTGACAAAGTGTTCCTAGAACCAGAGAGTGTTGAATGTGTAAGAAAGGTAAATGAAACCGCGCAAAAGTACTGGGATTTATACACTTCGGAATCCTTAGAAAACGATCTTCCAGGACATTTGCTTCGGTATCCTATAGGAGTTACTGAAGAAGGAGAGGTTGTTGAGATTCCAGGGTGGGAACGTTTCCCTGATATGAAAGCGAAAGTTCTTGGTGCTAAAGCTGATGCTCTCCCACCAATTCTTACTACTTAAACAACTATCACTCGGGACTTCTACTATATTTGTTTTACTAGCTACTTATGTGTTATCATGCTTTAGTGCAAAAATAAGGTTACCTTGTACATTTGTGGCATGCATTGGCTTGAGAAGTGTTGTGAGTTTCGAATGGAGAAGTATATACAAAGGGAAATAAACTATACGATCAAAATTGTATCAACTCCGAGGGGAAGAAAAATCTACGGCTTTTTTTTATCTCCTCCAAGTTTTTACATCTTGTTTAGTAGAACTTGTATCGGAATTCCAGAGCCTATAATGTATGTATAATGGAGTATAAGCTTGTTTTATCGCTGGTTGATCTATTCATTACGACTTTTAAATTTAATGTACAAAATTGCTTTCAAAGTAATATTGTATTATTTGATGGTTTGTCTGTGGCTGCTATAGTGCTATTTATTAGTGTGTGTTTCTTTGCGAAATAGTATTGGGCTTGAGTATAATCCTCTTCTTGCATCCTGACCTAAATAGTGGAGCACAAGTAGCTAGCATTGGGGGTTGCTCGAGGAACGTCCCTCTGACGCCAAAGTCAGACTTCCTAGAGAAAGAAATGAGCAAGTAAAGTAGTTTGTTGCGTGAGTTGTTTATGTACCTTGTGCATGGTGATGGTTTTTGTATTTATAGGCAAGTATCATGCATGGTCCTTAGACAAAGTTGGACTTGTGTGGCCTAAGCCCCTTTTACATCTTTTTAATCATTTGAGGGCTCCCTTATGGAGTTTCTTAGACCCAATGCATCTTTTGAACCATTGGTTCTCTAGTGACTAAGAGTTTTTTTACTTTAAGTTAAAATCAGTTTAGTTCAGTTAAGTTCAATTCTTTTTTAAAACCATAATAAAAAACTTTAGTTTAATTCAGTTTAATTCAATTTAGTTGTTTTCAGTTAAAGTAAATAAACCCTTAGGCTTTTACCTGATAGTCAATGGCCCTTAGGTAGCCCCTCAAGTATCCACATGGTCCAATGTAAGGTCTATCCCCAACAATATGTTTTGGACTTCCAGTTTGCAGAATAAAAATCAACTTCTACTAACCTTCATAACTTCGGCTCAAAATGAGTGGTCATGCTATTAGGGCAAGTTTAATTGTTTTTTCTCAAAATTCAAGAATAGAGTTTAAACTTTACTATATCAGTCTTTTTTTTCCATCAACTTTTTTTACTATCCAAACTCATTTAAAAAAACTCTATATTTTTACGCTTTATAATAAAATGTCATCCCGTACTCACAAAAATTACTACATTAATAACTAATAAAAGAAGAAAAAATATCATTGTTGTAGCACATAGAATTATGCCATGCAAAGTATAAACGTACTCCACTTAAGTCTCGAGTAGAGTTTTGTTTTTTAAAACTCAAACTAAGACTTTTCCCAGTCTTGATGTGCTTTATTGCGATGTACAAATCTTATTCAAGACTCGAGACTTTGTTCAAGACCCCCAAGAAAGTTACTCTTATCACTTAATGATTTGGTTGGACACATAAAAAAATTTACCCCAATTTTGTAGCTTGAATAACAATTAATTATCTGAAATTATTACTTTTCACCCAAGATAGATTTTTTCAATTTTTTTGGTTGATTGATAGTTTTTTTTTTTTTTTTTCAAATTTGAATTGCCAAGAAATAGTGTAAGACCAATTTTGATTAAATTGTAATGAAAGATGGTGTTGTATGATAAAGTTAGCTGCTTTTATGGTAACTTTAATCCGTTTGATGATAGCTTTACTTTGAATTGATTTTAATTGTAATTTATTTGGTATGTTTTTATGAATAAATCTTATAAAAATTAAAGCTAATATGATTACTTTAGTGATAAATTTTATCTCCATTTCACTTTGTTGGATACATATCTTATTCATGAGGTTTCCATTTGTTAATTATTGGAATCTTACTATCTATATTTATAAACTATTCTCTTATTTGTTTTTGGTTGAAAATTTTTTATTATTGAAACACTATATATATATATAGCCAATATAATGCAATTGTGAAACTATTGGGTCAAATTGTCTTATGGAATTACTTAATTTTATTATAAAATTAGCACAACCACGTATAAATTTATTGTGAATTTGTATAAAATGTAATATTCTGCATATAGAATTACTGTAATTTGTATAGAACATAAAATTTTGCATATAGAAATACTGTAATTTTGTTTAAAATTACTGTAAATTTGTGTAGATTGCAATATTTGGCATATACAAATATTGTAAGTTTGTATCGAATGCAATATTTGCATGTAAAAATGTTGTAACTTTGTATAGAATGACTACATTTTGTATAAAAATATTTTAAGTTTATATAGAATGACTATATATTTGTACAGAATGACTTTTTTTAAGGGTTTGTATAGAATGACTGTATTTGCATATAAAGATTGTAAGTTTGTAACGAAAGACTATATATTTGTAGGAATAACTATATATTTGTGTACAATGTAATAAATTACAATTAAAAAGGGTAAAATAAAAAAATGAAAGTTATAAGCAGATCTCTCTCCTCTTCTCTCCTTCGTATTAACATAATCATCAATATCTTCAATCTATCATTAACATCAATTATCTATCTTTAATTTATCAACACTCATCAATCGCTATCATGGACAATCATACTAACTCCTGCGCTTGATAATGGCGGTGGGGTAAGAAGGAGATGGGTTGTGGTCAAAACGTCTGACCGTCAGACAAGTCCGACCCAAGTGTTTCTCATTGCAATCTTGATTTTGATTGGCTAAAGCAAATAAAGAAAATTGCAATATCGTGAACGAACATTAATAGATAAACCCCATTTTTAACATTCGTAATAAAAATTAACTACACCATATCTATTAACCTAAATAACCATGTAAATTTGCAACCATAATCAACAAAAAGAAATGGATAGAGTGTATAAATATATATATATATATATATAACAAAAAGGGTAGCTCAATTGTATACTCCGCAGTATAAGTGCTTGTATGGTACCCTCAATTCCTACAGGAATTCACTAATCCCATGATTTGTTTGTAAGGGAATTCTTTGGTTGCCCTTAATTTATTTCTTAAAATATGTAGGAATTGTAAAAAAAAAAAAATGGAATTCCAAATACCTACAAAATAGGGGAATTAAAATACTTAAACCCTTGGTGATTGGAAATTTTTATGAATTTGCAAATTTGCAATTCCCGTATAGCAATCAAACAAGTTATGGCTAATTCATAGAATTTTTGCAATTCCCGTATAGCAACAAAACAAGTTATGGTTAATTCATAGAATTTGTGTAATGGTATTAAAATCATGTGTTTTAAAATGCTCTTAGTAATTTAATTCCCATAGCAACTAAACAAGCACTAAGAGTATCTTTAAGTACTTTTATAGTAGCTTTAACTTATCTTTTATACAAGGGTCTGTTTACATTTAATGAAAACAACTAAATTGAACTGAAAATAGCTGAAATAAATTAATTATAACGGAAGAAAATTAAGAATTGAATTGTAATTAAACTGAAATAAACATTCCTAAGTCAATAAATTTCCCACATTTTTGAAGATTTTGTCTCATACAATTTTGGATAGAATATATAGACTTCACCAATCAAATTAAGTAATTAAATCTATGTGGTTTGAGAGTGAGGGACGGTTTAGTTGGTTAGTTCAAGAGATCAGGGGACTGATTCTCATCTCCGCCCTTAGCTTGTAGCTCCCTGCTAACACCAAAAAAAAAAAAAAAAAAAAAAAAAANCCAAAAAAAAAAAAAAAAAAAAAAGAAAGAAAAAAAAAATCAAATCAACTATGTGGTATGTCTACGTGCATAACGACAATTATTCGCAAATTTAAATAGGCAAGAATTACATTACGGTTAGGATTCGGTGCATCTTCTTTAGTAGCACCTACTCACCTAGGCTAACTTATAACGAAACATAACGGAAAATAAATTTCATCACCATCAATAATTTCATAACTTTGAGGGTAGCTAGTGACATTGATGGGCCTTTAGCTTATCACCACCAATAATTTTGCCGCCCCATTACCAATAATAATGTAATAAAATTAATAATATATACTTTATCTACCCAATATTAAATAAACTAAATAGTACTCGTACCTTGTACGATTTAGATGAAAAATAATTATATAATATCGAATATGCATTTTTTAAAATAAATTGCAATTTTAATGATTATTGTATTAGATTTTTTTTTTTTGAATGAAATGCAATTTTTTAATAGTACATAATCTAATTTGAATACCATTTTAAATGAAGCAATTTTAATGATTATTGTAAAAATAATTCAAAAGGTATTGATTTGAGAAAAAAATATTTTAAGAGAATTTATTTTAATATATTAGTTTAGTAGTTTGTTTTATTAGATTTTATTTTAATATTTTAGTTTAGTGTAATAATGAATAAGGAAGCTAACCAAAAAAATTTATGGTTTTAGAGTACTTATAAAAACTTGATAAGAAGATACTGGAAAAGGTTTAAGCGGGAAAATTTTTAATGAAAAATTGACACATGGCAGCTTTTGATTTTACTTTAGTTTTTTTTTTTTTTTGACAAGAATGATTTTACTTTAGTTATTAGTATAGATGTTTAGGATTACATAAAAGTATATGCTCTCAAATAACACATTACCTAAATTAATACGGAGTAATTTAGATATGTTATCAAAATCAGGAGCCTCAAATTAGTAATTTTTGTCTGTTTAATTATACGACTATGTGTATATCGAAGGATTATGTGTGTGTGTTTTTTCTTCAATGTTTTAAATTAATTTAAAATAAGTTTAATTTCATTTAAAAAAAAGGCGAAGTAGAACGTCATGATAGAATAGTTTATAGCTGTATAATATATACATATATAGTTCTTTGGATGGTAACATGACGAGCTTTAGCTAGCTAGGTGCCCTGTCATGTGGAAGTCATTAAGGTTTTTAAAATAGGGTTAGCAATTTTACAGCCACAACTTCTCACTAATGATAGAGTTGACCCTCCTAAAGTTTAATCTTGCTCTTCCACAATAATAAATCGATTTTCTAAGTCATTTCATGTATGTGGGAGAAAAAAAGATATTTTATTTTTGGATTTTGGTGCTAGAAAAAATATATCATATATATTATATGTTATAGTTAAATATTATTTTTTTTGATTGATTTAATTTTAATCTAGAAATTAAAATGGCCTCAATTAAAGACGTCTACTCAAACCCAGAAAATGTGTTTAATATTTGAGAGAGAGTTGGATATTATGTGTACTTTTCTTGAAATTAGAATAGTATTTTTTTTATAATGCATAATTTGGCTTGAAGAGGAAGATAGACTTTAAGACCCTCCTATGTAGAACTCTAACAAACCCTTGAAGAAAATAATTATATAAAAACCGGCTCCCTTGCTCTGTCAATGTGGGAGTGTGGGACAAAGTGAAATAAAGAAAATTGGGGTTTTCTTTTGAAGCACAACTATGAAGTAATATACTCAACTATATACAATATACTTCAACAGTAACATCATCTCCCGGGGATCTTGACTATACATAATTTGATCATTATGCACTATAAACTATAAATCCAAATACTTTTAGACATTGGATATCTAAAATGTTTGAATCAAATAAATTACGGAGTATAATATTAGACATTTAATAGAATAAGTATTTTATAATTAAAAATAGGCTTTAATGAGCTCTAATATATGAAGTATATATGTTCAACGAACAAGTTTAATATTTTGTACAACACAAATACGCAATATAAGGTGTTGCCAGTTTTAGACTATGTATATCGGACACATACTCATTCCTATCAATCATGTAATGGATTGCAAAATCAAACTTAACTCATTTCACTTGAGACGTGGGGTGGCAAAAGCTAAAGCTAAGAAAAAAAGTTAAGTTGGTGTGTTTTTGGCTTGGGACTTAAGGTCATTTTCCGGCAATCGTATTTCACGTTGTTCCTCATCTTAGCAACCAACCAATGAATGAACATTGGAGGCGCGCTTTTTGTTACTACATACCCAAAAATTCCATGTGCCTTTCACATTCTATTCCATCTCCTACGTTTACCCTACTTTTCCTACTAACCTAAGATAGTGATGTTCGTTTTTGTGATAGTGAGTTGAAGAATATTCTCCAATGCCCAAATTATAGCTACTATACTTCTTTCATTTAATCATTTTACTCGTATTTGTTTCATTCATAGTGTGAGGTATTGTATGAGGCTCTACATATTTAGATATTTAGATGTGTTTTTATACAAATGTTAAGAAAATCGTTCACATACATGTATTTGTAATTTATTGTATTAAAAAATTGTAATCTAGAAGCGGTATCTTGGATATTTTATATTTATAATTGACAATTACAGGGATGTGCACTAATTAAGAACTAAATGTATGATTTCGGTTGAATTTATAGATTTAGTAAAATCATGTGATTGATCATCATATACATTAAATATTTTCTTTTCCTACTCAATGCATAAATATAGTACGGAGTATATGATTTTAGGAATTCACATTACACATGCTCCGTACATGATTTCTAAATTGCAAACTTAACTTACCATTAACTACTTAAATATTTTCACATTTTCTTAATGAACTAAAATAGTATTAGAAACACGATCAAAACAACATATTTAGATAGAGCATAATTAAGGTATAAGTTTATGAAGTTTCATTTCAAACAACTTCTTGAGTTATTTGAATGTTTTATAAAACCTTTTTTTTATATATATATAAATTATTTGAACCAAAAGAAATACTTCATCAGTCTTTTTTTACTTGCTACGTTACTTTTTCGTTTATCCAAAGACGTAACTTATAAAATTAAGATATTAAATTTAATATAATAAAATATTATATTTTTGAAAAATATAACAAATCAAACAAGATCCTATATAACTATGTTTTTTGTTACATATTAGACACCAAAGTTGGTTAAAATTACAGTGTAAATAATGTCAAAAACTCTAATATAGCAACTAAAAAAGAGGAGGAGTAATGATTTCAAGAGTTAAGACAACCTTTTTTCTATTTTAATAGTCCAAAAGACTTGTTTATATAATACGTACTCCGTATTATATACTTATTATATACTTGTGAGTTGTGTAGTGGCATCTTGTTAGTTGTTAACTTTTTATTATTAGATTGGCCTATCCACAATTCTAAATAACAATAACCTCTACAAAAAAAATAGGACTACATATAACAATAATAAAATATTTATTTTGTACACAAAAAAAAAAAAAAAATCAATTTAGACTATGTCTCGAAAGGATTAAAAGGGCAAGACTAGTAGCTACTAGCTACCACCCACCACAATTGAATAGTACTAGTAGTTACTTTTGCCCCATTAATTTTTTTTCTTTACTCCTTTCTTGGTCATATTATAGTATTATACTATTCTGAGGTTTAGAGAAAACCAATAATTGGTGGTGAATTAATAATGTGCTAATAACATGCAAAATGAACATCACAAAATTATACAAAGTATTGAGCATGACAAAAATCATACGAGTATTAAATATTTTAAAAGTTCAAATACTCTGTATTACGTTAGAAATAACTTTTGCAAATATAATCATATAAGTTTTTACTTAATTTATAAAGGATTACATAATGACATATATATTAAAAAAATGGGTTTTTCTAAGGTGTACCTTTCAACCTTTTCATTTTCTAAGTTGTAAAAACCTTTTCAAATTCTCAACGGTACCTTTAAATTCACTTAGTTTTCTAAGATATACCCTTTGTTATTAACATTTCGTTAAATTTTTTATTTGTTTTGTTTTAATTTATTTTCTTAAAATATATTTAAGTCAATACAATTAAAGATGTATCTTAGAAAAATTCGAAAAAAGGATAAAGTAAACAAAATTAATGAAATTTAGAGTGACATATTAACTACAAAGGGTATGACTTAGAATTATGTATAAGTTTAAGGGTCTAACAGAGAATTTTGTAAATCAATGGGCATAGTTGAAAAAACGTAAAGTTACGTGGGTACAACTTAGAAAAACCCTAAAAAAATCGACAAGTATGAAAACTAAACCATTATTATGTTTGATTTGGTGATACTTCTATAAATGTATATTGTGCTTCATTTCCAAGAGTCTAGTTTCCCATTTGTCTTTTGGAGTTAGTTGAGAGGTCTTCTACCCTCTCTTCATATTCTTTTCCAAATTTTCTCATATTTCTCTCACTAAAACACTTTCTCTCTCTACTAAAACATACATTCATTCCAATTTCAATGTCCTCCATTCTTGGTTCTCAAGGTGTTTTCTTGGCAACTGCCATGGCTGCTGTTTCTGGTACAGTTATTCTTCTCACCTTAAAACTTCAAAAATCACCATTTTCTTCTCATTTACAAGTCAACTCAATCCCAATTCTTCGTCCTTGCCTTTCTTCAGGTAAATTTTCATAATCCCCTGTTTTTCCTCTGTTTTTTCCCCTGGTTTCCTCTGTTTTTCCCCTGTTTTCCCCTGTTTTTTTAAGAAGAAAATGAAATTTGATTATGGGATTTTGATGATAGGTGAAAGAAAGGGAGAAAAGAAGAAGAAAAGGGTGAGATTTGCAGAAGATGTGGTTGATCCAACAGGAAATAATGAGGAATTTAGAAGGCAACATAGTAATAATATTAATAATTTGAGGAAAATTAGTAAAGTTGAAAACAGAGGATTAATGCCTGCTAATCGTGCTGCTCTTTACAATGGAATTCTTAGAGATCGTGTGATTCATCGTGTTACTTACTCTTGTTAGTTTAAATTTTGATTTGATTAGACTTATTTGTCTAATCTAATTGTCATTTTTGTACAAAATTATGATTTTTAATTTTTTTTTCTTTTTTCTTGTTTTTGGTGGGTGAAAAAGAAATTAAATTACTCACTTTTTAGGACTTTTGCAAGAAGAAGAAGAGAGGATGTTTGAGGAAAGTTGGGAAAAAAAAAAAGGAAAAAAATTATGTTATGGTGGCAAAGTGTGATTAACTACTAATCAAAAGTTTGGGATTAATGTTTGAATTCTAATGAACACTTTAGAGAGGGGTGATTACCAAGTTTGTAAATTAATTGATTATCCCCTTGTAAGTTGTAATTGTTCAATTGGAATTGATGAATGAAAAGTTTGATGTAAAAGTGCTTTTTTATTGGGTAAATGTACATCATTTTGTTGGAAGATTTAGTTAATCCTTTTTACGCATAGTTTGATCTTGTTTTCTTTCTCTCATTGGCATATTTGTTGGATTGGCATTATTGGTAGGTTTAGTTTTGACTAGTCTTTTGTACTCCTGATCTTTATTTAATTAGCTTTAAGTTATTTTTCCAAAATGTACATTTCCCTCTTTATAGTCGGTAGATAGGTTGTACGGGGGTCAAAAATGAATACGGATATAGGGACAGAAACGGTCAATATAAAAATTGTTGTCAATGGGTACGGCCAATTTTAATATGAATAATTGAAATCGTCCCCACTCCCCAATACGGAGACGAATCAGGTTCGAGGACGGGTACCCATTAGAAGTACCCGTGCTACATAGGTCGGTAGCACTATTGTCAATGCATTAATAATAATGAAATGTTATTTACTTGATTTTGAGTACTTTTGGCTTTAATTAGTTCGGAATGGTTTACTTTTCTTTAATTATGAATTTGTGTACATTATAGAAACCATATATGCTACTCCCTCTGTTCCTTAATTGTTGCAGCATATGAGCTAAAGAGCTCTCACAAAAAGTGGGTTTACGTTGCGAAGATTAAGGGACGGAGGTAGTAATAAACAACAAAATAAGACGACATAAAATGAGTTTCAAATAAATTATATTTTTCTTTAAGCATAAATTATACTTTTCTTTACGCACAAATTATACACTGATACGTAAAATGAAAAGTAAGAAGTATAAAATTCTAATGCTAGCAACTGTTAGATTACAAGTATCGAGTAGTATAGCTAGGATTGTGCAAAATCTGCTCCAGACAGCAATTGGACATGGATAGGACCTGAATTTGGATAGGGACAAACCTGAGATTTGGTCTGGTTTTCGGTCCAGCTAAATTATTGATACCAAGTTTTCAATCCGATCTATTCTTGGACCTGAATTTTCAGGTCCGGACTTGATGGACCGAGATATTTATATATTTAAAAGGAAGTTTGCAAGAAATATATCAAATAAGTCCAAAAATAGGTCTATCAGGTCTAATAGATAAAACAAAAACAGGTACAAAAAAGGTTTGACATGTCTAAAATACAGATTCAACAGGTTCAGTAACCGGTCCAAAAAATAGGTCCAACATGTCTTTAATTGTATTTTTACAAAAACTAATAATAACTATCAAATTAGAAGAACAAGTCCAACAGGTCCGGTCCAGTCTTGAATTTTTCACGTTCAATCTCCACTCCATAGAAATTCACTTTATGGTTTTCTGGTCTAATAGGTTCCGGTACGGCCTAGAACCCGTGCACACCCCTAAGTAAAATTAATCTAAATATTGAATATGAAAATATTCGTGGCTTAAGTCGATAACTTATAAGAATTAATTGAATAGAAATGAATTGAAACTTATTGAAATGAATTAAAATGGACTTAAATATAATGGATTTGGTTGAAATATAATGGATTGAGGCACGTTTACTTCAACTTTATTTTCAATACTTATTGAATAAGTTAAGTTTCAATAAGTTTAGATAAGTGCCAATAAGTTTCAATAAGTTCAACTAAGTTAAGGTAAATTATGATTTAAGATATATTAAGATGAGTATCAATAAGTTTAGATAAGTTAGGATAAATAAAATAAGTTAAAAAGAACATACTTTGAAACAATTTGAAGGTTTTAGAATAATATAAACTTATTGCATGTGATGAACTTGAACTTGTTGAGAAAAAAATTCTATGAAATGTACACATATTGTGTGAAGAATTCTAGGACAAGTAATCCAACCATTAATCTGCCTTTGGTTAAAGAAGAATTATAGGACAGGTAAATAGGTAATCTAAGTATCCAACTATACGATTATGGATTATACGAGTAGTCTTTAGTACTCATCATACATGGAGCCATGGAGGCATTTTGCTAAACAAAATTCTCATAAAATCATATCATTACTTTAACGTAAACAAAGGTTGGATTAGGTCAATTAGGCCATCAATTTTTTGCTAGAATTTTTAGAGCTATTTAGGTTTAGTCCATCGCTACGATCTAGCATCACGAGATGACCCGCTCTATTATCATTTGAATCCAACTCACCATTAACAATAATAATTACTTTAATTGTGTATTAGAGATGGGTAATTTATCAATAGAATTAACGAAGTTTTTTCCATTCTTAAAAATTGGAATTGCAATCTGATTAGATCAAATAGTGCATCCAATCAATATTTGACACATGTTACTATTAATCATAAATGATAGAAAGTCAACTAAACAATAACTTGTGTATTTCAAATTTAAACCGTTGATCATTCTCATATTCTTTTCCTCATATAGTTGACTTAGGACAGTATGCCTAGAATAACTTCTTCCCACTTTGGATTTTAGATCATAAACTTGTAGGGCAACAACGTTATTGCATGTTATTGAGTATGACTCCGTGAACACAAAGAACCTCAAAATTTTACACTTTCACAGTTTCACTTTCCTCTTTTCTATACATGTGTATTACTATTTTTATTTTTAGTTTTTTTTTTCTCTAAATACTCTGATAAATTAATGCCAAAGTTTTTTAGTCAACTAAAAAAGATTAAAAAGGGCAGTAATATATTATATATGTAATTTTTTTTGTTCAACGTGTTGATAAAGATCTAAATATATACGCGTCTTAAAAATCATGGTTATTGTTTACTTCATGTAAAGAAGTAAATTTGGTGGGGGTGGCAATTGACGTACATGTAAATTGAGATTATGACTTTATGATTGAGCGAGATATGTTGTCATGTATAAGTGTGTAACCCCATGTGTTTGTTCAGGTTGGGCCATGCATGGAGCATTTTGTAATTAGTTGCTAAAAATTCTCATAATTTGAAATTAGTAATTATATACATATAATGTGGTCATCTTCATGCTTCATGCTTCATGCTTCATGCTTCATGCTTCATGCTTCATGCAACCATCATCACATCCGATCCCCTAACCCTAAGCCATATAAAATGAATGGAAATCCGAATTAAAGGAAACAAAATTGTTACAAAAGACAACATATTGATAAAAACTTTGTTCTAGAGTCTCAACTATCAGTTTAATTTTTAGGGTGAGTTCGTTCTCTAATATGGTATCGGCGTCAGTATTATCGGTATTAGTGTGACATACATTAAAGGTTATGGGTCGACTTCAAATTTCATCTACCCCTCCTTACTAGTTAAATTATTAAGTGTTAGGCATGAGAATTCATATTGCATCCACATTTTAAGCCCAATGGGATCTCATGTGAAGGGCGTGATAGAATAGAAAATCTATTTCTATGCCTCAATCATCTATTTAAATTTTTAGTTGACTTTTTTTTTTTTTTTTTTTTGAGATAGCATGCATGCAAATATCTATTAACAATAAAGGTAAGTCAGATAATGAAGAATACCTCAGTTGGTTAGAATTTCCTTCTCGATCCTATGATTAATTATAATGGATTCTCCCATCTCTATCTTATGACTCCCTTCAAAAAAAAATATACAAAAAAATTAAAAAATAGAGGCACGCCTTTCCAAGTCTTGAATATACTTATATACTGATCACTTGTTTACATACACATAGTTTTTGACTTTTTGAAAGCAATTATGAGTTTATGACTTGTGAGAAGTCTTCATCTTATGTTTAGTTGATCAATTTAGGCATTCTTAATTTTCTTATTTTCAAACTAATACAACTAATTTGGTAGAAAGGGAATTTCCAATGAAGGAACCAACTATTCAACATTTCAAGTACTCTCATTGGTCAATTAGAAACTCATAAATCATGATATGGAGTCATACTTAGTTACAACTTACAGGCATACAGTGGTGGACCGGTGATGATTTACACAATTACACTCTTCCTCATCCTACATGAACAGTAACATTGATCATTAACCATACGAGAGAAAAAGAAGAGCGAAAATGATTTAAAAATTGTAAAAAATGTTTGCCCCCATACATGGCATACGGTTCAGCATGAGATAATAATGCGATGATACAATAGTCAATTTTACGTACCACGTACTACTTGTTCAATTGAAAAAAAAAAATCAACATCATATCCTTCTTGAGATCTTGATACAACAAAAAAATGACACATGGCAAACAAAGAATGGACAATAGTGATAGAGTATATAAACTATTCCTGGGCCTCAACCATCAGCTTAAGCTTTTGGTTGAGTTGGTTCTCTAATATGGTATCAGCGCCAACGTGACACAAAGGTCACGGGTTCGAATCTCATCCACCCCTCCCTTCTAAGTGGAATTATTAAGCGCAGGGTATAAGGGGGCCCATGCTGAATCCACACTTCAAGCCCAACGGGCTCTCGTGTGAGGGGGCGTGATAGAGTATATAAACTATTCCCTCAACCATCAGCTTAAGCTTTTGGTTGAGTTGGTCCTCTAATAAATAGAAACTACAGAACATGCAACACGTAGAAAAGGGCGGCAAAAAAAAAAAAATTGATTGAAAAATAAAGATAAATACTATGGACAATAACAACAACTACTTAAAATTGATTATTTTATAGAGAAAAAAAAAGGGGTCACAATTATTAATTATACAGTTATACTACTATATGTCTAAATGAGATTAGAAATTTTGTACCAATAAAATCTATCTCATCTAATCATCTTGTCGCAATTATACAGTTATACTACTATATGTCTAAATGAGATTAGAAATTTTGTACCAATAAAATCTATCTCATCTAATCATCTTGTCGCACATAGAGCAATTTATTCAACTACATTATTGTCCTTTGTCCTTAAAAATCCTAAATTCATTTGATTATGGGACTCTCTATTGTTAATAAACTCATTTTCATTTTCATTTTTTTTTTGTCTACTGCATGCTTTAGATTGTAATCTGTAAATTAAAACATCTTCGATCTAATGCTACAATACATATTAATTACTCCGTAATATTCTATGTATGACAACCTTAACATCGTATACACTAGTAAATTGTAATAGGCTGCTTTTTTGTTAACAATTACATGTATTCATGCATCATCTTTGCTAAATAAGAAGATTTTTTATTTTTTATTTTATTTTTCTATTTTTTTTCTTCCTCACAATCATTTTGGTTATTGATATATTTCTCTTATAATTAGCAGAAAAAATTGTATGATAAAACTAGGTTAACTAATTTAATATTAGAGTAGAATTAAGGAGAACTAACGAACTTTTCATACTCTGTATAATCTATCTCCATCTTAAAAAAGCTTCTATTAGCTGGTGAGCTAGGCTTGATCTCATATACATTAACTCGTAAAGGTAATGAACCCCCTTGATTTTGATAATGCTTTATTTAGACCAATTAAAATTATAGCTAATTAAGTCAACTAGTAATGTAAATGTAAGTTAGGGGTCTTGTTCTCGTCAACTTATTTTTGCTAATATTAACTTATTTTTGTTGATCTATTTTTTTTTTTAAATTCTAATAGATTAATTTTTTTTTTACAAAAACATTTAACAATTATTAAGAATACAATGATTAGAACAAATTAGGTCCTTTATTTTGTTTTCATCATTTGAGTGTTTGATCATACTTTCCTATAATATATACTTAAAACAAGGTCTTATTTAGTTGTTATGGGAAGTTAATTACCATAAAGATTAAAGATAATTTCATGGGATATACTTTCCACTCTCAATTTTCTAGGAAACGGGTACGTGTGTTTGGTTGAACATGGATATTTGTAATTATCACACGAATATGAATTTACCTAAGAGAAATTGGTTAATGGTTTCCTACACAAAATTTTTATTTTCAGTGTTTTTGTCAACCAAACACAAGAACATTTGACTATTTTCTGAAATTACATTTTTAATGGAAATAGATTGCAACTAAACGATCTCAAACAAAAGAATCATTGGATTATTATTAGTGTTGAGAATAAGGATAATGAAATGAAAGAATGTCATCTAATTGTTAGTTCCACATGTTCTTCCCCTAGCCAGACAAAAGCCATGTGAAGACATTAGTGATTATGTACTCATGTCTTTACACCTTAACCAAATACATACATACCACAACAAACTTTTTTTTCATATAGTCTTTAATGTCTAACAAATGCTTTATGTTTTCCAACAACGAAAAACAATCTTTCTAGTTTTAAATTCTTATACAAGTACATGATTGATTGATTGTCGACAATGGTGAGTTGGTGACTAGAGAGACCCGATGTTGGGGGCTTGGGACCTTTCCTCAAAAGGTTATAACTAATTAAAACATCTCATTGGATATATGTTGAATGTGTATCCTAAATATCTACTTATAAAACTTTGAAAATACAATTCAAAGTACGTTTAATCGAAATTTATATAGCATAAAAGTCTATTTCTTAAGTTTAATCATAAACTTGAATTTTTAATTAAGTTAATTTTGAATATGATATTAACGCTAGTGTGACATATATTTGAATCTCGCATTCACCTATTCATTTAATCATTTGTCAAACCTCAGGAAACGAATGAAACAATAAAGATGTATGACTGATTATTTGTGGTAACCATTTTGGCAGAAAATGATTGGAAGCTTCAGGGCATGAGCTTTATGTCTAGAATTTCGAGGATTGTTCTTTCTTTAGTACTTCGTAATATTTATCCATGTGCCCACGTTAACGAAGGGAGATGCAAGTGTCTATATACAACTATACAAGCTTGCACCAAAAAAAAAAATGGAGTATAGAACTGCACAAGGTAGAGTTAACTTAATTGGTTAGAACTATTTTCTTGATTGGAAGAGACTTGATAACGTTTTTTACCACCCATTTTTGTGACTTCCTATCACCAAAATAATTGGGGAAAAAATGGTTTTTTCACCAGGTACTTTTGAGGGATTACAAAATGCACCAAGTACGTACCCCTATTGTTTCAAAAATACACTCCTTACAAGGTACTTTTAAGGTTTTCAATTATTTCGCGAAATACCCTCAATGACTAACGATGTTCGTGGGGACATTGCTTGTTATAAACTTTATGCACCAATTGACCAAATAGCCCTAAAGTTTCATATAATGTTAATGGTACCATTAATTAAAAGACTTTTGTCACAAATAATAAAATAAAATTACAAGGCTATATGTAAAAAATAAAATAAAATGAGAGGTAAGAGCATCTCTAATGATGAGCTAAAAATCTTGTAAATTTTGTTTGCCACATAATATTTCTAAGATAAAACCTTCCACAATGATAGAAGCAAACCTTTGTAGCTTGAAAATGACTACATATATTATTTTAAACTTTTCTATATGATTCTTTTTACTCAATTCTTTGTGCAATGGTGAGCTACAACCTTTGTAGCTTGAAAGAAAGAAGGTAAAATAAATTATGTGGATCAAAAACCTTGTAGCGCAAAAAGACTTCAAGCTTTTTTTTTTTTTTTTCTTTCTTTTGGAAGCGCGTCCTTATACTTATAATCATTTAAAATGCTCTAATATTTTTTTTATTAAAAAGCACACTAGAATTTTAGCCTGGACAATGCCCCGAGTCGACTACAATTATCAAATGTGCTTTTATTTTTTATAACGTGGTTTGTGTTTAATGCGAAATTAGATTGCAGGAGTTGTATTATGATAAGTTGTTAATTAAAAAAGCAAAATAACCACAGACAGGGGATAAAAATAACAATGTTATAGGTTTTGATGCGAATGAATAAGCGATATATAATTACCAGACTTTATGATCTATTACTTATAAATATTAAACATCAGATTTATTATGAATTGATGGTTAAACTCTTACATTTTGTGAGATTCTTATAAAAAATGACATGTATTACGTGAGCACCATATGACATAGTTTCGTTAACAATGCCTCTTCAAATATTGTATGATAATTACCCTAGCCCGAAAATTTGGAAAATATTGATTAAAAAAGCCCATTACCATAGCCCAATATCTCTTTTTACTAAATTCAGCGAAAATGCAGCAACTCAAGATCAAAGTCAAAATCAAAATCATTAAAATCGAAGAACCCTAATAATTTCTGAGCTCAAGGAATTGAAATTGAACAAGTGAACTTTGATCGTTGTTATCAGGTAAATATTTCTCTTATTATAAGATTATAGTATTTTTCATTTGAATTATTGTCCTCTAAAAACCGAAATTGAAAATGAACTTTTGATAATTTGTTATTTGTGATAAATAGCGAAAAAAATGTTGAAAAATATGAAAAAATTTGATTGAAATTGCTTCATTTTCTGAACCCTTTATAATTCACCTGGGTAATTTAAAGAGGAAGAAGGTGCAACTTGGTTAATTGCTTAATTATTATTATTATTATTATTATTATTATTGTATTTCCTGTAATATTTGTAATTAGAATTTATTGATTAATTTAGTTTTTTTGGGTGAAATTTTTTTTTTGAGATTATTTAGTTGATTATGAGTTTATTTCTAATTGAATTGTTGATAAAGAAAAGTTGGATGAAGAATGCTGTGTGATTAGCATTTAGCAGTGTTCTATCTGAGAGTTTGGAAATATGAATATGAACAATGTGCTAATTTTCCAAGGTGCAATTTGAATGGTTTGTTTTATCTGAAGCGAATCGAATTAGGTTTCGGAAGTTGGTAAATTAGGGCTGTAACATTGTTCAATGATCAATGCGAGAATCCGTAAACTTTAAAAGGCTTTTGTTATTTGGAACACAATGTAAATCACTGAAATCGATAGGGTTTTTAGTTGTGTGTATCCCAGAGATTTTAGGTGAATTAAATGATATTATGCCTTTGGTGGGCTTAAGAGTAGTAACTACTCTAGAACGCGGCAAATCTCCGCTAGAAAGGTCTTATTTTGCTTGAGGAGTGAGTATCATTTGCAAATTGATTGAATAATTTCCATCATATTGGATTTTGTTCCGGAATTTTGTTATAGGTAAGAGTCCAACAATCCAAGTGAACATGGATTTAGGTTTTCGGAGTTTATTGGGATTTTTGAACCTTTGTTTAGTTTGGAACTTTGGGGTTTGTTGATGGTCTATTATGCAAAAGGTGTTGGTCAAGCTCAGTATTTAATTATCATTTCAGTGGATGATGGTTTTGTATTTTGCTAACCTCACTCGTGGGATTAAGCCTTTGAGTGATTGATTGATGGTATCATATTTCACAGACATTTGTTCTAGTTGTGGGACACTTGCTCACTGGTGACATGCTTTAAATGAGTTTGAGTTGTGGTTATGAAGTAAAATCCTATGACTAGGGTTGAATGTAGAGATGGACTAAAGCATTCTTTGTTTTCTTTCTTGCCCCTTTACGAAAATTGCCGTGAGTAGTAAAGGGATACATGAAAACTTAGTTGTAAAAGTGCACCCCCAAGCGCTAGCTAAATGCTTTAGAAGGGAGAAGCGCATGGGGGTACGTGAGGTGCAAAAAAGCGTTGCATAGGTGCGCTTTTAGGTGAAGCCCATAAGCGCAAAAGCACGGGATTTTGGGGGATTTTGATTTTTTAAAATTTTGTGGTAGTCACTTGTTAGTCTTATGTAAGCTTTTAGGGCTTTTCTTTAGAGTTAGGAGAGGGAGGGAGGTATTCAACATAAATTGATTTTTGAAATTGAAAGAGAGAAGAGAGGGAAAAATAGTGAAAAGAGGGAAAAATAATTTGGATTTTCATTTTCTTTGTCGTTATTATTGGATTTATTGATTTATATAATTTGTTATATGTTTTTCTTGCTTATGTACTTGATTGTTATCCAAAAAAAACAAAAGGCCAGGACCCATTAGAAGCGCGCCTAGGCGCATGAGTGCAAAGTGCAAAACGCACATGCCTTTTGGGGTTTGGGGTGCTTCTTGCCTTTTAAAACTAAGCATGAGAAATGAATTTGTCTTTTTCTTGGGTGCAAGTTGAATTCTTTCTGTGTCTAATGTGAATATAGTTAGGTTTCGGAATTGGGTTAATCAAGTTGTAGTATTGTTTAATGATCAATGCCATAGATAACAAAGCTCTCTTGATCCGAAAAGCAACATAAATCACTAATTTTGGTCTATTTTCAAGTTGTGCTAGTGCAAACTCTTAGGAGAATTCGATGATTTTACACATTTAAGTCTTTGGTGGGCTTGACCATCATAACTATTGCATGTGGTAAATCTTCACTTGAGAGTCTTATTGTGCTTTGATAGAGTAAATGAGCATCGATTGTGGTGCGCTCGAGGTTTTTATTTTTTATTTTTATATATAAGATTGGCTTATGTTCGATGGATTTATGTTGTGGATAAATCGAAGTGACCGAGGAGGAAATGAGTGTCAATCATAAATTGCTTGAGTTATGTGTATCATATTGTTTCATGTTAGGAGTTATGTTGTAGATAAGAGGTCCAATCCAAGTA
This sequence comes from Suaeda aralocaspica, assembly GCA_016808085.1. NCBI lineage: Eukaryota > Viridiplantae > Streptophyta > Magnoliopsida > Caryophyllales > Amaranthaceae > Suaeda > Suaeda aralocaspica. The sequence goes on from PYUH01000160.1 coordinate 4,280,712, forward strand.
ACAAAGGATTTGTGTTTCAATGCTTTTGGGAGTTCATGAAGTTTGTTTTGCTAGGGTTTTTTTGATAAATAATGATAAAGTGTTGTTCAAGTACAGTACTTGGGCTGCTATGCTCACCTAAGTTTTTTCATCTCTCTTTTGGAGAAACTCATTCTTGGTGGTTCATAATATCAGTGAGCGATTGATGGTTCTGCTTCTCACATACTCTTGTTCTAGTTGTGGGACTTGTGTTCATTGCGCTAACTGACCATGATATTGATGTAATTATGCTTTCAAATGAGTTGTGGTTGTGGACTTGTGGTTGTTAATTTAATGTTATAATCAAAATTATAGATAGATCATATGTGCATACAGGATACAACACCATCTGGAGGTTGTGAAATGGAAAGGCTTTGTGCATCTGAGTTTGAGGATAATTTTGTGGCCTAGTTGACAAAGAGTGTCGTTTGTGTAAAGTTGTCATGCTTGATTTTTATTACTTGTGAATTGCTGGGAGGCGTATGTACATACGATGACTGCAATTGATGCTACCCCTTGTTACCCCTTTTTGATAGGGTTGACCCAATGACCCCCCATTGATCATTACTTGCTTCTTTGTTTTTGGCACCACTTGATTGTCTCTATGTTAGTACTGGCAAAAATACAAAATGTAATATTGCTGTTCATGTACAAGCAACAAAGGTTTGGTGTATACTTGCCTGGTCTCTTTTATCGTATACTTAGTTTTTTGATAATGATTAAACGCCAATACCCATGTTACATCTTTGCCTGTCTAGATTAGTCATCATATAATCTAAGACTCTAAGTGGAACTTAGTTTTAAAAGGCACTCCTTGGGGGATTTTTGGCACTCCTTAGGGCCTTTTTGTGGGCCAGTGGGCTTTTAGGAACCTTTAGTTAGAACTATGCTTTATGGCTCTATCATGTCTTTTTTTTTAACACAAAAGGAAGAGTTTATTTATTTTATATAATCGGAATCAAGATCATCCATCCAAAAAGTTGTGTAGATGGATGATGAAACCGCGAACAACCTAGTCCAATAATTACAACAAAATTGTGGACAATAGAGGAATACAAAGTTTTTCCTTTGTAATTCCTTCTATTAATACAACCGAGGTACCTATTATTAGGATACCTATTAATAAAACTAAAACTAGCATAATTGATAACTAAAGTTGTTGAAATATTAGACATAATTACAACAAAATTGTGGACAATAGAGGAATACAAAGTTTTTCCTTTGTAATTCCTTCTATTAATACAACCGAGGTACCTAGTATTAGGATACCTATTAATAAAACTAAAACTAGCATAATTGATAACTAAAGTTGTTGAAATATTAGACATAAGAAACAACCTAAGACATAGCACAGAGCATAAGAAAGAGCATAACATAGTAGTAGGGGCATATACACCAGGAGAAATAGTACCCAAGATAACAAGAGAGAAAATCAGTGATTATTGTTAGTTCCAGAAGAACCACCCACATTGTGCAGGTCCAGGTTGAAAGCCTGCTGAACTGCAAGAGGGAAAACCCTGTATTCCTTGTAACTACCCTCCATAGAGTAAACAAGCTGAGCAAGAATATGAGCAACTTCATTAGCCTCACGTCTCACATGATTAAAAGTTATATTCCAAGGTTTCTTAATGTATGAAGCAGCCTCATCAAACAGATGGAGCAATTGATGCTCTGAACGATCACAAGCAGCATCAAGCATGGTTATAATAGCTTTAGCATCCGTCTCGACCTCCAAATTTTTCATATTGTAGGACCAAGCAACCTTTAAACCATGAATGAGAGTCTGGAGCTCAGCAGAGAGAGGTTTAGAGCCTTTAAAAGAAGTAGAAAACCCAATAAACCAACTCCCATCATCTCTTCTAATAACACCACCCCCTCCAGCAGAGGAATAGCCCTTCCAAGTTCCATCTACATTTAGCTTAAAAAATCCATGTTGGGGAGGCTTCCAACGACGTAGATGGTCTTCTATCATCGGCTTCACAATATTAGTCTGAAAAACACGGTTAGTAGCATAATAATCACAAAGGAAACGATTGAAAACAGAAGCAAAATGGAGCATTTTGCAGTCAAAAACAGCCATGTTGCGCATTTTCCAAATATACCAAATAGCAATAGTGAAAATCATCTTCCAATGGTTATGCTGCTGCATATTAAGATCTATCCATGAATTCCAAGTTGTAGTAAAAAAAATATGGTGATTTTTGAAAGTGATATTAAGCTTATTAAAGATATTGATCCATAAGGAGCGAGTACTAGTGCAATCACGGAAAAGATGTAAATGGGATTCCAAGTCATGTAAGCAACGAACACAAGTGGGGGAAAAGTTAAAAATTTTAGAGCTTAAAATAGTTCCAACAGGAAGAATACTATGAAAAATGTTCCAACACAACATTTTGTATTTGAAAGGGCTTTTTATTTTCCATAAAGCTTTCCAATTATTTAAAGCAGGGTCTACTATAGGAAGATCAATTGAGTTACTATAAGCCGATTTTATACTGAAAAACCCATTGTCATTGAATTTCCAACGCAAGTAGTCTTTATGAGGGGAATTGGGAAGAGGAATAGAGAGGATTATTTTATCTATATCAGGAGGAAGAAAATTAATAATGCGATCAAGATCCCACTGGTAATCTTTTATTATATGAGCAACTCTCCAATTTGAGATATGTTCTGGAATATTATCAATTAAAAGGCAAAGAGGAGAAGAACCAACCCAGTGATGAAACCAAAGAGACGTATCTCTACCATCCCCAATACCAATTATCATTCCTTTAGCCAGGATATCTCTGCCTTTAAGAATATCTTTTAAAATGTGAGAATGGGAAAGGGAGGGAGTCATTGTCATGAAGTCTCTTTTACGAAGGTAGCGCTCATGAAGAATGCGAACCCAAAGCTTATAAGACTAAGTAAGAATACGCCAACCTAGTTTAGCTATAAAAGTGAGGTTCCTAATTTGAAGATTACGGATACCTAAACCTCCCATATTCATAGGAGAGCAAACACGCTTCCAAGAGGTACGAGAAAGATATCTAGAGGCATTGACCTTGTTCCAAAGGAATTTTTTACAAGCTTTCTCTAGATATGTTTGTTATGTTATTTGAGTCCATTATATGTTCTAGATTTGAACTAAACAACTTTTAATAAACATAATGCGCCAAGCCTATAAAAGGCGTGCCCCTGCCGCCTAGGCTCCAAGGACCTTGTGCTCCTCCTTGGACCGCGATTGGACCTGGACTGGACTGGAGTGATTCCGGTCTTCATCCAACATAAGTATTGATTCTGGGTTTCAGGTCTGGACCGGATAGACTGGAGCATATATATTTAAAAGGAAATTTTCAAGAAACAGGTTCAAGAATAGCTCCAACAGGTCCAAGAAACGGGTCTAGAAACAAAAGAGGTCTTTAGTTGCATTTTTACAAATAAAAGCAACTAATTTAAAAGAACAGGTCCAATGGTCGAGACTTGGAAATTTTTGGATATAGTAAGTAATAGTCTCTAGTCTGTAGAAGTCCAAGTTTCCGGTTTTCAGGTCCAACAGGTCCCGGGTTGGTCCGAGACCTGTGCGCACCCCTAAATATATTGAAGAAATATATAGATTATTTACTTTATTACAAAATATACATAAAAATGTTCTCCATGACTTTATTATAATTTGACTGAATTTCAAAAACAAAAAATTCAAATAGGAAGACCGGGGTAACTTTAAACTTAATTAGCATCTCTCAACCCAATAGTTTTAAAGAAATATTCTTTAAATCAGCATAGTGGCATGCTATTGAACCAGGGTTTTAGGGTTTTAGATGCACTTAGAGTCCCTTAGGTAGGTGTAAAATAATTTCTAGGAAAATTGATTCTCCATGGTTTTGTATTTTTCATTTGTTTGGTTTGAAAACACTTGTAAACCATTTTTTTTCATAAAGTGTGTGAAGGATGCTCATCAAAGGGCCTTGGTTGACAATAAGGAAATAGATGTAGATAACACTTGGATAATTTATTCAATGAAGCTAGAGGGAAAGATATTAAGAATGAAATTTTTACCCATGATATTGTAGGTGGTATACTTCAATGGCGTTAAGGCAAATTGCAGGTGGTACACTTCCATCACTACTAAAACATATTAAAAAGGATGTTTCAAAGCCTTGTAGTATAGCTCAACCTTTACCTTCGCTTCGCCGCACTTTCTCGCTTTATGATCAGATCAATCTTATTGATAATGTTCCTGAAGATCAACTTCGGTTTCAAGGGTAATTTTGTTACATTGCTAGTTTGTGTTATGCAATTTTGTGTGTTTTGTTTTTTTGGGTTTTTAATGTGTGTATGTTTTTTGAATTTTTTTTTGGATTAGGTTTGATGATACCGGGTTTAAGGTGAATGGGGTTCGGTATGAAGGGAGTATACTTTGTGTTGGGAATCTGTTGATGTCGTGGAGTCCGAAGAAGTTTGCGGATATCACCCCGGAAAGGTACATTACTAGTTTTCGGTATGAATGGTTAGTTGTGAATTGAATTTATGTGATGTGAGACATTATGTAGCTGTTTAGAAAATGTTGTTGAGAAATTCGTAAATGAGAACCGAGAGTTCTTGTAGCTAATAGGTTTGTGAGATTAGTCACTTTTACGAAACATTCAGTTATGCATATCGGAAATTTTGGAGTAAAGAATACGTAATTCAGCAAATGTAACTACCCATCCATTTCTTGCTTTTGAGGGGTTCTCATTTGTGGATTTGTTAAGTAATTACAAGCATCTTTTGGTGAGATAAAATGTAGTAGTTGCAACATTTTGAGCAGTTACCACTTGATAGAAATGGGTAAAAGAACATAAGAGTGGTCGCTTTATCTAAATGTTTCCCAAAAGCTTATATATGACCTCGATATGTCCATTTTATTTGGCTCATTGGCATCCATGACTTAGTGTGACCAAGAGTGATGGTATCGAACCATGGAGATGTTTTTACTTATATTCCGTTTAGAGTTTCTGTTATCTCATGCAAGTGTTTCTATTAGATGTGTGGAAATATTTTATCGCGATCCTATTAAGGTTTTGTTTGGAGCCTAAACATTTTCAATGTAAAATGGCCATAACAATTTATAATATAAAGCGAAATTAGTTTTCCGTTGTTTGGCTACATTTAAGAATTGTTATAGGAAAAAGGATGCGGTCATGCGGAGGGGAGAGAGTGGATGGGAGAAAGAGTAAAAGAGAAACAAGGAGCATAGTTTCCTTTCCTGAAGAAAGAAAATTGATTTTACATCATTAAGAGAGCTTTTTTCCGGAACAAAGCCTACTCCCAAAATAAATTGGGGTCGAATAGACATGAATAAATTAGAGGAATTGCACAAGTCATCTTTTGCCAATTACCATTTTTCCAGGCTTCCAGCCTTTTTTTATTGCTGTGTTACTCGGTCTTCATCAAATATGACCACGCTATCTTAGATGATATTTTATTCTCGATGGATGCAATCCATACCTACTTCTTAATGACTTCATTCCTTATTTTATCCTTTCTTGTATTCTTGCTCATCTAGGGTAACAACATATCTTTATCATATTCATGTTATGAGCAGGACAATATTTCATAACCTGCACTCAGCCCCATAAAGTAGTGTCAGCCTAATAGTGATATGGTAGAATTTGCCCTTCACTGTATAAAGCATGCCTCGGCCATATATACCTTCCAATTCACCCACCTTGATTTGATCCTTTAGGCCACATCTCCATCTAAGTCCCTATTCTTTTGAATAATAGAACCTGGTACGGAAGAAGTTGAAACATTTAACACTTTCACCATCCAATCTGATCGAGTTTGGTGCCCTCCTCTCCTTGTTCTGCTGAAGTTGCACTCAAAATTTTGGGACTTACTTCTACTCAATTTAATATTGCGCGATTCTGTTTCGCTGCAATTCTAACTTACTTTCCACATCTCCTTTCATCTCATCAATCAAAACAATATCTTTTGCTAAAATCATAATTTAAATCTTGAATTGAGCTTGTCAATTCATCCATAATTATGTCAAAAGGAAATGGTTGAGCGTAAAACCTTGTTTTACTCCTATTGTGCAAGGAAACTCTTCTATTTTTTACTACCAAGTTGCCCTAATCAATGAAAACCGTATTTAGAATCCTTCTTCTTATCCCTACACTTCTCCATAAGCTGTCTCATATGGCAAATTGCCTCCATAGTTCCTTCTTAGCATAAAGCCAAATTAGTTCTTCAAACTCCGCACGAATCTTCCTAACCTCAACTCAATGACTTGCTCCCAAAGTTTCATAGTATGGCCCGTCAGTTTGATCTCTTAATAATTGGCATAATTTTGAATATCACCTTTGTTCTTATATACCAAACTACCAAGATTATGGTTTTTTCCATTTACAGCATTGGTATCTTATTACTTCCCATAATCTTGTCGAAGAAAATTGTCCACCACTCAATCCCTCTATCACTCAAATTTTTTTAAACCTCAATGTGGATACCATCAGTATCAATCTCTCTTTGACGCCATCATTTGCAGAGCCCTTTTGACTTTCTCTTTTGGAATCTTCTCATAAAATCTTGGTTTACAATATCATGGGTAACAATTTCATTCTTAATATCTTGCCCTCTAGCTTCATTGAATAAATTATCGAAGTATGATCTTCATCTATCTCCTTATCGTCAATCAAGGCCCTTTGGTGAGCATCCTTCACACACTATATGGAAATAATGGTTTACCTGTGTTTTCAAACCAAACAAAGGAATAATACTAAACCAAGGAGAATCAATTTTCCTAGATTATTTTACATCCTACCTAAGGGACTCTAAGTGCATCTAAAACCTTGCTGCAGTATCATGCCATTGCCATTATGTTTATTTACAAAATAGTTCTTTAAAACTTCTGGGTTGAGAGATGCTAATTAAGTTTGAAGTTACTCTGGTCTTACTTTTTGAAATTCAGTCAAAAAATATCAATGTCTTGGAGAAAATTTTATGTATTCTTTGTAATAAGATAACTTATCTATATATTTCTTTTATATATTCATCTTAGTTTTAAAAGCACACACCAAGGCGCCAGAATTGGGGCTTCAGATCGCACATGTGCAGGTAGACCGTGGCGCGCCTTTAGGGTTTTCTGGCTTTTTTTCATTTTTTAATTTGGTGCGCCTAGGCGTGAGGCGCAAGGCGTACAACCCTTTTGTGCCTTGGTGCGCCTCTCTCCTTTTAAAACTAATATCCTCAAACCCAAATACAAATCTTGCCTTTTAAAACTAATATCCTCAAACCAAAATTCAAGCTTTGAATTTTTGATAACTTGTCCGCGAGACCTTCATTTTGAAAATTCCAATATCCAAAAATCCTCAAGTCCAAGCATCTTAGGTTCAATGTTGGTGGAGTTGCAAGATGCTGCGTTTAAAAAATGGGGATCAAAAAGCAGGTTGGAGGTAATGGTTTTAAGGGTGGAGGAGCGATACTTGGGCCTCTCCAAATCCCGTATGTGCGGTAGAATTATAATGGGCACTTGGATAGGGTGTATAAGTGAGCTTGTTAGAGTAGTTGGGCTTAATAATTGGAGTAAAAATCTGAACTGTGTGTGAAATCTCGAGATGAAGTGTATAACTGGAGTTGTGTGAAGGGTTTATGAAATCAGGGCTTTTTCATTCATTTTAAGTAAGACTGCTTTACCTTCTCATCCCTATTGGAAAGTCCGAGTGGATACCCACCACACCCTTTTCAGAATGCTGAAAGTTCAACAAAGATGCAAACAATGAAGAGTTAGGGTAATGTATTACTAGACTGCCTCTCTCTAGTAATACATTATCCTAGCTCTTCATTGTTTGTGGAGCTAGGGTAATGTATTGATGTTTGTTGTTACCATAAGTTTTTAATGAATGTTCTCATTTGACCTGGGCACCCGTTTCTGAAGAAAGCTTCTTCCACTTTTGCACAAACCTTTTTCATCAAGTGCTACTTTCTTATTAGTTTTTTAATCTACATAGTAACTTTTATGTTCACCAATATAGAACTTTTTATCACTAACATATATATATATATATATATTTGTAAACACGTGAAAATTCGGAGCTAGGACAATGTATTAATGTTTGTTGTTACCATAAGTTTTAAATGAATGTTCTTATCTGACCCGAGCACCCATTTCTGAAGAAAGCTTCTTCCACTTTTGCACAAACCTTTGTCATCAAGTGCTACTCCCTTATTAGTTTTTAAATCTACATAGTAACTTTTATGTTCTCCAATATAGAACTTTTTATCACTGACATATATATATATATATATATATATAACTCGTGAAAATTATAAATATTAAATATTAAAAAATAGATGACCAGACTAATCTCGCAAGATCTTACATGATTATGTCTTTCCTAGCATAGAGAAGACGGTCAAAGTGAAGTATATGAATACTGTCAACATAATAATACTGTATTTTTGCTACTTTGGCAATAGTCAATGTAATTGCTGAATTATGTTTTAATTATTCATCATTTAAACTTGATGTTGTTAATATACTCCACTGTAATATGGTACTGTTCATACTTTGTTGTTAACTTTTATGAGTACGAGGTTTCTTAAATCTTGGAAAATATGAAAGTTGAATGAAGCATGGGCCTGTTTGAAATTGATAGTTTCTAGTTTAACTAATTAATACAGAGTAACTACTAGCATAGAATTAGTATTATGTACTTCTTGTCATGTGCCTGGTTTTTAAACAGTAATCTTCACATGCCTTTTTTTCTATGCAGCCTGTCCCTCTTTCAGATACTTCGGCCTATACCAGGTGAAACCTTTTATCCTTTCCTTTCTACACACTCAATTGTGGCTCATTTCTCTTATAGATGCTGTATGATGTTTAACTTGTTGAACAATTTGCATTGCGGTGCTCAAGATTTTTGCTAGTACGTATTTTTGTTACAATCTAATTCTATGCTAGTATGGTATATGCTTGTGATTTTTATTGTTGGTAACAGGAGATGAAAAGAAAGCTTGTATTGGAGTTTTCTATTTTTTAAAATTCTAGTTACTTTTTTACTGCACCATTACAGCAAAAAGAAGACCTACTTGTTGTGCAAATAACAGAATGATCATTTAGTTTGTGATTGTATAACTGTGTCATAGTCACAACTGAATGAAAGGGGCCAAATACATTGTTGCTTCTAAATTTCTTTTCAAACACTTACAGTTCAAAACTTCAAAATTCCAATTGTGTCGGTTCAAAAAGAATGCAACTTAACTGGAATTTTTCACATCAATATCTATTGTGCCAGTTCCACTGTAATGTGCTACTGTTCATACTTTGTTGTTGTTAACTTTTATGAGTAAGAGGTTTCTTAAATCTTGGAAAATATAAAAGTTGAATGAAGCATGGGCCTTTATAAAATCGATAGCTTCTAGTTTAACTACTTAAGACAGACTAATGCTTTAAAGTCTGATAGCTTCTGAAACAATGGTGTATTCAATTATCAACCTGTTCCGACTAATGAGATGTTTCAACATTTCAAAACCTCCTTTTCAAACTTCATTTAATGTTTATTTAATGCCACACTATACCATTTTTTTTCATGAAGGCATGGAAATGGAATGATTCTTCGTTAGCGGATTCCTTAGAATGCTAGATACGGTAGATAGTTTTCTAATTTGTAGACTTTCTTACTGTGGGTCTACAGAAAAGCTGCTGTTCGTTTCCTTTTTTTTTTTAAATTTAAAATAAATAAAAAGCAGCGCAAGTATTTTTCTAGTTAAGATCTTTTTTTTCATCATTGAATTGATAGCAAGTGTTCAAGAGCTAGAAGAAGTTCCTCGTATTCTGCTCCTCTCCAAGCTTTCATTCATGACGATTGACAAGCTATTGTGCTGTGTAAAGATTTAAGTTGCACCCATTTGTATTTATTATTTTCTCTACTTCTATCTTTTGAAAGCTGTCACTGATCAAGTTTTGATTGAACCTGTGATTATAGGTTTGTATGAATGAACAAAATCTTTCTATCGTGTACAAACTGAGATGATAAAACTGAAAGTCGTGAAATCGTGATTGTAACATGGTAGGACACAAAATTCAGACGTTATCTCAAGTATGAAAAAACCTACTAGAATGAGGCTCCATTTCTTTTTCTACACGAAGGATTCTATATTTCTATGTATGTTGGCTCCGGGTAGTGGCTGTACTCTTTATACTGTAAATACTCAATGATTGTCACTGCCTTAACATGATTATATTGTTAATTACTATATTTCTGTCACTGTTGATGCTTGTATGTTTGATTGTCACTGCCTAAACTTTTTATTCTGTGTTACAGAGATTTTAATTATTGGATGTGGAAGGCACATTGAACCAGTAAATTCTGAAATCCGGAGTTATGTTCGTTCCTTGGGCATGAAATTGGAAGTACTTGACTCGGTAATTGAGATTTTATGGCTTGTTTTGAATATGTGCTCTAATTTCTTAGTTTGAATTTATTAGCAATAAATAGCTTGTTACTTTATTGTCAAAGTTTTTGCAGAAATGACCAAAATTATAGAATGACAAAAAAATATTACCTCCGTAAACGATGAGTTGCAAGGGTAATATTTGTGATTATTAAAAAAATCTAATCGTTTACGGAGGTAGTAGCAAATAAAGTAGTATTAAAGGAAGTAAACTTGGGCAAAACTTAAAACATTGTGTGCAAAATAAAACAACCCAATAGTTGCTGGAATGTTTTAGACAAACAGTAATATTTTGGCATGGTTTTTCTTAGTCGAATCGAAAATTTTCTCCTGGGCTAGCATTGCTAGTTGAGTGTCTGAAGTAAGCTAAACCAACCCCTTAAATACTGAGCTGAATTAGACTGGCAAGAGAAGAGCACTTTTTCAACCGTGCACCAGTTTCAACTTTCAACTAAAGTTGGTCTCTTGACTCTCATGCTTTGCTTGTTTTATTTGATCAGAGAAATGCCGCTTCAACGTACAACATTTTAAACGAGGAAGGTAGGATAATTGCAGCAGCTCTCCTCCCATATGGAGTTTCTTCATGATCTTATTTCATTTGTGCAATCTCAAAGAATTTTAGGATATTTTCCTTGGACTACAGCTGCATCAGTTTGGTGCTTACATTGTTATGTAGCTTGTAAAGGCAGCTTTCTCTGTCCATTCTCTAAGTTGTTTCTAAATGCTCTGTTAGCATATACATCAACTACCTTGCCCTTTCTGAAAGGCAACTACTATGATATACTCGTACCTCAAAGAGTCGAGACGAATAATGTAATAGATGGAAGTGTGGATTGCTTTCACAGTTTTGATTTTTTTTTTTTTTGTTAACTCAAACTATTAAATGGGGAACTTAATTCATGAAACACCCCTATTTAAATGCAAAACTATTCACATCATGAATTTATGACTAACTGCTTTTTTAAGTACTACGTATGTTGTTTTTCCATTATAAATACTTTTCCTACTCCCTTGATCTATTCAATTGCTTCTCACAAAACTATTCTCCATTTGAACTAAGCTCTTTATAACTTTTGAGTTTAACTCGTGTTACACAATTAGTTTACGGTGGGTGAAGCTTCCAATAAAAGTTATCTTGATTTGACGAGGCTTGAACTTAAAGCTGTATAAATTTTATGCACCAAATAACTCTGAAGTTGCATGTAATTTTCATATACGCTTAATTGGAAGACAATATTTTATAAAAAAAAAAAAAGTAAAATTAATAAATCACATTTGTACATGACCTTGAGGTGATATCTTTGAATATAGCAACATGAACAACAATACAAAATAGCCCAAATTAAATGAAAAATGACCCAAAAACAAGCAAACACCACGCTCGAAAATATTGATTAGTAAGCCCATTAACACAGCCCATTAATTTTCTTAACCAAACTTAGCGAAAATTGCAGTAACTTCAAATCAAAATCAAAATCAAAATCGAAAAACCCTAATAATTTCTGAGCTCAAGGAATTGAAACTGAAGAAGTGACCTTTAATCGTTGTTATCAGGTAAATATTACTCTTATATTTAACTATTCATAGTATTAGTTTATTGAATTATTGTATTCTGAAAATCATAATTGAAATTGAACTTTTGATAGTTTGTTATTTGTGATAAATTGGCGAAAAAATGTAGAAATTTATCATAAATTTGAACCCTTTATAATTCACTTGTGTTTTTACTCTGGATTAAATTATTTTAAGGTGTAATTTAGATATTTGCTTAATTATTAATTTTTGATTTTGCCTGTAATATATGTGATTAGCATTTATTTGAGTTATTTCTAATTGAAGAAATTTGGATGAAGAATGCTGTGTGATTATCGAAATTTATTCGAAACACAATATTATTCACTGAAAATAAAAGGGTTTTGGGTTGTGCTAGTACGAGATTGAATTAGGTTTCAGAAGTTGGTAGGTTGCGCTGTAACACTGTTCAATGATCAATGTCGTAGATTAAAAAGCTTTCTTTATTCGAATTGCAATGTGGGTGATTGAAATTGATAGGTTTTTGAGTCGTGCTAGTGCGAGATCGTAGAGAATTGAGGTGAATTCGATGATGTTACGCCTTTGGTGGGCTTGAGAGCACTAATTAGTAAGTAGTAACTACACTCGCACATGTTAGATCTCCGCTTGAAAGGTTGTATATTGCTGATGAATGAGCATCATTTGCAAATTGTTGAATAATTTCTATCGTGTTGGATTGTGTTCCCTATGAGTTGTGTTGTAGGTAAGAGTCCAATCCAAGTGAACATAATTTGGTTTTTTCGAAATTTGTTGGAGTGTTTGAACCTTTGTTTAGTTTGGGGTTTGTTGATGTCTATTATGCATTAGATGTTGGTCAAGCTCGGTATTTAGTTATACTTCCAGTGATTGCTGAATATGTATTTTGCCTAACTCACTCGTGGGATTAAGCCTTTGAGTGATTGATTGATGGTATCATATTTCACATACATTTGTTCTGGTTGCGGGACACTTGCTCACTGTGATAAGTTATAGGTGACATGCTTTTAATGATTAAAAGTTGTGGCCGTTTAAGTAAAATCCTATGACCAGGGTTAAATGTAAAGATGGACTAAAGCATCCTTTGTCCTTTTTTTTTAAAGCCTCTTTACGGAAATTGCAGTGAGTAGCAGTGTTGTATATGAGACATGAAGGGATACATGAGACATGAATCTACCTTTTCTTGGGTACATATTGAATTCTTTGTGTGTCTGAAGTGAATAGAGTTAGGTTTCGGAATTGGGTTAATCAAGTTATAGCCTTATTCAATGATCAAAGCTGTAGATAACAAAGCTCTCTTCATTTGAAAAGCAATGTAAATTACTAATATTGATCGGTGTTTAAGTTGTGCTGGTGCAAGATCTTGGGTGAATTTGATGATTTTTCACATTTATGACTTTGGTGGGCTTGACAGTAGTAACTACTTTAGTATGTGGTAATCTTCACTTGGGGAGGTCTTACTGTGCTTGGATAGGGGAAATGAGCATCAGTTGTGATGCACTTGAGTTTTCTTCCTATCATATCGGATTATGTTTGAAGGTTTTATGTTGTGGATAAATTGAAGTGACTGATGGAAGAAATGAGTGTCAATTATGAACTGCTTGAGTTATCTATATTATTTTGTTTTATGCTTGGAGTTATGTTGTAGATAAGAGGTCCAATCCAAGTAACTAAGGATTAGTGCTTCAAAGTTTTGAGAGTTCATGAAGTTTTGTTTTGTTGGGGGTTTTTCGACGGATAATGATAAAGTGTTGTTCAAGTAAAGTACTTGGGCTGCTGCGCTCATCTAAGTTTCACTGTCATCTCTCTTTTGGAGAAACTTGTGCTTGGTGGTTTATAATTTCAGCGAATGATGGTTCCGTATTGATGCTACCCCTTCTTACTGTTTTTGACCAGGTTGATTTCCCATCGATCATTGCTTTCTTCTTTATTTTTTGCACCACATTATTATCTCTATGTCAATTTGTGAACACTAAGGAAGTGTGATATTGCTATTCATGTACAAGCAATAATGATTTGGTGTATACTTGTCTGATCTCTTTCATATTTTTTTGATAATGATTAAATGCCAATACCCGTATTACACTTTGCCTGTCTAGATTAGTCATCACATAGTCCAAGTGGAAATATCATGGACGCTAGACCATATTGATTTCATGCTAAACCCTATGCTGATAATATTTTGTTTTGTACCGTGTTGTATGGCGCACCTTCCTAATTTGACTTTTAAGCGTCTATGAGCTTGTCACTCTGTTTATTTTCATCTTAGATGTTTCTTAATTTACCTTGAAGCTACGTCAGTATTATTCTGGCTTTGTTTGGATCTCTGCTAAGCATGCTTCAATATCCCTCTTTAGAAGTCCAGGACAGTAGTTTTTTTTCCCCTCCTTTTTGTTGTTTATAGAATTAACTTGGGGGAGTTGCAAATTTTAGCTTGGGGTATGTGACTGTAAAGTCTCGTCCTTCCCCCATTAGAGGGGATCATGTTATGATATTTTTGTAGCTACAACGACATGTCCTCATTAAAGTTACCAGTGCAGTAACCATGAAGGTCCGGTCATCTGTGAGAAAGATGTGTGAATGCTGCAAGGTGGTTAAACGCCGTGGTCGTGTTTATGTGCTTTGCAGTGCCAAGCCCAAGCACAAGCAGCGACAAGGTTTCTCCACATTTGCACATGAAGGGCCACTTATTAACACGTACGTAAATCACTTTTTCTGCTTATTGCACTTTTATTTTTGCTGGAACTTGCATATATGGGATCTGATTCCCTAAATGTCCTATTGTCCTCAAAATTTTTAGACCTTCTAACTTGTTCACTAATCATTCTCTTCTTCAGTAAATTATATGGAGTTAGTTGGAAGTTGGTCCTTCCATCTAGATGTGTTTGTCACATTCATTATCTTTTTGGCTTTGTCTTATATGGGCTTTATCTTATATGGTTATTGAAATGATGTTCATGCGTGGTTGGACCTTTGATAGTTATAATTACAAGTACTGCAATAGTCAATGGCTAGTGAAAACGAAGTTATATAAGAGATATTATCTTTATTTATGTTTGTTAAATGTGGTATATTTAAATCTGCTCTGAGCCTTCTTTTGCCTCGGAAGCGGTAACTTTTGATGTTTAGGTGAACTGTCTGCTGTCTTTTTCTGTTGTTGACTATGATGAGCACATAAGTTGGTTTTTGGGTAGCTACCTTCCTCAATTCAAAGGCAACTGTGAAACTAATAAACTTTTCTTCCCCCAACATTCAGAACTGCAGCGGCAGATATCAATTCAAAGCCGTTGATCTCAAACAGCTCAAACTTGCGTGTTGGTTTGGCAGCTATAGCGCCCAAAATACAGCAGCCTACTGCAGTGTTTGGTTGGAGGGATGCCATTTCTTCACTTCTGTTCAAGAAGGGCACTTAAGTTTCTATTTGTTGAGCAGTAATTCAGGAAACTATATTCACTGAATTGTGTAGTCAAATTTCGCCATAAATTTGCTTTGTAATTGACTAATGAAAATTACTTGTAAACTAGCATGTCATGGGATTGTGTCAGCTTCGATTATCTTGTGGTGTTGCTTTTTTCCTTCACGCTACACGGTAATCTAAATGAATAGAGAGGTAAACATACTCATGTATCGATCTCACCTTCTGCTATGTTAAGGTTTTTGATGGCTAATATTGGTTATGATATTTCAAAATGCAAATGTTGAGTGATAGAAGTTAGCCGATTCCAATTATGAGATTAATGCTTCGGTTGATCGATTGATTGATAAATAAAAGTCAGTGTTATCAACATCATATTCCACTTACTCATTATTATAATAATATAGCATTAATTAGCTATTCATTGATTGATAAAAGAATATAGCATGAATTACAAATATATATTACTTGGGTATAGGAGTGAAACTTAAATATACGCTATTGGAGCTGGAACTACCGCGACTGTTGGCACCAGATTTGCCCTCCAAAGGATCCTCGTGAAGGGATTTAGATTGTACTTATTCCAATTACTGGATTTAGATTGTACTTATTCCAATTACTAGACTCAAAGAGCCCGGTATTGCTATTGTCACTACCTTTCCGTGTCAAGATTGAGTAATTTGCCAGCGTGCTGCCTTCCTTGGAAGTGGTAGCCGTTTCTCAGGCTCCCTCTCGGTGACTGCAAAACCTAAAAAAACAGTTAATTATAACCTTTAACTGAGGCCTAGAAAAGGCCGTTTCGGGTCTCGTCTTATTTTTGCACTATTTTTTTACCGTGCGCTATGGACCAGACGCCCCACGATTGATTTTGGCCCTATGACATGTAATCATCCCTCTTATAGCATCTTCCGCTGGTGGGAAAAACAACCTCTTCTGGGAACCGTCTAAAACCTTGTTATCAACTCTCTTAAGACATTTTCACCCCAAATATCTTGATCTAGGGCCATATTTTGACCATACGGGCACCTCAAAAAAATTTCGGCAATTTTGTTTTCGGGACCCCGGAACCCCAAAAAACAATGGATATTAGCCTTTGGTTGAGGCCTTTGGAGGGGTTGTACCCGGACCCGTCTTATTTTCTCCTTGTTTTTTTTTACCACGTGCTATGGACTAACACAAGACTCCCCGCGATCGGTTTCTGCCCCTAAAAGATTTTTATGATCCCTCTTATGACCTCTTCCGGAAAAGGAAAATATAGCCTCTTTTAAAACCGTATAAAACCTTGTTATTACCTCTCTTATAACATTTCCACCCCAAATCTTGGTCTGGGTTAATATTTTAAATATACGGGCACCCTTGAAAAATTTTGGCAATTGTTTTTCAGGGACCCATAACCCAAAAAACAGTAGATAGTAGTCTTTGATTGAGTCCTTCGGAGGAGCTGCACCGGCCCCATCTTATTTTCACCTTTTTTTTAGTACGTGCTATAGACTACTACGGGACTCCCCACGATCGATTTCAATCTCTAAAGACATGTAATTTTCCCTCGTATGGCCTCTTCCAGAAACGGGAAAAAACAACCTCTTTTGGAACTGTCTAAAACTTTGTTATTATCACTCTTATGACATTTTCACCCCGAATAACTTGGTCTGGGTTTATATTTCGACTATACGGGCACCTCGAAAAAATTTTGGCTATTTTTTTTTCTGGGACCCCGGAACCCTGAAAAACAGTGAATAATAGCCTTTGTTTAAGGCCTCCAGTGGGGCTGCACTGAGCCCCGTCTTATTTTCACCTCACTTTTTTACCACGTGCTATGGACCACCACAGGACTCCCTACAAATCGGTTTTGGCCCCTAAAGACCTATTATGATCCCTCTTATGGCCTTTTCCGGAGAAGGGAAAAACAACATGTTACAGAACCGTCTAAAACATTGTTATCATCCCTCTTGTGACCTTTTCACACCAAATCGCTTGGTCTGGATTCATATTTTGACTATATGGGCACCCGGAAAAATTTTCAACAAAGTTTTTTTTGAGACCTCGGAACCCCAAAAAATAGTGGATAATAGCCTTCGTTTCAAGCCTCCGTAAGGGCCATCTCAGGCCCCATCTTTTTACCACGTGCTATGGACCACCACAAGACTCCCCAAGATTGGTTTTGGCCCCTAAAGACCTGTTATAATCCCTCTATCGAGGACTTCCGAAATCATGACCCCTTGGTTATTCTTACTCTCTCGGTACCTTTTGGCGACCTTTCCTATAACCTTGTTTTGTGCAATGGGTGTTTGTACCATGAACATGGTTGAGGGCAAGTTTTTTTTGGTACCATGTAATATATTCCGACGGGAAGAGTGTGGGATGGGGTGGAGGGGGAGGGGAGGGGCATAGTTGAGGGCATGCAACCTCTTTTTGTAGCATATGCTATGTAGCATGGTCGTGGGCATGCATCCACCACAATTGCAGATGCACCCCATAATTATCAAGAGACTTCCCTATACTTAGAAAATATTGAGGCACTCAGGCAAACTCTTTTCGCACTATGTAGTAGTTTTTAGGGAAATGAGGGTTGGGAGGGGGTGGGGGGTGGGGAGGAGTGACGAATCAAAGCAACATAGTACTGAATCTATATGAATTGTGGCAACTATGTCACTCTGCCACTTACAATACCCCACCCTCACGACGCTTCCGGCGTGAGGGCTTAGTCTGCAACACTTGCCCTTGGGGGCCGAAGCTCCTAATGTAGGACGACAGTCGGGCGGCTGGCGCATGCGTTGCTTCTAGCCCCGATTTTGACTTTGAGGCGTTTAATCATTATCCAGCGCAAGGTATTTTTGCGCCACTGGCTTTTTAACAAAGTGCGATAATTAATTGTGCAAATCAATGGTTTCCCTCATATTAGGTTGAATTACCATTACGACACTATCATTAATAGGGTATTATCCATTGTTTCTTGGGGTACTAGAAAAAATATGTTAAAAAAAAAACAGGTTGGAAAGAAGGTGCTTCAATCATACGCTATTATCCACTGTTTCTTGGGGTACTAGAAAAAAATTGCCTAATTTTTTCGGGTGCTTGTATGGTCAAAATATGAACCCCGACCTGACGATTCGGTGTGAAAAGGCCCAAGACCTCCCGTGCATGAGAGCAAAAAATTGTTTTTTCGTTCTTCTAAAAAACATCCGATCTAAAAGAGGGATGGTAAAAAGTTTTTAAAGTCCGGGATGCTGTCACCTAGAAAATAGGTTTAAAAAAACTGGTCGGAAAGAAGGTGTCGAGACAACCCTCCTGAGGCCAAAGAAAAAGGCTATCCACGGTTTTGAAGGGTTCAGGGGTCAACGGGAAAAAATTGCCAAGAATTTTACACGACACCCATATGGTCATGAAAAGGGCTTTGGACAACCTTTTGGAGTTCAAAAGGACATAACAAGGTCCCCGGAGAGCTAAAAAACACCGGTGTGCCCTCTTAGGGGATCCTTTGGACGGAGTGAACATAACAACTTTTTTGAGGCTAAAACCGGACATGTATGGGTAGAATCCTCAATATTGAGTGAACATAACAATTTTTTGAGAACAATTAATGAATGAAGAAAAAAAAAGATAATTCTATATGCGACACTATTATCAATGTGGGTATGCATTCATTGTGTGCAGGTTTGACATAATTTATTATGTGCGGAATAGAGTCTATTGGTAAAAGGAAAATAGAAGATTATTGGATGAGAATAATAAATTTAGAACGGTTACAATAGAATAATAATGAAATACAACTATATTCATTGATGGAATTGAATAAATAAAATAATATTACATAATATAATAATATCGTATGAAATACAACTATATTCATTGATATCCAAAGCCTGAAGTTTCGGAGGGAATCAACTACTAGACTATTTGATTAGTCTTTTGTCCCTATAGCCAAGTCAGGTGAACTAATTGCACATCAGTATCGCTTCGGGCCTTTACCAGAGTTTCCTCTAGCTTTGCCCCGCTCAGGCATAGTACACCATCTTTCGAGTCCCAACATGTATGCTCTCACTCAAACCCTTTTTAGAAGACCGAGCTCGCTCGGTGGTACACCACAAGGGGTTCCCCCTTAGCTTCCTTGTGCTGTACTGTTTTTAAAAAACTAAACTAGTTATTTAGCCTGGGCGATGCCCCGGGTCGATCTCAAATACCAAATATGTTATTATTCGTAAATTTTTATAATTGATTTTATTGTTTTTTTAGTAATTGTTTTGCTCATGTTAATTTGATAAAGATTATAATTTCATAATATGCTTGTTGTAAAAATAATAATAATAATAATAAATAAAAAATAAAAAATAATAATAATAATAATAATAATAATAAAACATTTGCTTTTTTTTTTGGATGAAAGTAACAATTATGAGACACTTGAGATAAGAGAATATGTTAGCAATAGTCTATTATCATACTTCTTAAAGACGTACATATTTGTGCATGTACTTTTAGTTACATATATTCATGTAACTATAGCACTTTATTATATTTTATTGTGAACAAATAATCAACCAAAACTAAGGTCTTGCTCTCCTCGTCTTATTTTTACTTATTTTCAGCAAAAATAAGTTCTGTTCATTAAGCAAAAATCAGTTTCAATCCTTAATAAACTGTTAATGATTTAAAAAAAAAATCAGTTCAGATAAGTACAAATAAATTCAATTCAGCAAAAATAAGTTCTAATCAGTAAAAATAATTTCAGATAAGCAAAAATAAGTTGACGAGAACAAGATCTACGTGAATTGATGGTTGTGTATTTATATTTCATTTGAAAGGTTACAAGTTCAATTCTTAATGGCTACATGTTGCTTTCATTCTTAATTTTTGGATACATCGTATCAATTAGTTATACATGGCGCAATGTTGGAGAGAATTTGTGTACGTGACGCTATAATTGGCAATAAATTGACATATGGCACAATGCAGGTGAATGTTGAGAGGTTTACGTGGCGCGTCGACTTTGTGTGAAATGTCTTTTAATATATTATATTATTATATATATATGATTGGTAAAAGCAGTTTTTGAAGTATGAAGTGATGAACTGGTTGTTGGCTATACTTGTTCTAATTGTTTTTCCAATTTTTGTCCTCAATTATTTTAATTGGGAAGTAGGAATGAATTTAATTATTAATAAGAAACAATAATGCTCCCGCATAAACACTGCTGATTTGTTAGAAAATTTAGTGATTAAACGCTAATAATTGCTTTCTTTTAAGAAAATAATGTTAGGTGTTTGGTTGTTGTTTTTGTTGCCAAAGTTAGTGACTTGATCACTTCAGATCCAATTATTAGCATCACATAATATAATGCAGCGTTAATCTTCAAAAAGACTGCAGAAGGCAGAAGAGAAGGGGATTCATAAACCTCAATGTGTAAATAGGGGTACTCCATGCCTTTTCACATTTTTAAATATTTAGATATATATTACTGATTTCTTCTATTTATAATATTATTTATTAAACTGATAATGTGATTGTACGTAGGTATAATATGACTAAGGTAGGTACATGGGGATAAGTTAAAAAATTGAATCCTTTTATGAGGCATATACTACTATAATGTGATTTCCTCTATTTGTAATGTTATTTATTAAACAGATAATGCGATTGTATGTAAGTATAATGTGACTAAGGTAGGTACATGGAAATAAGTGAGGAAAAAAATGTAAAAAAACTATACTACCTCTGTTTGATTCCTCTAACAGATTAATAGATATCATTTCCAAGAAGAAAATCACTTTTCAACAAAAAAGTGGTTGAAATTTTGAGAGCCCTTTTGTCAAGGACTCAAGGTTTAACCTAGCAAGTCCTTCATGTTAGGAACGAGTATCAAATGACCCAATTGGTTAGGTCTATAGTTTTATCAAATGGGCCATATGACTTTTCATTTGATCAAATAGCCACAAAAACATGGGTAAATAACTAAATACGGAGTAACTTTTAGAAATCGAAATATAAGATTACTGCCTTAAAATTGAATTTTAAACCCAATAAGAGATATCGGAAGTTTAAGACAATTAAACAGTCAAACAAAACAAGTCAAATAAGTAAAGTCAATACTTAAATTAGTTTAAACCTTTTTTTGGTTTGAGCAGTTTGGCTTTTCTGGAGGATGGTCAATTTTTTTTACTTTCTACTTTGTTATTTTTCTTCCCTTTAGTGGTTGTACACAAGGACTTTGCTTAATGCTTACTCTAGTACACACTGACTCTTCCAACAAACCAAGTCAAGGATTGAAATTTCTTCTTTGGTGTCTTGCTTTTGGATCATCAAAAGTTGCACTAACCACTCCGGATTTCTTCACAAATACACACTTAATCATCATATGCCCTCTTCTTTTAAAATGAATGAAGCTGAATTAAACAACTAATACCAAAACTGCATATTAAACTCAATACAAATCGAACGTAATTGATTTGAGTTGAATCGAAACTTATGAAATTAAATCCAAGATAACATATCATAATACTCAATTAATCAACAAAGATTAAATCTTTGAACATTCATTCATAATACATTAACATAAAGTTAAACAGAACAAGACAACTAAATTGACCTACTCACAAACTCAAAGAGCCAATCAAAAATACTTCATCCCTAAAAACAATAACAGCTCATATTAAAATTATTATTTTTATTATTTTTAATTTCTGTCATAATCAAATTATTGTGTTTCCCAAATTCTCAATTATCCAGACACCCCAGTAATAATCAAACACATAGAATCTACTCCTTTCGTCTTAAAACCCTACATTTCCCTCTTCATTTTTTCAGTCATTATTCAATTTATCCACATTTTTATTATTCAAATTATTATTTTTTTTTTCTGGGTTTTTTGTTTTCAATGACTGTTTATGATTCCTTTGCTTCTTGGATCAACAGCTTCCTTGCTTGTATAGGGTATGTCATCTTCTTCTCCATTTTTTTTTATTTTATAATTTTATGATTGTAAAGTTGACAACTTTATTGTTTTTTAATGATTTTTTTGTGTTTTATTTATGGTTTTTAGTGTTGTTTTCCCTTGTTCAATTGAAATTAGAAGATGGGTCTTTCTTAATTTTTTTTTTCTTGTTTTATTATTATTATTAAATTTTTGGTGGGGTGATTAAATGTTGAGTTAGATACTTAGATATACTGTTTAGAAGAACTGTAAATTGGAATTTTGGGATTAATTTAAATCAGCTTATTTGATGATATTCAGTTATTAATTGTAGTATTTTGTTGATGTAGTTTTGTAGTGAACTGGTGACTGCTTTAAGCTGTAAAAATTGTTTGTGAAAGGACCAAAATTTTGATGATCACTTGTCCTTGTTTTAGTTACAAGTCATACTAAAGTAAGTGTGGTTTACCAATTATCAAAACACTTCATTGTGATTTGCCTCAATTTGAAAGGCAAAAGATTGTCACTCCCTTGCATCACTTGTTATTGAATCTGAAACTTTGAAAGTGTCACTGTGTCTTTGCATCGGTTACCATGTGGGTTACCGTGGCCGTAATTCGTTGGTTAGAAACCCGAGGTCCATATTGTGATCATCTGAGGTAGATTTTGATTCATGTCTGTGTATACCTGGTGCACAAGGTATAATAGGAAGGTCCATATGTATGCAGCTTTAGCCGATGCAATATAACATGGTTGAGTTTCGTGGTTTAGTAATCCCAAGGCTTTTCAGTTAAAAAACATATTTGGCAAAAGTTTATTATTATACTTTGAGGTAGTTGCTCTAAATGTTTGTGGATCAAAAACCTCTAAGTGGTTTTGAGCTCATGGAGTAGAGTTGGTTCAGTCGCTATTAGTAAGGTTGAAATGGTGAATCAAGGGGGGGCTAAAAAGTTTTGTTGTAGTCATGCTATCAGTAAATATGTTTAGGTTTTGACGTATGTGCTAGGAGAAAATGGGATCCAGGAAAATACTCTAATTACCAAGCGGGTGGAGCAATTTGCTTAATTTGTTTCCTTACAAATTCCTGCCTTTCATCAAACCTGCAAGTTAGTTAAGTTTGTTAGTTATGTAGACATGAATAGCAGTCTATCCTTTCAGTTAGCAGTTAATATGGTGCGAGGTCATTGGGTTGAATGCTTTATTTACCTCACATTTGTGATACTGATATTGCATATGGGTCTCAGGCACTCAGGTTCTATCGGTCTATCCCTTGAGTTGATAGTCCTTGCTACTTCTCAAGTGTTTAATACGGAGTATATTCTTTCCTACTATTTTGCATTTGCTTGCGCTTTGATGTTTTTTTCAATTCGAATGCTTTCACAGTTGACTGATGTATGTATCTGTAGGATTCCAATATGTTTGATTTACATATTACCAAACCAAATATCACTTCACTAGTCTGCACGGTTAACAATCCTGTATCTGGTGCTGCTCTCAGGGTTAATAATCTTGTGTCTGGTGCTGTTCTGATTCGGAGAAATGGTGGATACATCTCTATTAAGTTAGTACTGAACTGAAATTTTTTGGTG
This sequence comes from Suaeda aralocaspica, assembly GCA_016808085.1. Lineage (NCBI taxonomy): Eukaryota > Viridiplantae > Streptophyta > Magnoliopsida > Caryophyllales > Amaranthaceae > Suaeda > Suaeda aralocaspica. The sequence goes on from PYUH01000160.1 coordinate 4,304,608, forward strand.
ATGTTCTAATACATTGAATGATTTTTGTCTCTATGAATTCGGGATTGAGAATTGCTGGTGTTTAATTTGATAATTATGATGCCCATTAACATTTTTTTTTGGGAGTTATACTATGTCATAATCAAGTATAGGAGGAAAGGTGACTACTCTTATTGGACACCCAAGTATAGTAAAAATGACTATTAATTTTTGATTAAGTAGTTTTGAGTTACACCTGTAGTTTTTAGTGCTTGTACATATTCATGACTCTGTGTTGCGACAGAGCAGTAGCTGTTTGGGACGGTGTGCAAAACCAAAACACGTTCCTTATGTTGAAGAACTACCAAAGGGAGTACTAAGCCAGTGTCAAGTGGCGGAAAAACAGAGTGTATCAGATGACTTTTGGGGCACCAGCACTGGCGATATAGACTGTCCAGTTGGTCTATCACAACGAAGCATATCTTCGCTTAGTACATCAAATGTCAGTTTTCACTCTGATGTAGGTTCTGCAAACATGAACTCGCATAATGACTTCGTAAATCATGGCAAGTACTTAGATTATTCATTTTGCTAATGAAATTTTAATAGTTCCTCCCTCCACAGTTCATAATTATATGTTTCCAATGTATCTACATTCCCACCTTCGGAAAGACAGTCATTTCATTGAACAATCATTAAAAGGTTACACTTTCACTAATGGCTATACCTATATTCTCATAGTAAATGCTGATTGTTGATCGCCTAATGTTTATAGGTCTTCTTCTCTGGACACAACTGCGTCTTCAGTGGATTGGAGTCACAAAGCCAGATGAAGATCATCACACCCTGGGACCAACAATCAGGTCATTTTCTTTCTTAAGTCCATGATATGAGCCCCTTGTGCTGTACAATATGCTGAATTGTGTTTCTCCATTAAAAGTGCAGACTTTGAACAAAACTTATCATCTGTCTTTTTTGCACATAGAGGGGCTTCAGGTAGCCAAATTGTAATAAGTGATAAATACTCCCTCCGTCCCTTAAAGACCACTACCAAAGGGTTATTTCATTTTATTTTTTAAAGAGTTGTACCGTGTGGGTAGCCGATATGTGTGGGGTTGGAGAGAAAACGTAGAGAGGGAGTGTGGGGAACTACACGGCTTGAAAGGGAAATGTAGCAATCTTTAAGGGACTATCCAAATTGGAAATGGATCAATTTATTTGAGACGGAGGAAATAACTTAAAATTATGTCTGTTAACCTTTTCAAACATATTGCCATGGGAGAGACTGGAGAAGGGTGGTTCAGGTGTCAGCTTGACAGTTTTAAGTACTAGTCTTCATATTACAAAGTAATTTAGTCTCTACGTTACTCAGCTTCTAGTAAACACTTCTCTTTTCATTCCATGAAGTAAATATATCTGTGTCTGACAGTTACGCATCACTGTGATTGAGCACTTGATGAGAAACGAAGAATCAACATTAATGTGTTCAAAACCATACAGACATTTCATATAATGGCCAAATCTTGGCTTATAACATATGAAGTAGTTATTCTATTTAGTGACTTAACAAAGTAAAGATAGCTAGATAAGACAATGGATTTTCGCTCTTCATTGATCCAAACTAGGCTCACCTTATCAGACACGGAGTATAATTCTAAAAACTTGCCTTATTAATACTGCTGCAATATTCAGTGATTTTTTTTGGAATATTTTTTCTTACCATTATAAGAAATGCATCTTTTACAGTCTAAATGCTACATATAACAGCTTGCTGAGCTCAAGGGAGCGATTTCGGCGTCCCATCCCTTTATCAGTAAGTTCTCTATAAACCAATTGATTTTTATGCACTCTGGTTTCTCTATGACTCTCACTTGTAGCTTATTGCTTATTCTATTTGGACTGTCAGGAAATGGTAGAGTTTCTAGTCGATGTGTGGGAGCAAGAAGGATTGTATGACTGAAAGATACGAATTGTAGATAAATATTTCACTTTCTCAATACTTCAAAGAGTCGAATTAGTAGGAGATATTATGAGCATAATTCTTATAACCCATGTATAGATGTTAATCAACACAGCTAATTATATACACCCATGTAAGCTTTGGTTTTGAATCCCTAGTTTGTTTTTCGCTTTACTGTGTGACCTTGTCTAGAGTACTCTGTGTTGCTAAATACAAGATCATTTACAGCAATATGGTTAGAAGTATCAGTTCATGAATTTGGTACGCTTAAAAATAGCAGTTCATGCATTTTGTTTCATGCCAATTTTAAAGTCTTCATTTCCAAGTAACATACATTTTCCCTTCTCATTTCCAGGAAACTTTGCATAATTCTTGAAGTCCACATAAACGTGTTACATGTGAAGTTTTGAACATTGATACATTGTCTCTTCAAAAGGAGTTCTTTTCGCCTTAATAAAATAATAAGACTAAGTTTCAGTTTAGATAATTTGAAATCATGTAAAATTAGGTCTCGTAAACTTCAGTCGTTTCTTAAAATCAAGACTAATTACGTCGATTAAGTTCAATAAGCTTCAATTACATTTAAACAACTCGAACGATATTGGAAAAAGTTCGGGTTTTATGAATGGAAGAGAACAAACCCTAACAAATGGTAAGACCCTACTTAACAATAAAAATCCGGAGTATTGTAAATGAATACTCCACTTGAAGGGGCTTGAGGTGTAAAAAAGGATTTCTTGAGAGATGATAGTGGGAGACTGGGAGACCGGGAGCAGCTAATCTCATTATTATTGCTAACAGCTCTCAATCATTTAGTACCAAATAAAACCACTCTATTATTGTTAGCTAAACCGTGGGATTCAACAGATTAAACCTTGGTGGTTTTAGGTGGTTAACAAGTTATGATCGACAAAATTAGTCCGCACTTGTTTAAGCTAAAAAATGTCACGAGATGAGATTAAATAAATTCAAATCAGCAAGGATAGGTTTAGCTCGATAAAAATAAATTTTGATAAGTATAGATTATATAAATTTTGATCAGCAAAAATGAGTTGTATAGAACAAGCGTATTATGTAACGTTAACTTCAATTCAAAAGGACACCTATTCGACTATTCTCCTACAAAGGGCACGTAATCCCGCTATACATAAATACATTACAGGCTTACAGCAATAGGAATATTGCAAATTACAATGCATATCAACATATGCAGGATTTGAGTAGAGTGACTAATGAAGCAAGGTGTTACCAAATTATGGTAGGTGAGCAATACAAAACTGAAATCCCAAGAAATGCCATGAATTTGGCTTGTTTTTCATAATTCAACATATTAAAAATATGGCCAATATAAAGGATAGTTCAATATGAATTCTTAAGTTAGAAATGATGTCAGATTCATCAATTAATAAAAAAAAAAAAACACAAATTCTGTGATCCTAGCTAAAATTGATTGTTTGTTTGTTTTTCTGACCTTCCTATTTTCCAAAATTCCAACTCATTGATGTTAAACTCCTTTATAACTTTGCTGCCCATATCCTGTTATTACATTGGGACCCACAAAATCATATACTGTAGTTTATATTTTTAGGGGTGTGCTGTTGCGATATTTATGCCACACAATCAGAGAACTTGATGTTCAATGTATATTGGCATTTCGGCAATTTTTGTCCTAGACTAGATCAATTGGCAATTGCCCTACTTTACACTCATGTATAATTTCATCATGCAAAAGCTATGTGCTGATCTAAATGAATGATAACCTTGTGGAGCATTGATAAACCACTAGGGGTGGAGTCCAAATGTTGGGGCAAAAGAGTGCTAGCGTGCATACCAATTTGCCCTTGTATTTGGACTCCTTGTCGATGAATTAGTTTGATTTCAAAATAAAGCCGATAATTTGATCAATCAATGAATGATCATATTTTATGAACTAATCAAAAGTTTGGTTTTGTCCAATCCGATTAATTTGATTGACGAAACATTGACCATATCATTATATATAATAAAACCCTATTGCTATGATTGTGTTGGTAATTGAGTTTGTTTAAGTAAGAATGTACAAATCGCTTTTATAGAATTAGATCCGACCAGATATAGATTTAAATTGTCATTGTTAATCAAATCCAATTAAGAACATAGACATAGAAATTGTAGACCCCGTCCATTTCTTTTCTTCATTTTCTATCTCAAACTTTAACATTTAACCTAATTTAAACATAAAAAACCAAAAAAATAAAATAAAAATAGAGATAGATGTTATTGACTTGATTTAGTTGTAGTCCAATTGTCTTAGAACAAGGGGGTTTGCTAAGAGAATCTCTAACCCCATTACTTGTATTTGGCGAGAATTAAATTCTCAACTTTTAAATCGAATATAGATAACTTAAAATATCAATAGATACTATAAGTTATTTACGTACAAAGCTAAAGATATCGAGTCTAATATATTCATCAACTCATTTCAATCAAGGCCAATCATATAGGAAGTATAATAAGTTTCAAATTTTCAATTGTTTATTCGAATCAACTAAGTTTGATAATATCTAATAAATTGCACACTAGCTCAGTGCGGACGTGCCTACTTGGTAGGGGTGTGCAAAACCGGAAATCGGAAATTTTCCGATCCGGAAATTCGGATATCCGGATTTTCGGAACCAACAAAATTGATTCCGTATCCGTTCCGGAAAAACCGGAATTCCGGAAATTCGGATATCCGGAAAAACCGGATCGGAAATCCGGATATCCGGTTCCGAATTATATACTAGAATTTTCTCTAAAATTTACACATATACCCTTAAAAACCGGATCGGAAATCCGGAAAAATTCGGAAAAATCCGGAAAACCGGAATTCCGGATTTTGTTTTCCTTAAAAATCCGGAATCCGATTTTTTAAAAATCCATTCCGTATCCGATCCGGTTTCCGGTTTAAAAAACCGGATATCCGATCCGGTTTTTCCGGTTTTCAAAAATCTTAATCGGAATTCCGATTTTTCGGAACGGAATCGGAAAATTTCGGACCGGAAATTCGGAACCGTAAAATCTTGCACACCCCTA
>PYUH01000160.1:4310362-4328572 GCA_016808085.1 Suaeda aralocaspica
TAGGGGTGTGCAAAACCGGAAATCGGAAATTTTCCGATCCGGAAATTCGGATATCCGGATTTTCGGAACCAACAAAATTGATTCCGTATCCGTTCCGGAAAAACCGGAATTCCGGAAATTCGGATATCCGGAAAAACCGGATCGGAAATCCGGATATCCGGTTCCGAATTATATACTAGAATTTTCTCTAAAATTTACACATATACCCTTAAAAACCGGATCGGAAATCCGGAAAAATTCGGAAAAATCCGGAAAACCGGAATTCCGGATTTTGTTTTCCTTAAAAATCCGGAATCCGATTTTTTAAAAATCCATTCCGTATCCGATCCGGTTTCCGGTTTAAAAAACCGGATATCCGATCCGGTTTTTCCGGTTTTCAAAAATCTTAATCGGAATTCCGATTTTTCGGAACGGAATCGGAAAATTTCGGACCGTAAATTCGGAACCGTAAAATCTTGCACACCCCTACTACTTGGGACACCATACTTTGATATAAAGGAAGCCAAAACTGCCAGAGTACAAATTTGTGGTACTTTTCTGGCTTTCTGCACCCATAGTTTGGACTTTGGGAGTAATTTACCACTTCAATAGATTTTATTTTAATTCTATTTTATTATACTGTATAAAAAAATTAAAGGGTTTTTCTACACTATGCTTATGAGGTATTGGGTTTTCTACACTGTGTCCTCTCAAATTAAAACTTTCATGTGGTGCCGCTAAGGTTAAATTAGTTACTATAACATGACCATGTAGTTAAACAAATACTAAATGCTCGTAAATTATTTGTTGTATGAGCCACATTGTTTATAGTGCTCTTTAAAGCAAGGCAAAATGGAAGAATATGGGCTATGAGCAGAAGCGTATGAACCACCAAATTGAGAATGAAAAATTGTGACATTTCTAACGAAAAGGTCATGACTTAGTCACTTAATAAACCTTAGGGACACTGTATGAAAGCTTTAATTTGGAAGGGCACAACGTAGAAAAGTGATCGAATACCCCATAGGCACCACGTAGAAAAACCCAAAATTAAATATTCAACTAATAAAATAAAATAAAAAATACTCTTGAATTAGAACTTCCTTTTCAAATATGCCAAATTGTAGCCATCAACTTACGCAACTAGTCCACAAAATTAAGCTAATAAATAACAGCTAAAAGTTTAATCCACGATATTAGTTCAAATAATCCGTCATTAGAGTCGTAATCAATAATCATTATGATAATAAAGGCCGGCAAACTTACACGTGTTGACACATCATACGTCCATCGGCCGTGCTATATCTCTAGCTACTTTCAAACCAAAGAATTTAAGTCTTTGGTTTACTTAATGTAATAAGGACTAAGTGTTTTGTAATAGAGTATAATCAGGGCAAAGTACAGTGTATGTTTTGCTAATTATCTATGTATTACGTCTTTTAATCTAAAAAAAGTTTAATTTGTCTTTGGTTTAGTACGTAAGTTGATATCCACTAATTATAAGTGAAATTAATCTAACGAATGCATTGAATTTGCTAAGTATATATATTTTCACAATTTAATTAAGATGACTATGTCATCGATTGATGTGATATGATCAATAAAAACACCTTAATTAATTAGCTTGACTGTTAGACACTTTTACAATGTCAATCTAAAAACAATTTGTTTTATTCCGATATAATTAGCGTACAATATTTATTTATATGTCAAATGTCTCAAGGTCATGAGATCAAATCCCCTATTTAAGACAATTAGGCTATATTTTTAAGAATCAGATCGTATTTTATCTTTATCTCCTACACCCCTACTCCCACCGTCCTACATAGGATGTAAATGTTTGATACGCAGATATATAACCTACATCGGAAAACTGTGAAGGTTAATGTTTGATTAGCGTGATTCAAACACCCCCCTCCCCAAAAAAAAAAAAAAAAAAGTATAGAAAACGTATACGAGTAGAGCGTAAAACGAATAATTAAAGTACATGTTCATAGTGTACGTGTTTTATGAGGACGGTCGTGGTGAAGAGGATACATTAAGCAAGAAGCAAAGCTAAAGCCAGTAATGCCCGCATCTACCTCAATTATCGTGTCATAAGGATTCACACAATCCTAACTAACCGTTAAAATTACCATTTTTAATTACAAGCAAGTTATTATTAATGGTGATAGTTTATGCAACGATGAATCTAGAAAATCTTCAATTATTAAGTCAGTGTATTATACATCTAGTAAATACTACCTACATGGGCTACATCCCATGAAAATATAAAATGAATGTGAATCTTAGATGTATGAAATAAGCATCTTTGAATTAGATGATCCTAGCTATAGGGAGTGAACTTGTAAGTTGTAACCTTCAAATCAAAATAAAATGTCCCTCAACTTGAAAAATACTAATTTCAAAGTTTATTTCATATCTTTTCTATAACTCGGAAATTAAAAACTAATACGTATAGAGCAAACCGCTAAAAGCTAGCTACCTCAAAAGCTATTTATTAAACATTTTTATTATTTTCTTCTTAGGGCTTGTTTACTTCAGCTGAAAACAGATGAATTGAACTGAACTGAATTAATTGGAGCTGAACTGAATTGATTATAATATAAAATAAACAGGCTCTTAGTATTATCTCAAAAGTTAGTGCTGAACAAAACTCTTAATTATATTAACTAACTTAGTCATTGTTAATTTTATTCGCAAAGAAATAATCATAGTTTCGGATGACGTGACATGCAATGGCTTAAAAATTAAAAATAACATCTCACAATACAAATAATCTCAAACTCTAAATTGCCTCAACATAACCCCTTTCCCAATTTCAGAGAATATAAATATCGCAAAATTATATATATTTTATCAAAGCTATTATATACGGAATAATTATAGTTTGAATAAAATGTGATGTACTCCCATGTAACCAATTTGAGTTTTTGTATGAGAAAGAAATAATGTGCAATTGTGCTTTATTATATTTTTTCACTTGACCCAAAAAAACAAAAACAAAGTCAAAACAATTTGTTCTAGAGATCAAGAATAATATGGGTCAGATTATGGAAGGGTACGTAGTCTTCAAGTGGGCATTATTATAAAACGGGTATTATATAATTATTTGGGTCACATAGGTGTAACGTAGTTAGTTGTTTCTAAAACACGTAATTGGAATTTACAAATTGTAGTTAGTTTAGTTGTCATTCTATGATGCACGTACTAGCTTAGCTACCAATAATTAATTAAAATAAATCATATCAAATTACTTCAATTCAATTTCTATACTTGTATGTTAAGTGTAGCTGGACCTACTTGGCTATTCAGAAGAAACGAACTAAAGTTTCATTTAACTTTTTCCGCAATGTATTTTGTCATTAAGCTTTAGCTTCAATGAATCCTATATATATAACTAGTAATTAGAGTAACCAACTTGCGCAAGTGCATGGATGAACCTTACAACTAATTTATAGTATTTTTTTTTTTTTATATCTTATTTTAATTTTCAAATATATATGATCAATACTACCGAGTAATTAAGGATTTAAGGTTGGAAAGATAGAATAGTGAGATGCATGCATGTGTAATTGTAAACGTGCACGTGTCAATCAGTGACGTAAGGGTACATTCTTTTCAAGTTGTAAAATATGAAAGAATCAAAAGCGAACAAAAATTATACCGAGTCTAATTTAATTTGAAAATATGAAAATTTAAGACAAGTTCTATTTTCATGAATTAAGATGAGAATTTATGAAAATTGAATTTTATTTGAAATGGCTTATAAATTAAACTGATGGAAACTTAAAATCGAAATTTAATGAAATAAATAGGAATGAACTTGAACTTGCAGAAGAAAAATGGATTAAAACTTATTGCAAACTATATATTAAAATAGATTGAAACTTATTTACAGGGTAAAAATAATTATTAAATTATTGAAAGTTATCAGAAAAAATTAAAATACCCCCTTAAATCAAAAATAGGAATGCGAAAATCGCTAGGAAACAGACACCTATCATTACTTCATCCTAATACGGCAATACCGTTGGCATTTATGTCATTAACAGCATGACACGGCGCAAGTTGATGTGGTTAAAAGCCATAAAAGAAGAAAAACTAAGGTACAAATGTCAGTACATTGATTCTAAAAAACAATTCGTCCTACAAACTTTGTTTCATCGTTCGTTTTACTTTTAATATTGGTTGGACATTCTACGATATGATTCTTCTGAATATTACCCACACTTATACAAATTCATTGCATTTAATTTCCTTATCATCATAATTAATCTACTACACTTTTTCTTTCTTTCTTTTTAAAATGTAATTAATTTAGGGTCACTAGTTGAAAAAGTATGCATGCAAGCATGCCCTTGTTAAATTTTTAAATTGTTGATTTTTAAATCATAGGTATATACTCCATTTTTCAAGAATTTCTTATTAAGAGGACTGACCAAAGCTTTAAGAGTCAAAGGTACTCAAATACAGAAGTACAAATACCTAGTTGAGGATTTTTTTAATTAATTAAAATAGGAGAAAATACTATTGTGTTTTATGTAATGTAATGCACTATGGATGGCTTGGATGCCATCATTATTTTAAACATCCTTTTTGTAAAAATATTTCTTTATATGATGAAGGATGATAAATTTGATATAAGTGTACATAACAACTCCTCCAGGCATGTTTACTTCAGCTGAAAACAGTTGAACTGAACTGAATTGGATGGGGCTGAACTGAAAGTTGTTTACGAAGGATTAATGAGTAGCAAAATAAAAGAAGAGCTGAATTGAACTGAACTAAAATGAACCGAACTGAGTTGAGCTGAATTGATTTTAAGCTGAAGTAATTTCTATTTTCTAGTGGAGAGCTTATCTAACCACTATATCCTCATCTAGTAGCATTTTTTTTATATTGAATTAAACACAAAGGCCCTGTTTTTTTAGTCTTAATTTTTTGGCACTTCAATTCAATTCAGCTCAGCTCATCTCCATTATAATTACTACATTTCAGTCCACTTCAGTTCAGTTCAGCTCAGTTCCTTTCAGTTCAGTTCAACTCCTTTCAGTTCAGCTCCGTTTCAATCCAAAAGAACAAGGTCAAACTTTATAATTCTTCTTTAATTGCAACAATTTAACTTTTATGCGTTGTCAACTTATTGTTTTAATTTTTAACAATTAGCCTCTTTAATTTAATAGTGCATTATGTTAACATACATTGACATGAATCCAACAATATACTACTCCAATCCCTCCGTTTATTTTTATTCTTTACGTTTTATTTATACACGCTTGCTAATATAAATTTGTAACGTTTATATTTTTTATTTTTTATTTGTGAAAATTATAAAAACTTGATATTGTAGTAAAATAAATCAAGACGAATTAAAGAAGACTTCATATGAATATATTTTTAATTACTTACATAAAAAGCACAAACAACGGTCAAAGTATAATTTGTGAATAGTCCCTCAAGTCAAAACTTAGAAAATAGATTAAAATAGATGAAGTAAATAATACTATCTGCCTTTTCAAATCAATAAATTTTTATGTAATACTATAGGTGATCATTGTAACCCCAACTTGATTTTGCAAGTTTGGAGCAACGTTCGGCTCAAACCTAAACTTAATTCCTCAGCTTCCAAACAAGCAATCTCATATTTAAGCTATGCTTTTTTGACTAAACTAAGCTAAATTAAATTGAATGCAATATACATAATTGAATTATTTATTTAAAATAGATTAAATTAAAAATAAATTCAAAAGAACAAACTTGTAAACTTTATCTAGCCTCAAAATATTAACTAGGTACGCATGTACAATACTCCGATCTCCTAAACCATACAATATATGAATGCACGGTGGTCCCCCAAGAGGTACCAAGGTGAGCAAACAAAACCCTCACCAAAGACAAACCAACATGATCACACAAATACACAATGACACAATGACACAATGACACAATGTAATTTAATGGAGAATAAAAGAACCACGTTATGTAGATTGTATTCCTAATCAGAGGATGCATTCAAGCCTTCTAGGAGATCAATTGTATACAACCTTGACAAGGACTAAATAGAGACTTTTCAAAAAATTAGGAAATATTTTCTTCACTTCATATATTAGTCTAATTAAAAACCTAAACTACGCGGATTTAAATTGACTAAATTTTTATCGTATCATTATATTAATCTATAAAACAAAACTCTATTATATACGGGGTATAACACTACTTTTATTGAATTAATGTGCACGTAGTTTCTAAGAACTCCATACTTAAGTCTCATATATATATATATATATATTTTAATTTAATATGTAACGAATTAAATTTAACAATAAGTCAACAAAATTAGTAAGAACATTTATCTAGCTGATATTGTTTAATAAGGCCTAACCAGCTAATAATAAGTTAAACAAAACAGAACTTAAATATAAATATGATAAGAAAACGCAAATAGTCGGTATATAGATCTAGTGCTCATAATCCTTTTCTTTTCTTTCAAGGCTAATATAACACCTACTTTTCGGCCTTTTGGCCTTGTTGTACATTGGACTAGAAACACTCAAGCAAAATTCATTGCATATCGTAATAAATTAATTAAGTAAGAGAGTATTGTTTATTTGTTCCCACTAGTCCAAATCAATTGTAGACTCCCTTAATTAGGAAAGTTTATCACGTATATATGTGTGTTTAGTCAATGTCATTACATTTTAAATATAGTTTACTCACTCTTGTAATTTTTTTATTAATTTTTTTGTAGTGAGGTTGACCAACAATTCTTTCAAGCTGTCGTTCTCATGGCAAATATTTATATAATTTGTTGGTTTGGACCGAGACATTAATATTATTATATTATATACCCCACTTGCTTTGATACACCAATTTCCAACAATATAATGCATATTATTAGAGTGTTAATTTTATTGCCATTAATTAACTAATTACAATTACATTTTCTGTACTTAACCTTAGTTTGATATTTCTTGGATCGAATCTGCTTCGTAGGTACAATACATGTCTTTCGATTTTAAGGTTGTTAAAATTGACATGTACAGAGAATGTAATAGTTTAAGATAAATGAGTAGTTGATCACAAATAATCTTCCGATAAATTTTTCCACTATTTGTTGGCCCAATGCGCGTATAAATAATTAATTAAAATATGAGAGTTCAAATTTTTTTATTATCACAATATATAATTAGTGTAAAATTTTGTCGATTTTACATAATCGCATACTACTATAAGTATATAAATTGATAAAAGGGGTAAAAATCTAGTTGATAAAAGGGGTAAAAATCTACTACAAACAAAAAAGTGGTAAAATCATATGCATTAATCTACCAAAAGGAACAACATCGTCAGATACATGCATGTATACATGCACAATGTCGTGCATATAAGATAGAGGTACGGAGTAAACATTTATGCACAAGTTCATAATCTCATCAAGTTATATGTATACAAGGTATTTATCTATGTTTTTTTTTTTTAAAAAAAAATATATATAATAATGATGAACAACAACAATTGTTATAATAGCATGGTGACATGGTGGTTAGATAGAAAAAAAATATCTTAAATATTGTAAGTAAGAATTAATGCATGATTAATGTAATCTTGTGAACCAAATCTAGAGAAATCTGATCTTGTTGATTTGTTTCAAATTGTGATTTGCGTGTGTAATTACCTTTAGCTCTCAATGAGTCAAAGGTTCACGTATACGGGCACGTCAAAAGAACATTTGAAGCTAATCATAGCAATAATAACAAATTCATCTACTATGGTCTATGTATAATATATATACCGTGTATGTATATAATATATCGGTATATATGAATAGCGGGATTACTTTAATATAATAAAATAGGGATAGATAGTTACATACATAGCAATATAAATATTTAACTTGGTGATTATAGAATTTAAACTAAAAATCGAGCAGCCAAATCATCCTATCATTTAATTTATTTATGACTGTCAAGGTAAACTAATTATAATCCGAGTAGGTATATAATTTTAAATTAATGTAATAACCTAACCCGACTTTGTACCACCCAATCTAATCCCAACTTGCCTCCATCATATATTCATATGTATCGAGCCTCCATCTAGAAGTGTTATTTCATCTTAAGAAGAAAAATGAGTTCATTGTATTAGTAGATCATGTCATCATACATGCATGAATAATATACATGATGATATGAATTTGACATTAATTTGTTCATTATTTTATTATTATTTTTTTCAAATAATGTTGAATAACTAATATAGAAGTAAAAATAATTAGGTTGCATCATTCATGCATTAGCCAGGAAATTAAGATATAATCGATATTCTATAATGTGAAACAAACCTTAAATATCAATATATATACTTCAATGTTTATGTGTAAAATTATGGTTGAGTGGAGTCATATTCTAATTATTTACTTCTTGCATTGACCGATTCTTCCAGCTTTTACTCTGTAAGTATTCGTGTGTCGGGAGTTTCACCTTTCCTCTTATGCCCTCTCTTTTATTTTTTTCCTTTTTTCCTTTCTTTCACTGCCCCATCCCACCCTTTACAGCTTTCTCACTCTTCCATCTTCTTAGTCCCTTCTTTACTTTCATCGCCCATCACCATAAACTCACATAGATTTCACACTTTCCCGTCCACCTGCCAATCTCCCCCTACAACCATAGATATTCCGACACCTCCACCCACCCCGTTTTACCCTTGCACCCCTCCCTTCCTTGCATCCGCTCTTTACTCTCATAGATCTATCTACCTCCCTACGCCTCCTCCCCCTCCCTCAACCACCCCTTCATTTACTTGCCTAACCCCTTAACCCTATGATCACTACCTCTTCTCCATTGCCTTCATCTTGCATTCGCTGCCCCTCTTTGTCCTTTGTTGTGGTTTATCCATCATTTGTCCCTGTCGTATACTCTCCTCACACTTAATATTCCCCACCTGTACCTCCCCGTCATCACGCACTCCCTCTCTTCCGACTTTTTCCCATCGTGCCCCTCTGCACCCTCTATTCGCCTTGCCTCCTACTTCCTTTTCTTAATTATCCCTCTCATCTCCTTTTTATTTCCCTACACCTCAGCGCCCAAATCTCACGCCCTCTCCGCCACCTCCCGGTCTCACCATTCTTTTTTTTCGCCCTCCTTTTCCCCATTTTTCTTTGCCTACTCTCTTTCCCCTACGCCCATATTCCTTTTCTTCACTCCTCCCTCCCCCTTTCCGTTATATCACTCTCCGTCCCTCTACCGAACCTTCCCTTTTCTCCACCCCAACTCTCTCTCTTACTTGCCACCCTCCTCTCACCCATCCTCCACCCCCCCTCTTGAGCTCATACCATTCTTCATCCTCCTATGGCATTTAATCGCCAAACCCTGTTACCCCTGTCCTGTTTCTCAAAACTCCCCTTCTAGAACTTCCTTGCTTCTCTATCCCCACCTCCTCCCATGTTTCTCTCCATCCCCACCCTCTTTTCTTCTTATTTTGCCTATACCATGTCATCCCTTCAACGCCTCCCTTCTCCACAACACAATTATTTACCATCCCTCACTTGCTCCAACTGCACATCCGCCCCACTGAGACTTCTTCCGCTCCGCCTTCCCTCTTCACCTTCTCCACTTCCCCCTACCCCCTTCGGAACCAACAATTTTCTTCTCTCCTCTTCCCTTCTACCCGTCTTCTCATCCTTCCCCCATTCCCGTCTTTCCCTCTCCTTCTATTTGTGCTTCGCTTTTCCACACATCTCCTACTTGCTCACCACCCCTTCCCTTCTCTATATCTCCACGACTCCCGTCCATTACCCTCTTCTCTATTTACCTCTTTTTTTTGCTGTGTACTCCCCTAATAACCGCCGTTCGACCTTGACTCCACAAAATATCCCCTCATTATCTCGCTATCTCTTATGCCGTCCTTCCGACAGCAATTTTATTGCGGTTGTTTTTTTTAAATACGGTAATTAAGTATTCTTGTGTCTAATTGTTTTAATTTTTGCTCATTTTATTCAATGAACAAAAATTGATAATTACACTTTATGTATAAGATAGTCATAAGTTACCAGCATCATATATTCATATGATTTATGTTAATTTATTTATGCATACAAGATTAATTTATGGTAACTTACATATTATTTGTCGTCCGTCGTTATTAATTAGGCAATAAGTCAATAACAATAAAGTTTTTTTCAAAAGAAATATAAAGTAACCCTCTAAGTTTATATGTTTGTACTATTCTCTATTTCTTTTTCAGTGTAAGATTTATACGGAATATGTAGGTTTATTCTCTCAATAGTAAATAAACTTTCGAAAGCAAGATATAGCTTTTGAGATACATAATTACAATTCCATTGCATGTAATGATTTCAACTAATAATATAGGTTGAAGAATTTTGTTATTTAAGTTGGAAACAAAAATGAGATGCATGAACGCATGCATGATTACTTTTTCAACTTTCACTATCTCAATTCAGATCCAAAATCCTCAATTGTTCATCCCCTTACCAACTGACCAACGAACCAACGAACCCCTCATGAAATCACACCACATTAAAAAGTGACCAAACTAGGTTTGGCGTGACTAGCTAGGTTTTGATATTTAATTTTTGACAGATAAATCAATATATATATATATTTTAATTTTATTCCTTGTTCAGAAGTATTAATAAATATCTTTTTATTGAGCTAACTTATGTTGGTCATAGGACGATAACTGTTAGGAAGTTACTGATTTCTCTATTTAGCAATTGAGAAGAGTAATTAGGCTCTAAAACTTTAAAATGTTATCTTGAAAATCAATATATAGCAATATTAATTAGGGGAAAAAATTCAATAAATGGTATTTATTAGACATTTAAAATAAAACAATAAAAACTAACCAAAAAAATCTACTTCACATACGTAGTATGAAATTTTAACTACTGAGTGGAGTATATGTGTTAGTGATGCTACACACTTGAAACAATTCTCATCATCAGTCCTTGTGGCACCTTAGTGTGTGCACTGTGCACACACAAAGACACGATATAAAAAATGTACAAACACATAGGTTGTGAAATCTATCATAGGCAAATAGTTATTACACCACACCGTTGTACTATATTTGTGCTTTTACACCATATAAAGGGCACTATACACCATAAAACATAATAATTTTTTATTTCATTAAATTAAGTTGAACTGAAATTAATTGAATTGATCTAAAACTCTAAAAGTAACATGTCAAGAAATGAAATACTTGTATAAAATACTGAGGAACAACTCATTTAATTATCAATTTCCTTGTAATTTCCTAAGATCCCGAGATCAATTTTCATCCCCCATTCTTAACCCCTCGCACCTCTCGACGCGACACGGTGCACCTATTTGCAAACAAATGAAGTTAACAAAAAAACTAAAACACTAATCATTATTCAATGGTAAGCACCTAAGCGGTTTCCATTTTATTGAAAAAAAAAAAACTAATTTTGAAAGAGCAAAAAAAAAAGGTGGGGACAAGTGGGGTCCAAAAGAATAACGTTATAATCGGTAATATATTTTGGTGGTGTTATACATTAGTTAGGATATCAAAGATACATTGTATTAGACCTCTCTGTTATCATATCATATAACATAATGTATAAAAATAAAAAAAATAAATCAATTTTATTTTGTAAGGGGGGTGTTTGTTAATGTATCTGATCATTTTCTTCTCTCTTACCAACTCATATAAAACTTAATATCTTTGCTTCTTTCTTTTCATTCATAACATTTTTCTTTCTTCATCAAAATTCACAATTTTTTTCCCCTTTTAAAAGGGTTTTTAACTTTGATCAAAATTTCTTGATTTCTGTAATGTGCTGTGGATTTCAAGCTTCTTTTATTGAATTAATTTTCTGGGTTTTGTTTTTTGTTATTGAATTTCTCTTCAATTTGGGATTTTTTGTTGGTTTTTCAGTTAAAGTTTTGGGATTTTACTCATGCCTACACTCGTCAATTACAGTGGTATGTTCTGTTTTCCTCTGTTTTTATTATTTCTGTTGTTTGATTTGTGAATTTGTGATTGATTTTTCTGGGTTTTATTTATATGATTGTGTTCTTAATTGGGTTGAATTAGATCAAGCTTTATGAATTTGATTACTGAATTAATTTAGCATGATTAAATGTAGCTAATATGTTTTTTGCATGCAATTTGATATTGGATAATTGGATTTAATTGAATGCTAGAATGATTTAATTCGATTTGTGTAGGGTTGTAAGTTTCAATTAGCTAAGATGATGATTGAAGTTGATGAATTGATTTTCTTAAATCATTATGCTAATAAAATGAATTAGTTGTTAATTTTAATTGAATGTACTTTTAATTGAATTAGGATTTAAGAAAAATTAATGAAACAAATTGTAAATTCTTGTTTCATGATTGATTGAAAATTGTACTTTCTTGATATTGAATTCCAAATTGTATGGTTAAATTGTTTCTGAATTAAGTTGGGATTATAAGTTTTAGCATACTAGTTAAATTTTTGTTGATTTTCTGTAGCTTATGTATCTGTTATTCATGAATTTTCCAGGGAAAGATGAATTGTCAATGGCTTATGTTGATGCATACGGCCCTCCGTTCAAACGAGCACGAATCAGTGCCCCGTTTGTGCTCTGGGGTCATGAATCTGAACAAGAGAAGAGATCATCAATCAGTGTTCTTCCCGACGAATGCCTCTTTGAGGTCTTCAGGCGGTTGCCTGGCCAAGAGAGAAGCAATTGTGCCGGTGTGTCAAAGCATTGGCTTACTCTCTTAACCAGCATCCGCAGGGCGGAAATGTGCGATAAGGAGGCTGTTTCAATTTCTGATGACAAGGAATTAGATGGATTTCTTACAAGGTCTGTTGAAGGGAAGAAGGCTACTGATATTAGACTTGCTGCTATTGCAGTTGGAACGGCTGCTCGAGGTGGACTTGGGAAACTATC
This sequence comes from Suaeda aralocaspica, assembly GCA_016808085.1. Classification (NCBI taxonomy): domain Eukaryota; kingdom Viridiplantae; phylum Streptophyta; class Magnoliopsida; order Caryophyllales; family Amaranthaceae; genus Suaeda; species Suaeda aralocaspica. The sequence goes on from PYUH01000160.1 coordinate 4,323,277, forward strand.
CATTCGAGGAAGTACTGGTGTCACAAATCTTGGTCTCTCTGCTGTAGCTCGTGGGTGTCCGTCTCTTAAATCTCTTACTCTTTGGAATGTCCCCTCAATTGGGGATGAAGGCCTTTTCGAAATTGCGAATGAATGTCACTTGTTGGAGAAGCTTGATCTATGCCAATGTCCATCTATTACCAACAAGGGTTTATCTGCTATCGCTGAAAAGTGCCCGAATTTGACTACTATTTCAATTGAATCATGCCATAACCTTGGTAATGACAGCATACAAGCTATTGCTCAGGGCTGCTCAAAACTTGAATCGATTTCAATCAAAGACTGCTGTTTAGTTGGTGATCAAGGGCTTGCAAGTTTATTGTCATCATCCTCTTCAATTTTGACCAAAGTAAAGCTTCAGAGCTTAAACATCTCGGATTTCTCGCTTGCTGTTATTGGGCACTATGGGAAGTCTCTTACAAACCTCACCTTGAGCAGTCTCAAGAACGTGAGTGAAAAAGGATTTTGGGTTATGGGCAACGCTCAAGGTCTAAAGGCTTTGTCATCTTTGTCGATTTCTTCATGTTTAGGAGTGACAGATTTGAGTGTGGAAGCTATTGGCAAGGGTTGCTCTGCCCTCAAACAGATTTCCCTCCGCAATTGCTGTTTCATGTCCAACAACGGTTTAGTGGGATTGTCGAAATCAGCAAAATCTCTAGAGAGCATGCATTTGGAGGATTGTAACAGAATTACTCTTGTCGGAGTAGTATCCACCCTCTCCAATTGCAGTTCAAGGTTTAGATCACTTTCCCTTGTCAAGTGCATGGGTCTTAAGGACATGCCCTTCCAAGATGCTGCCCTTGTGAACCCTTGCATCTCTCTTCGATGTCTTTCCATTAAAAATTGTCCTGCCGTTGGTAGTGCGAGCTTGGTTATTTTAGGTAAATTGTGTCCAAACCTAAGGCAGGTTGACTTGAGTGGCCTATATGGATTGACAGACGAGGGTGTCTTATCTCTCCTCGAGAGCTCCTTAGCAGGGCTTGTTAAGTTGAACCTTAGTGGGTGTATAAACCTGTCCGATGAATCTGTGGTTGCTGTTGCTAAACTGCATGGCGAGACCATCAAAGTACTGAATCTCGATGGGTGCAGGAAGATTACTGATGTGAGCTTATCCACCATCGCTAGCAGCTGCCCAATGCTTAATGATCTTGATGTCTCCAACTCTGCAGTTACAGATTCAGGCGTTGCTGCTCTATCGTGCTCAAATCTAAATCTACAAATCCTTTCCATCTCAGGTTGTTCCAAGATTTCAAACAAGAGTTTACCATACCTTATTCAGTTGGGAAAGAGCCTGATTGGATTGAATCTTCAGTTCTGCAATTCACTTAGCAGCAGCATTGTCGATATGCTCATGGGCAATCTTTGGAGATGCGATATTCTTTGCTAAATATCATCGCCATCTATAGTTTTTTTTTTTTTCGCTCGAAAGTTGCATGAAGTCAGGTTTCCGATTATTTTCTGGGGGAGGTATCTTTGGCCAAAACCACAGTACCTTGTTTTTTGCAGGCTGAAGCCTGTTCAGATTCTTGCCTCCTACATCGTGGGAAGGCTCTTGTAACACACCATTGATACCCCTCTAAGTGTACAAAACCTGATCAAGTTCTACAACGAGCTTCTACATCGTGGGTTAAGTTGGACTATTCGAGCATTCCTCGGACAGGATTTTCCCTCCACAGTATGCACACAGCCTTCGCAACATACTAGTCTGTTTCAGAGTCTTTTGTTCATATGTTTTGGAGTCTTTGGCTTCTTTTTTTAAATTTTTGGTAGAAAACTACTAGAAGGTTTCTAGCTTGGAGTTGCTTTAGGCAGTTTTATGTGATGATAGGAAGAGTCTTGAAGTCATGGGCTTTGGCAATGGCAATGAGTGTGAAAGCTCGTTTCGCCATTGACAACCTTCTCTAGGTTGTTTTTTTTGGTACAAGGTCCTAGTTTTTTCTGGCTCTTCTTATTACTTAATCTGTACTTGGCAACCTTTTAATTTAGGCTCTAAATATAGATTATTTTCTTTTCTTTTTTTTTTCTTTTGTCAAAAAAAATTGAAAAAAAATTGAAAAAAACCGAAAAAAACAAAAAAAAACGAAGCCTTTTTGCTTCATTTGTGCTTCTGGTTTCTACGATGTAATCTACTAGTAGTATAATTGCTCAAAAAAAAAAAAAAAAATATATATATATATATATAAATACATAGTTTGAAAGCTTATATTAGCAGAAATTACAACTTTAATAATATGCTCGGTAATATTGAGTTCACATTTGATTGAAACAAAGGGAATGAAATCATGAATAATTATCCAGTATTCCAGTGTATGGCTAATTCATTTGTCCCTTAATTGGGACGTTAGGATTAGTGACCTTTTTGTAGCCCACTGTCTTAATATTCTGGCCCAAGAAGCCCAAGACACATGGGCTTGCAATAGACCCAATTTTTACCACAAATTAATTAATGTACTACCAAGAGGGGCAAGGCTTTTATCCATGGATTAGGTAATATAAGTTATAAGCGGGGGTAAAATAAGGTAAAAGTAGCGGGCATTTAACTTGCATTGTATCTCACATTTATCCAACACCTCTAAAGTCGTTTCAAAATGTAGGACTATAATTAAGTATAATGAGGTTTTTCTTTCCCTCCTAATTTTGAAACATCGCTACATAAAATATAAGGACGTTTTTAAAATCTCAGTTCGTTAATCCATTCATACTTGTCACTAATTAGATATACAGGCATTTGACTATTTTAAAAGTGTTAAAGTTAGTATCAACAATTACATGCGCTTGATTGAATTTTTTCACTTTGACATATTGAGCAATGAGCATAATTAATCACATTCCATTAAGATCCACAAGTACCATCACAATGCTTTGTTTTGATAAGAATCAAATTCCCATAATCCATTATATTTGTGAATTGTCTATTTGACACTCGAGGAAGGCGCCCCTAAAAAAGTTGTTCATGATTTGTATATATCCCGATTGGCATGAGGCGGGCAAGCAGCCCACTCTCGCCACGTGAGTAGCTCAACCAGTCAGTCGAGTCATCGGCAACCAACAGGTTCAAGATTAGGTCTATCGTGCCCAGCTCTCAACCAATAAACTTTTTTTTCCTTCTGCTCATTGATAAATCTAAATTGTACTTCCACTCATTGATATAGCTAGCGCTAGAGATTGATGATTTGAATTAGTTATCCAAATGAAATTGCAAATTCTTAGTTTTACCATACAAGTTCATTCTTTTTCCTCCTATTCCTTTAACCACCCCCCCCCCCCCCCATCAAATCCTTCCATCTCAGGTTGTTCCAGATTTCAAACAAGAGTTTACCATACCTTATTCAGTTGGGAAAGAGCCTGATTGGATTGAATCTTCAGTTCTGCAATTCACTTAGCAGCAGCATTGTCGATATTCATGGGCAATCTTTGGAGATGCGATATTCTTTGCTAAATATCATCGCCATCTATAGTTTTTTTTTTTTTCGCTCGAAATTGCATGAAGTCAGGTTTCCGATTATTTTCTGGGGGAGGTATCTTTGGCCAAAACCACAGTACCTTGTTTTTTGCAGGCTGAACCTGTTCAGATTTTGCCTCCTACATCGTGGGAAGGCTCTTGTAACACACCATTGATACCCCTCTAAGTTACAAAACCTGATCAAAGTTCTACAACGAGCTTCTACATCGTGGTTAAGTTGGACTATTCGAGCATTCCTCGACAGGATTTTCCCTCCACAGTATGCACACAGCCTTCGCAACATACTAGTCTGTTTCAGAGTCTTTTGTTCATATGTTTTGGAGTCTTTGGCTTCTTTTTTTAAATTTTTGGTAAAAAACTACTAAGGTTTCTAGCTTGGAGTTGCTTTAGGCAGTTTATGTGATGATAGAAGAGTCTTGAAGTCATGGGCTTTGGCAATGGCAAGAGTGTGAAAGCTCGTTTCGCCATTGACAACCTTCTCTAGGTTGTTTTTTTTGGTACAAGGTCCTAGTTTTTTCTGGCTCTTCTTATTACTTAATCTGTACTTGGCAACCTTTTAATTTAGGCTCTAATATAGATTATTTTCTTTTCTTTTTTTTTTCTTTTGTCAAAAAAAATTGAAAAAAAATTGAAAAAAACCGAAAAAACAAAAAAACGAAGCCTTTTGCTTCATTTGTGCTTCTGGTTTCTACGTGTAATATACTGTAGTATAATTGCTCAAAAAAAAAAAAATATATATATATATATATAATACATAGTTTGAAAGCTTATATTAGCAGAAATTACAACTTTAATAATATGCTCGGAATATTGAGTTCACATTTGATTGAAACAAAGGGAATGAAATCATGAATAATTATCCAGTATTCCAGTGTATGGCTAATTCATTTGTCCCTTAATTGGGACGTTGGATTAGTGACCTTTTTGTAGCCCTGTCTTAAATTCTGGCCCAAGAAGCCCAAGACACATGGGCTTGCAATAGACCCAATTTTTACCACAAATTAATTAATGTACTACCAAGAGGGGCAAGGCTTTTATCCATGGATTAGGTAATATAAGTTATAAGCGGGGGAAAAATAGGTAAAAGTAGCGGGCATTTAACTTGCATTGTATCTCACATTTATCCACACCTCTAAAGTCGTTTCAAATGTAGGACTATAATTAAGTATAATGAGGTTTTTCTTTCCCTCCTAATTTTGAAACATCGCTACATAAATATAGGACGTTTTTAAAATCTCAGTTCGTTAATCCATTCATACTGTCACTAATTAGATATACAGGCATTTGACTATTTTAAAAGTGTTAAAGTAGTATCAACAATTACATGCGCTTGATTGAATTTTTCACTTTGACATATTGAGCAATGAGCATAATTAATCACATTCCATTAAGATCCACAAGTACCATCACAATGCTTTGTTTTGATAAGAATCAAATCCCATAATCCATTATATTTGTAATTGTCTATTTGACACTCGAGGAAGCGCCCCTAAAAAAGTTGTTCATGTTGTATAATCCCGATTGGCATGAGGCGGGCAAGCAGCCCACTCCGCCACGTGAGTAGCTCAACCAGTCAGTCGAGTCATCGGCAACCACAGGTTCAAGATTAGGTCTATCGTGCCCAGCTCTCAACCATAACTTTTTTTTCCTTCTGCTCATTGATAATCTAAATTGTACTTCCACTCATTGATATAGCTACGCTAGAGATTGATGATTTGAATAGTTATCCAAATGAAATTGCAAATTCTTAGTTTTACCATACAAGTTCATTCTTTTCCTCCTATTCCTTTAACC
>PYUH01000160.1:4328597-4428430 GCA_016808085.1 Suaeda aralocaspica
TAACCCCCCCCCCCCCCCCCCCAAAAAAAATGAAATCTTAAATGAGTAGGTTAAAAAAACGTACACGTACGCAAAAATTTTACCACATAGTTTCATTGCACACGATACACAAATGATATATAGGGCACCAATTAAGCATTCCTTTTCACTATTGATGGCTCTACATTTTATCCTAAAATTAAGAGTGCTTATATTTGAAATATCATTGTATCAAAATCATTTTTCTCTTTATACTTACTTCATTGGGAACTTATAATTGTTAAATTCAGCGGCCTTTTATTATAATCAAGAGATTATATATGAAGTACTCCGACTATTAGCAAGCAAACAAGATAAAAACATGAATGCGGAAATTAAATTAGGAGATCGATCATAAATTAAACCGATTATTAATTCATGACAAAAGAGCAATAGTTTTATATTTTTGATAATATGGGAATAAGTCATTTTAATTTTCTCACTTGTATTGTCTTCTCATACATTATTTAAGAAAGAAAAAAATGTTCAAAAGTTTGATAAGTCATCAACCACCCATTATTATGATACCTTAGACATGACGATAGTAACATTATATCTTCCCTCATTTCCTGGGATTTGTATTGTTTTGCTTTGCCTCAAGAATCATATTCGTAGATGAAGTACTCCCTTTTTATTAACACTCAATTTCAAACAAAAGTACTGTACAAATTTTTAAAAACCATCAATGTTATGTACTACGTACTACTAATATTCACACGTGTAATGTTAAACTAAATACGTACTAATTCAATCATGTTGTGGTGTATAAAGTAGTACTAATTGTATGATGAGGGAGCAAGATATGAAAACATAGCAAATTGGCAATATTGGCCATGGTAAGCAAGCATGCAAATGATGCACCTATGTTCATTTCTTATAGGAACTAGTTATAAGGGTCTGTTTACTTCAGCTTAAAATCCGTTCAGTTTAGTTCATCTCCGTTCAGTTCAATTCAGTTCAGCTCTTCTCTTATTTTGCTATTCATTACTCATCCATTAAAAACTTTCAGTTCAGTTCAGTTCAATTCAACTATTTTCAGTTGAAGTAAACTGGCCTAAAATCAGATAAATTTAGTTCAAACAAATGGAATTAATGGGTTAAAATGGCGAGCCAAGATTAGTTAAAATGGACACTTTTTAGTTAGTATAAAGTATAATACTTTGTAATGTGTTGCATGTACTAGGTATATATAAAAAGAATAAATTAGGCATTACGTTGTTACTTAATTTTTAAACAAATTTATTTTAGTTCAGTTTAATTCCGAACTTCCGACTCAATGTATAGTTCCATGTTACTACTGAATGTGATGTAGTACTTATTCAATTAAATAAGTAAAAAAGGTGATGAAAGTCAGAGAAGTCCAGAAATTGAGAGGTGAGGAATGGAAAGACAAAGGCATGAGTACATCAATAATTGCCAAAGTTTATGCAGAGGGGAGCTGAGGAGGTCTAGTGTAGTCAAGTCATGAGTTATATATAAATATATATTCAATTCAATTTAGTGAGATGAGATATATTATAAGACAATATATATGAGTTTGTTGAACCATTTTATCTTCTGCACATATAACTGTTCAGTATGATTTACGGCCCACTATTTTCAGCTTCACCTAATGTTCTGAGTTTCACTCTTCTAACACACAATTTGCTTCCCTTTCTAGTTTCTACTCTCAATTTCTCTTCTACCAATTTTTTTTTTTTATGAATAAGGGTATGTTTACTTTATTTTATAATTAGTTCAACTTAGTTGTTCTTTAAATTTGCTTAAAATCAATTTAGTTTCATTCAGCTTCATTCAGTTTAGTTCAATTGTTTTTAGTTAAAGTAAAGAGGCTCTTACTCCCTTACTTTTACTTAGCCTATTGTAGTAAGATTGTTATACGTATTTCCTTTTAAGCTATATGGTCCTCCCACTTCCTCCTTTATTTTTCAAGAATTTATAATGTATATGATACAACGGATTGTATGTTAAAAGTACAACAAAAAATAAAATTTGTTTATATAATATTTGTTTTGAAATTCAATTTTAGTCAATCTCAACATAATGAGACTTAGGCACAACCAATTTTACCAAAAGATTGTCCCGCTACCCCATATGACATGCTCCCTAGCCACCCAGTACAAGTATATAACTCTTTGTCTTTGATTTGGCAGCAATTTTTAAACAATGGATGGGGTAGTATATCTATATTAAAATTTGTTTCAATTATTACCTTAAGTTATTGTTTAAATTAACAATTACTACGGAGTACAACAAAATCTCCAGTATTAAGATTACATATCATTATATATTGTTGAAAATTAATACGAGTAATTGTCATCATAATTCGATCAAAATGTAAGACTTGTTCTTTTAAATTTATTTTTGTAGTTCAATTCATTATAAGAGTATTTCAATAATAAGTAAACATGATAAATTGTACATTTCAGTTCAGTAACTTAAAGCTTTAAATAACACTGCCCTACGCACCGTACTAATCTCAATGGCTAAAAAACACTCTTTTCTCAATGGAGTACCGGAGTATATAATAACTCCGAAACTCTTTGCTTCACTATTGTTGGTGTCAAAGTTTTCACTAGTGTAGTAAAACACTAGTGAATTTATTTTTTTTGGTAAAGAGTGGATGATAAAAGTATACAGAAATAGCAGCAACTAAAGTGAATCAAGATCTACCAATTGAGTAGTTAGGATATTGCTAAATTCTTCGAAATGCCTAACTTTTTATAGGCCAATAGTGTCGGATTGTGCTACATGACTACACCTATTTGACCTATGCCATCTAATTACTAGTTAGTAATTACTACCAAATATATCCTTGCAAAACTAATGAGTATAACTAAAAATCATTTTAGGTTGTGATAAAGTTGAAATGATTAAGCTCAGTAAGTTTTATGGACAAATTAAGTCTTGTAAGGGCCTGGTTACTTCAGCTTAAAATCAGTTTATTTCAGCTCCAATCAGTTCAGTTCAGCTCTTCTGTTATTTTGCTACTCATTAATCCTTTATAAAAAAAACTTTCAGTTCAGCTCTTCTGTTATTTTGCTACACATTAATCCTTTATAAAAAAAACTTTCAGTTCAGCTCCAAACAGTTCAGTTCAGCTCAGGTCAATTCAATTCAATTCAGCTGTTTTCATTTAAAATAAACAGACCCTAAGTCTATATAGTCTAACAATATTTTTAATCATGTCTAATAAACAAATTAAAAATAAGTCGATTTTAGAAAAGTTGAGGTTGTAAAAATTCAAAAAAAAAAAAAAAAAGCATCCTAAACCAAAACATTAATCACCATTTATTGTATGATTTAACTGACGACTTTATTTTAAATATAAAGCAAACCCCAAATTCAAGGCAAAATTACCCATCGACTATTATTAAAAATCCCAAATCCATGATAAACTCAAGTGAGTTAAACAAATAACTTGATTAACTTAACCTAACCTAGGACGACCCCACCTAACCTAGTCACCCATGACCCATGTCCTTACCCGGATATCAAAATGGGGCCCAATGGGCTACAAGTCTAAGACAATGACACAACAAACCGACATGTCATTGAGACATAGAGAGAAAGAAAGAGTGTCACTATGACTTACTTCGCATAACATAATTCGTGTACAGTGTATTACTGTAACACAACACTCTCTACACTCTACACTCTACACTCTACACTCTACACTAGTAACACTACACCTCTGAAACTCAGACATAACTATTGTAGCATTTATCCCACTTTTAAAGCAGAAACACAAGTGTATATATATATATATATATATATATATATATAAAATAAAAGAACTAAAATACAAACCAAATTTCCCCCAACAAAACACTCTTTCAACCTTCAGTTTTTTTTACATATAATATTCAAGCATAATAAAAGCAGGTGAATTATAAATTTTGAAGTCTCATATAAATTTTTATCTTCTTTTATATAATTAGAGCCAAAAAAAAAAAAGAGTTAGTAAAACAAAAATAGTATTAGTAAATTGATATAAATGGTTAATAAAAGAAGATGTTACTACTACTACTACTACAAGTCATTCAAGCTGCAATTTGCAGTTCTTATTCTGGCTTTCTTCATTTCTTTCTATTTTCTACCTTCTATTTCAGGTAACTTTTTTTAAAGTAAATGTAGTAAGGAATTTTTATTTTCTTTNATTTTTAAGATTTAATTTTTTTTTTTTTTTTTTTTTTTTCTGATGTTATATGTGTTTGTTTGTTGCTTCTTTGTACGTGAAATATATGGTGTTTTTCTTTGGTATTAATGTTGATTTCCTAGAGTATAAGTTTTACCTGATGACAATAATCTTCGAATATCAAGTGAAATATACTAGGTCTGTTTCACATTATTTATAACGATTTAATATGAAATAGGGAGGAAAAATGTTTAATCGTTGCAAATGATGTGAGACGGAAGTAGTAATATATTGACTCAGTGATCAATAAACCAACCTAAATGAAAATTAGCTTAAAAGAACACGGACTTCCTCTTAATCTCTTTGTTATTTTTATTTGGATCAATATTGTTATTACCCAAAACATTCTTGCTATCATGTCAGCTTACATTAATCTATCCTCTCACACCTCCTAGGAAAAAATAATTATTTTTATTAATAACTTCATAAAAGATAGGGAACAAACCATCTTGTTTAATTTGTTAGATAATTATGATGTACAAGGTACAATTACATGCATGTTACTTACAATCTAGAACATTCTTATATGCAAAATTTGATTCCAATATGAATATCAGCTTACAACATCAATAATGACATTTCTTTGGACGGTTAGACCGTCAAATCAGAGATTAAGGAGAGAAAAGCAAGCAATAGTTATAATAAAATATGCACTTAATTTTGTTGATTTATTTTGAAACTAATCTTGTTTGACAGTGAGGCCAATTGCTTAAACAATTGTAATTTAATAAAAAAAATATTAATATTTGACTCATCTCAATGAAATGATAACACTAAATCATTTTTTTTCAATGATTAATGACATTAATTAATTAATAATTATGTTTATTTTACACATGAATTAATAGGTAGTAACCTATCAGAGGGCAAAAAATTGGTGCTGGGATCTCGACCACCAAAGTGCACAAATAGATGCATGAATTGTAGACCTTGCATGGCTGCTCTTGTAATTCCTCCTCGCAAATTATCAACGCAAGAAGAAGAAAATTATTATCTTGTTTATTGGAAATGTAGGTGTAAGAATAAGTTTTTTCAGCCATGATTATTCAATATGTTTATATATTTTAATTTAGTAAATATATATTCTACTCTTGTAGTAATTATTTAATAATGAACCAATTAATTATGATTATTTGTGTAACAATGATTATATATTTATATAGATATTTCATATAGATGGAAAATTAGAGTACAAAATTGGTGATTATATGTGTAGTAGACTAGTAGCTAGTGCTAATTATGCACTAATTGCTTTTTTTTTTTTTATCTATCATAATATGATGTTCAAATTATTATTATATTCCAAACTATGAATTTGTTTTTAAGGAAATTATTGATTGATTGTTATCAATGCATTTTTCTTCACATTTGTTAATGAATTGTTAGTTAAAAATCGGGAAGAATGTGGAAAATAAGAGAATGGTGAAAATTATTCTTTAGTACTTATTTTACTTGAGCATTTCAAATTGTATACTAGAATTATGACATTACATAAAATAATATTGGTGATAATAATTAAATATGATTGTATATTAGGAGATCTTTGATTCAAATCTCTTGATATCTTTTGTACTCATGAATATGTACACTGGATGTAAATGTGATATCTTCATATAGTGTACAATTGTACATAAATGAATATTTTTGGTTGTACAATGAAAGAACTTTAGTGTGTGTAAGAAACAATTTCATGAAGGGTGTATGAAATAGTGATGAAAAAGTACAAGACAACTTCAACACAGCTATGGAAAAACTTTTGGATGTATATGCAAGAACTTATATGTATATTAACAGAATTTCTGATTCATGATACTCCTGTATTTATTTCTAAAGATTTCAAGATGTACACAGATATAGTTTTGGTATGTACATGAAAGAATTTTTAGATGTACAAAGTTATCACTTATTACTTTATAAGTAGGAACCTTGGTTAGGGTGGTTAAGAGTTCGGCTCATAATCTTGAGGTCACAAGTTTGAATATCACTATTGCCAGGTAGACGAATGCTGGAACTAATGTCAACTAACCATTGAAATCCGCGATGACTGATGATCAAAACTCATCTATATCGTTTTTGGTTGTTACTTGTTAGCATACAAATTTTACTTTGACAAACAAATTAGGTGTGTTACTTTGTACTCTGTAATAAACTAGTAATTTAACATCAACATGCGTAAGCTTTGCAACAGGGTAATTCCACCACGCAAAACGAGAATGGGCTATTGCCTTAGTACCCATAGGCCATAGTGCATAGCGATATAACATAGACAAGAGACTACGTTTTGTCAAACGACAAACATCATCAAAGACAGAAGTTTGATGAGAGGGCAAATGCAAAGTTAAAATGTTGCAACAATTCCTTAATTTCTTTCTTCATCATCTCTGGCCTGCATCCACGAAGTCACAAACTTTTTTCTATTGAGCTCCCAAACATGGCAATTGGCAAAGAATAATACGAAGTAGTAGTAATAATAATAAATATTGATTACAATAATATTCAGTAACTGGGAATTGAGGCACTTCTCTGACTCATAAATTAACCAACACAGATATTCTCTACAACTTTACAAGCAATCTGTATGCATCACAACAGAAACAGATTTAATTTTTTTGTTACACATGAACAAATTTCACCTTCTCCTAATTTATTTTAAAAACACTTCGAGACCAATATATATAGTTCTCGGAAAACAGTTTCTTCCAAGATGGCAAGACCCATGAACGCTGTATTCAAAGATATGCATTCCTCCTTCCAGCATCACTGTAGGAGCACAAAACCAGCTCACTTCCAGACAGGAATGAGGATGAAGATGGATAATGTCATTACGAGTTGATCTACATACAGAAAGTACTTTCAACAAGGATATGTAAACACAAACTCAGAGTCTTCAAAATATTATGGAGCCAGTCAATATCAGCTACCTTCAAGGCCTTGACATCGTCCTTCGATGATACTTATTCCCAAGGCTTCGAGGATTATCTTCAGTTATTCCTATCATGTAATATATGTAGTAGATTAGTTAAGGTTAACTCTTCTGTAATTTTCTTCATGCTGAATCATTTTGCTCCAATTAGAACCAGATCAGAAAGACATGGTTTGGAGCAGACTGGAAGGTGTCATACCCTCTTTTGGTTTCCAGATGAGGTGATCCAGTTTTGCACAGAAAGCCTTGTAAAACTGCAAGCCAAGAGCACAAGGGAATCTTATAAATTAAATGGATCAAGACACAAAATTGATACAACTTGCAATTAACGATAAATTCACAGGCATTCACTATAATAGCACTTTGAGTAATGAAAGAAAACACAAAAGTAGGATGTGCATTGATTTCTAACTTCTCAATTAGCATCACAAAAGCAAAATCAACACAACATATGATGTGTCTATCAAGACTCTGAATTATAATTTTGAGTGAAATTACGTGCACTTCAAATATTGAACAGCTGAGAGAAAATTGTGAAGGTTCAGAATATTGGATAGCATTGAAATTGAGAAAATAAGGTGGTGGATTTACTTATGTTGCAGTTGAAGCCAAGGACGAGAAAAGGACAATCCTAGAATGACCAGCATAAGCTGCATAGGGCTAGTAAGGAATGAGTGGTATGAAATTGAAAGCATAGCCCTCCATGTCAAAAGAAGCTGCTGTGCGATCAAGCATAAAGTGAAGTTTTCTTTTAAAGCAGATGCTGTAAAAGTGAACCCTTCAACATGCCCAATGCCCCAATTGGGTTAATACATGAACAGACATCCCTCAACAAGCTCAATATTGCTCCGGCCTATCTCCCTTATTATATTATGATTTGCTATGGAGTACAATCAATTTAACAAAAGTGTTCCCAACCTTGTGATATTCAAGGGTGTCCCCAGCAGCTTTTCGAACATCCACCATGTAAAATGAGGGAGCAACTTCGTAGACCTGCAATTTGAACAAATACACATCTTAATAACCTCGAGTATTTCAAAAAGCTATCTCGGTTGCCAATGTAGTACAGAAAAGAAAGTACCTCCAGCACCACAGCAAACTGCCCTGCCTTGTTAGCAGATACTCCTTCGAGTCTCGTCTACAGCAACCAATATAGTAAAAAGGAAGGTCAGGAAAGTATTACTTTGAGAAATAATCTACCAGTTCACCAGCAAATCACAAGTATAACATGAGAGGAATTCTGACTTATTCAATCAAAGTTGATGCTTTCAGATGTTTGACTTTAGTTCTCTACTGTCTAGAAAATAATCTAACAATTTATTAAATGTTTTACAATCAGGTTGACTATCTTGATTTTCTATAGTGAAGTTTGGAAACCATTTAGAGCTAGAGGCAGTGAATAACAAGGTATTAATGAGCTTTAATAAGCTAGTGAGAACAAAAATACTTGAAGATAGCACCTAAACTTCTCATTGAAAACATTAATATCTAGTAGAGTTGCCGTCAAGATGAAAAAACAATAAAAAACCAACCGCTCACATGCTTTGTAAACACAAGGAAAAAAAGAAAACCAATATAAGCAAGGTATTGAAAATTCAAAATACAAGAGAAAACCATTCTAAAGATATCTTCTGTCATAATTGTCTTCAGATTTCAGGATTTGTTTTCCTAAAATATTTTGCTCTACTTCTTCCCTAATATACCTCAAAAATAATTTTGTATATGTACTCGTTTGATGACCGATTTCAGGAATTCAGGTCTATCAGTCCATCTTTTTAAACAGCTTCTGAACACGGCAGTCGACCTCCTTACTGCCAAAGATGTGCATTCAGTTGTCAAGCATGCTACTCAACCATGGGAACAGTGGTGACATTTTCAAGGAAATACGCCAATAGGATAGGGTATTTTATCAATGCCAACTATATTGGATATTTGGTTAGTAGTGACTTGGAAATACTCCCTATTTTCTATGCACCACTTTCCTTGCTAAAAAGTCATACATCAATACTTCATTTTCCTCAAAAAATGTATGCTCAACCCAATGGAGCATCTACAAAAAATGGAGAGAGTATGAGGATCATGCTCACACTGCTTTCCGCTCCCAGTTCGCTTATCCTACATCTATCCAACAACAGATACCTGCCTACAGATATTATCTAACCTCTTTAAAAGAGCAGAAGCTCTCATCAAAGACCCAAACAACAAATAACCATCTAAGTCACGGCGCCTCGCTCCCCTTTTGAGCAAAAGTCACTGGCAGAAACTTTGCCTTAGAGCCTCCAGATATAAAACGTGCTGTATCCTTATCTCTTCTCTACATAATCCCTCAACAAGCCAAGCCTAGAGAGGAGGAAACAAAAAAAGAACCAGCATCCCCAAAGACACCACCTGTCATCAGGTTTATGGTTCTAATTTCCAGATGAATCAAGGCCGCTCTACCAAACATACTCTATGAAAGAAAAGATCCAAATGGGGCTAATCTTAAAGTTGTGGTCAAATTATCCAAGAAGGAAGTCATACTTCTATATGAAAAAGGATTTACCATATTATAAGTTCCCAGTTTCCATTGCTGTAAGAATTTAGAACAGGTCTAAACATCTAAGAGAAGGGTGACCGTTATTTTCTATTAGCCATAAATAATGGTAATGAGCATGAAAATGTATATAAAATTGGTAAATCAATGTTCATTCACATGATTATGATAGTTCACCTTCAATATGTTTAATTTTGTTTCATAAATTTCCATTCCTATCCAATACCACCCAATCAGTGGCAACGGATGGTCATGGAAAAACATGAAGAAAACACGAGTAAAATGATATTATGAAGTTGTTTCCCTATAGTAAATTGCACTTAACATTCAATTCACCACAGTTTATTAACCGCTGTCAGGCCATTAGGATTTTTGCCAACTATCTAGAAAGAAGATACTCCGATAAGCAGGCATGATCATTCAAAAAAAAAAAAAAAAGCACTGCAATCCACTCCAAGAACTACCAATAAGGGAAATTAAAAGGTAATATAAACTCCATAGCCAAGTTTGGCAATTAATACATTTTTTTTTTTAGGTGCGTAAGGGTTCGCAAGGGAAATAATGTGGAGATTTGATCCTAGATCTTGACAAGCATCTCCCGAAATTTTAAACAACTAAGCTAATTCACATCTACAAAGTACAGCACATGTAATGTGCGCACAAAGTTATGATTCCCATATGGAAGAGAGAAAGAGAGAGAGAGAGAGAGAGAAAGAAATCAATCATGAATTAAGAGGCGCACCTTGTAGTTGCGTGTATGAACCTTGAGACCCATTGATTCAGCAACAGTTTGGATAGTTGAAAGGATGTTCTTCGGGGATTCTCGTGAAACAAAGCGAGTTTGCCTCTTTACATAGTCCTGTGAGAAACAAGCACATGAACCAATACAATTTAGATTGCATATCCTGGCACAGAGCAAATATCATATGCAGAAAGACTGTTATCAGTAATACAGAATGCGGAAAGAAAATGATCAAGATAAATGGAATTAGAAACCCCATTAGATCACCTATGCAACCAGCCATTATTATCTTTCTATGACTAGCAGTGATTGATTGATTGATTTATGATTAGCAACCTGGCATAAATTATACTTCGTATTTCATATATTATGCTAAGTTAAAATAAGATTATACCTGTCGTCAAAAAAAAAAAAAAAAGGATTATACCTGTCGTCTATCAAATAAGGCTGACAGATTCAGACCCTGGGATAGAGTTATCATCTCAAATGCATTCATTATCAGAGGGCCTCCCCTGTTTAGGTGCCTAGACTGCTCAGTGACGTACTGATCCTGAAGAAAAATCCCACATAAGCTTATTGTGAGTTACAAATCAGGCAAGCCACAGACAGTATCAGTATAGCAGCACCAAGCATATATAACATAAGTTATATAAATAAATTAAAAGGCATCAGGAGACAGAGGATGCAGCATTGATGAATAGATGTATGCTCTGGAACAATTAAAAGATAGAATGGAAACTGTGAAGGAAAAGGAGAACCAATCTGACCTCTATGTCATCAAAAGCAGCGCGAATATCATCCAAGTTTACATCTTCTTCTATTCCTTGTCGAACAGGAATGTAATTCACTGGAAACCAAGGGTCTTCTCTAATTCCTTCTACTGTAATACGCTGCATCGTCAAAGGAACAGATATAAGGTTAGGTACCAAAAACAAAACAAAAACACTCTCGCATCAGAGCTGACTCATTTCAATCTTCGTACCATGGCTTGTTGACTTTTCATAACATTTCTCAGTATTCAGATTTCAGACTTAGATTCAGATTTCAGACTTAGACACATATTCAAGTATTCAACTAGACTTGCTACATATATCCATTTTAAACCCCTCATAAGAATAATAGTTGCAAAGAAGAACACCATATAACTACAATATAGCTTATTTAAAAGTGATGTTTAGGACCAAAGTTGTCCTGGAAACTTGAGAAGGAATATAGTGTACTTACAGTAGTAGGATTAGGGTCAAGCATTTTCTGAATCAATGATGTTGCACCTTCTGAGAGCCAAAATGGACAAGTAAATGTGCCTGTATTAATCTGTAGAGAGCAGGCATGCACCAGAGAAACAGTTAGATATACTTGACTGAATTACTGAAGAATCTTACTCTAGCATCAAAGGATTGTGATGGAATCCATCAATGTCATAAAGGAAATTTATAAACATGACATACAAAAGGACTTCATGGGTCAACAATGGAAGTTCTTACTACGGCCACATCGGGTACTCATTAGATCTTCATTACATCCACGGGGTAGAAGGGGGCATTTTTACACATCTATCTAGTCTAGCAAGTAAACCACAGATACGCAACAGCTACAATATTTTCAATGAGAAGTTCTCGGTTAAGGACGCAAATGAAGTGATTACCTTCTTGTACAAGGTGGGGAGGTCGGATTCTTCAAAAGGGAGATATCCAGCTAGGAGAACATAAAGAATGACTCCACAAGACCATATATCTGCAGCCGCACCATCATATCCATGGCCATTCAGAACCTAAAATTATGCAGTAAATAGTTATCATATAAGAAAGACAAAAGAATATCAATATATTCCATGTTATTTTTAAATTTAAATTTACAAGAATGGAAGTTTTATACTCGATAGGTTCTGAATATATATTGACCTACAATCCATTTAGAATGTGTCACCTAATTGGTCATCAACAATGTGATTTTATCAATTAGCCTAATTACATTAAAAACTACGTAAAATATAACACTAGTAATAACCGATGGCAATCTTTCACAAATCGTGAAAACAAGTTAATACATAAATACAAGTTTTAAACGTTATTTTATTACATCAGAAATCAGCAAAAATTTCCAACATTATAATTAGTTGAAGAGGATATTCTACAAGCCTGCATAAGACCAGCGTTGCTCTATGGTTTGGAATGTTGGGCTTATAAGAAGGAGCACATTTAAAAGGTTAGGGTTACGGAGACACGGATGTTGAGATGGATTGCGGGAACAATCTAGGATAAAATCAAAAATGAAGTCATCGGCAGGACAGTTGGTGTCAAAGACATTGCAAGCAAACCAACGGAAAATCGCTTGCGTTGGTTTGGACATGTGAGATGAAGATCTTTGGGAGCTCCAGTGCGACGAATGGAATCAAGGAAATCTCAAATGAGGTAGGGGAAACCGAAAATGACTTGGTTGGAAGGTGTTGGCAAAGACATGAAGCTGTTGGATGTACGAGACCGAGGTTCTCAATCGCAAGGGATAAAAGAGAATATTTTGTATGGATGACTGCATGGAATGATTAATTTTGGTTTACGTAGCCGACCCCAATTATGGGAGTATAGGACTAAGGCTTTGATTGATTGATGATTAGTGAGTTTGATAATATCAAACATCATTTTCGCAAATGAGATAGTGAAAGTAATACGAGACTAAGGCCCTGTTCTCCTCAACTTATTTTTGAGGATCTGAACTTATTTTTGTTGAACTGAACTTATTTTTACTTATNCGTATTTCATATATTATGCTAAGTTAAAATAAGATTATACCTGTCGTCAAAAAAAAAAAAAAAAGGATTATACCTGTCGTCTATCAAATAAGGCTGACAGATTCAGACCCTGGGATAGAGTTATCATCTCAAATGCATTCATTATCAGAGGGCCTCCCCTGTTTAGGTGCCTAGACTGCTCAGTGACGTACTGATCCTGAAGAAAAATCCCACATAAGCTTATTGTGAGTTACAAATCAGGCAAGCCACAGACAGTATCAGTATAGCAGCACCAAGCATATATAACATAAGTTATATAAATAAATTAAAAGGCATCAGGAGACAGAGGATGCAGCATTGATGAATAGATGTATGCTCTGGAACAATTAAAAGATAGAATGGAAACTGTGAAGGAAAAGGAGAACCAATCTGACCTCTATGTCATCAAAAGCAGCGCGAATATCATCCAAGTTTACATCTTCTTCTATTCCTTGTCGAACAGGAATGTAATTCACTGGAAACCAAGGGTCTTCTCTAATTCCTTCTACTGTAATACGCTGCATCGTCAAAGGAACAGATATAAGGTTAGGTACCAAAAACAAAACAAAAACACTCTCGCATCAGAGCTGACTCATTTCAATCTTCGTACCATGGCTTGTTGACTTTTCATAACATTTCTCAGTATTCAGATTTCAGACTTAGATTCAGATTTCAGACTTAGACACATATTCAAGTATTCAACTAGACTTGCTACATATATCCATTTTAAACCCCTCATAAGAATAATAGTTGCAAAGAAGAACACCATATAACTACAATATAGCTTATTTAAAAGTGATGTTTAGGACCAAAGTTGTCCTGGAAACTTGAGAAGGAATATAGTGTACTTACAGTAGTAGGATTAGGGTCAAGCATTTTCTGAATCAATGATGTTGCACCTTCTGAGAGCCAAAATGGACAAGTAAATGTGCCTGTATTAATCTGTAGAGAGCAGGCATGCACCAGAGAAACAGTTAGATATACTTGACTGAATTACTGAAGAATCTTACTCTAGCATCAAAGGATTGTGATGGAATCCATCAATGTCATAAAGGAAATTTATAAACATGACATACAAAAGGACTTCATGGGTCAACAATGGAAGTTCTTACTACGGCCACATCGGGTACTCATTAGATCTTCATTACATCCACGGGGTAGAAGGGGGCATTTTTACACATCTATCTAGTCTAGCAAGTAAACCACAGATACGCAACAGCTACAATATTTTCAATGAGAAGTTCTCGGTTAAGGACGCAAATGAAGTGATTACCTTCTTGTACAAGGTGGGGAGGTCGGATTCTTCAAAAGGGAGATATCCAGCTAGGAGAACATAAAGAATGACTCCACAAGACCATATATCTGCAGCCGCACCATCATATCCATGGCCATTCAGAACCTAAAATTATGCAGTAAATAGTTATCATATAAGAAAGACAAAAGAATATCAATATATTCCATGTTATTTTTAAATTTAAATTTACAAGAATGGAAGTTTTATACTCGATAGGTTCTGAATATATATTGACCTACAATCCATTTAGAATGTGTCACCTAATTGGTCATCAACAATGTGATTTTATCAATTAGCCTAATTACATTAAAAACTACGTAAAATATAACACTAGTAATAACCGATGGCAATCTTTCACAAATCGTGAAAACAAGTTAATACATAAATACAAGTTTTAAACGTTATTTTATTACATCAGAAATCAGCAAAAATTTCCAACATTATAATTAGTTGAAGAGGATATTCTACAAGCCTGCATAAGACCAGCGTTGCTCTATGGTTTGGAATGTTGGGCTTATAAGAAGGAGCACATTTAAAAGGTTAGGGTTACGGAGACACGGATGTTGAGATGGATTGCGGGAACAATCTAGGATAAAATCAAAAATGAAGTCATCGGCAGGACAGTTGGTGTCAAAGACATTGCAAGCAAACCAACGGAAAATCGCTTGCGTTGGTTTGGACATGTGAGATGAAGATCTTTGGGAGCTCCAGTGCGACGAATGGAATCAAGGAAATCTCAAATGAGGTAGGGGAAACCGAAAATGACTTGGTTGGAAGGTGTTGGCAAAGACATGAAGCTGTTGGATGTACGAGACCGAGGTTCTCAATCGCAAGGGATAAAAGAGAATATTTTGTATGGATGACTGCATGGAATGATTAATTTTGGTTTACGTAGCCGACCCCAATTATGGGAGTATAGGACTAAGGCTTTGATTGATTGATGATTAGTGAGTTTGATAATATCAAACATCATTTTCGCAAATGAGATAGTGAAAGTAATACGAGACTAAGGCCCTGTTCTCCTCAACTTATTTTTGAGGATCTGAACTTATTTTTGTTGAACTGAACTTATTTTTACTTATCTGAACTTATTTTTGCTGAAATCATTAATAATTTATTAAGGATTGAAACTGATTTTTGCTGAACTGAACTTATTTTTAAAGATCTGAACGTATTTTTGCTAAACTGAACTTATTTTTGCTGAAAACAAGTAAAAATACGACGAGGAGAACAGGGCCTAAGAGAGCACACTGTAGTTAAGGGAATGGAATATAGAAGTAATAGAACTAATAAAAAGTCCGTCTAATAGAAAGATATTTGAGGATCCTCAATGATTGTAAGGAAAGGATGTTCAACTAGGTTGTTGCTCCATGTAACTTAGACCTTCCATACTCATATCAGATACTTAGTGTCTAACTTGTTGATCCACCTTGAACCAAAAACCCTGACCATGAAACAATCATCACCTTCTTGTCTATGGTGCTGCAATTTCTGCAAACATTGGCTGGTAGGCCTCAATCCTCAAAATATAGCCTCACTTATTGATAGCTCGTTTGAAATGTAAGAGGCTGAAGCACTGAATAACTGAGCCAAATTATCAAACATTGTTACGAAGAATTAAGCCGGTAAGCCAAAACTTTTCAGAATATAATTCCACTGGGGCTTCAGATAATTCAGTTTGAATTGGACTAGATTAGCTTTAATTTGATTGGGATCCAAACTATTTTATTTTATTTTAGTTTATAAAAAAAAAATGAAAAACAAAAACAAAACAATGCTAGTCAAATGCCCAAATTAGTGATACAAACTTTAATCCCTCTACGTGCAGTTCTTAATTTGTATTAATAATTAGTACCAAAAGGTTCAATTTTAAGGCCTATCCATTTAGAAATTTAGAATGAGTCTGAACTAGAATGAATGAAACAGGATCGGAGCAAAGTGAAAAACTGAATTGAACGGATACAGCTATAGAGGGCCTTATATGGTCCTTACAGGATACCATGTCTCTTACTAAAGATCAAATTAGATACAAATGTCAAATCAGGTGCAAAAGAAGACCATGTTGTTCTCAAGAAATGACATGATCATTCAGTAAAATCACAGACTTTACCTCAGGTGCAACATAGTTTGGAGTACCACATGTAGTATGAAGAAGATCTACTCCCTGGTAAATAAATTTCAGTCACAACAAAGCTAAGAGTAAGAATCACAAAAAAATAAAAACACAAATGTTTTTAAACAGAGATCCTTGATCATGCTTACTTGCTGTGGTAAGGCACTGAGTCCAAAATCAGAAACCTTCAAATTATCACGTCCATCAAGGAGGAGGTTTTCAGGCTAAATTTTGCAGGATTCAAAATAGGGAACATAAAATTCAGTTGTGTAATAACTTTAGGAATATGAACAAGAAAGATATTGCTGCAATTCTTGGGAAAAACAATCAATAATGTTTAAAGATGAAATCATCAGCTTGAAGCAGTAAAAGGTGTCTACCTTCAAATCTCGATGATAAACACCCTTCTTGTGACAATGAGAGATTGCATCAATAAGCTGTTGAAGATACTTCCTAGCCTCCATTTCAGACAACTTGCCTTTGTGAACCTATACACTTGAAGCAAGGGATATAATAAATAATAAGATATAATTATACAGGAATAAATAAGATCATGAAGTTCCAGTAACACAAGCTACAGTTCCTCGTACAGAAATTTTTAATACGGCACACCAAAAATAGATTACTAATTAAAACCAGTGCTGAATTTCCCCATTTGAGTAACTTCTGAAACCCCATGTTGCCTTGGCCCGTAAAGATAATAACAAAAGTGATTTTATCCTACACTGGGTCACAACCTAATGTATTGTTTGGATAAAAGTAAATGGATAGAAAGGGAGAGAAGGGAAAGGGAGGGGGCAAATTTACTTGTTTGAATAATGGATGAAGCTAGGAAGGAAAGCAGGATGGAGCCATGGAGGGGTCCATTTCCCTCCTCCTTTACTAAACACTATTATCAATATACCTTTTGTAGAGATTTGGAGGTAAGATGGAAGTCCACTTCCTCCTCCATTTCTTTTCTCTTTCTGTTGGAGAGAAGATGGAACCCTACTTCCCTCTACCTTTCTTTTTCTTCCCTTTCCTTTCCATTCTAAATTGTTATCCAAACAAAATAGTTCCCAAGAAAATTTGCACATTCGGTTCTAATCATGGAAACCACAAAATCACGATAGAGGCATTACACCACAATTTAGTCTCACCCTTATTTCCTTCCAAAGCCACAAAACGAATCTGCTGCATGTTTTAAATGGTACGAAAGAAATGCTACAACTCCCTATATATAGCAAAAGGCCTCCTCCAAATATTACCAGTATATCACATCAAAGGAAGGCAAGCGAGCAAAACTCTCTATTGACATGGCACAATATGCACATATCTGGCAACATTGCCATATGCAGTCCACACATGTTCCCACCTCAGTAGATAACTCAGTGGCAAAGACCAGCAAATCAAAAAGGAATTGCAAGTAAAAAATCTTATAGGAGAATCCCCCATCGACCTAGAATTCTCAGCTTTCAACATAGAGAAAAATATCTTAAAACATCAATGAAAACTCATCTACCCTTCATGGAAAGTTGGAAACACCTCCATAATTGAAGATCTCAAACACTGCTACCATGGTAATCGGAAACAATTGCATGAAGTACAGTGGATCAATCAAGTAATAAGGGAAACAAACATCGAAAGATTGTTCATCTGCTCCCATTTATAAGCATCCTTACAAAATCCTTGCCATACTCAATCTTGTAACTGACAACCAAGGAGAACTTGAGAAATGGTCCATGGATAAGCATATGCATGCCACTGACACAAGTCACACAACAATAAGTACCACATCATTTTGGAGTAGAACATACGTCCTTCCAGAAAAAATGGAATTAGAGGATTCGTTCAAGAGAAAACTCCACAGCCAATTCATAAGTTTCCCACTATACCAACACTCTCCGAAACCAACTTTCTAAACCCCAAAGGTCTTTGTGGCCAACAAGCCAAATCCCACTTCACTGCATGAGTTCTTCTCCAGTCACCAACCCCGACAAAAGAAAGAAAAATCCTTACAAAAATCTCAATCTAATTCGCAACAGCTTCAATCTTGAAAATTATTAGGTTAGTAAAGACTAAAGAGGGATGCTAGGCATGCAATGATGCATAACATCAATAACCCTAACGATCTTCACAAACAAAATATAAGTTCATCTTTCGACAATGGAGAGCCTTACAATTTTATCAAATAGCTCCCCGCCGGGTACAAACTCCAAAATTATATATATCTTGGTTCGGCTGGCTAAAACCTTCAAATATGAAAAAAATCAGTAAGGCATGAACAATGTCACTTCAAAAAAAAGTCAAACATCCAATAGCTAGTTAAACACACACATACCTCATGTAGTCTGACAATGAAAGGATGCCGAACAATCTTCATTATCGAAATCTCACGTTTAATCTGCAAATAATAATAGATATGTCAAATCCAGGTAAATGAGGTACCTAATGTCTAACCCTAGAGATGTCAAGGCAGACAAGCCCAAAATCTTACACATTAAACATGAACTTCGGACAAGCATGAGAGGGTTTAATTGGCCATCATCAAAATAAACATAGTCTACATGGATAGGGCCCTTACTGCCCATAGCAAATTATTCTCTCTTACAACTCCCTAAACCTAACTAATTGTGCTTGACAAGTTCTTGATGACCCCAACAATTTCATTTGCATTATGTCAAAATAATTTACAAAATAGAATGCATAATTTTTAGCCCTTGCAAACATTAGTGTTTCAAAGGTTTTGTAAACTTCCATCATCGCATTGGTTCCAAATACAAAAGGAAACAAACTCGCTAGAGGGCCAAGGCAAAACTATTTTGTTAAGGCTACTTTCATTTAACCTTCATTCAAAAAGATATTTCTTCATTTACGTATGTTGTATAATCAAACCAAAGCTCAAAAACATTCACAATCTATTTGAATAATATTTTTTTTAAAGGCATTGTCATTAATATCTTTAATTACATACAGAGAAAAGCTACACAAATAAGTGATATTCAAAAACACACAATGATACAAAGCTAATAAAGGATATTTATTTCTTAATTACATAACGATAACCCATCAAAAGTTCACATTATACCACTCAATCAAATCAGACTAAAGATTCGATAAAAGCACATTGAGCCATGAAAACAACACACCTACAAGTCCACAGCTATACCTCAACAGCATTAACTTTCATACTAGGTAAAAGAAATTACAACCCCCTCATATCTAAAAATTATATACTCTCTACATTCCATAAAGATGTTACAAATACAATTTACTATTTATGCAGTCATTGTCATGCTTAGCAAATCATATGTACAAGATAAAAGATTTGATCTTAAGAGCTTCAGTGCACTGAAGACCTTGTATATGCAAAATGTAACATCATTATGGTACGCAGTCGGATAATTAACCTCAAAGATGACACGCTCAACTTAATAATTTATGGATAAAAATCCTCCTAATACAAAATTTAATGTTACCAAAGACATTGAGGTGGAAACTAAAGTAATATCCTTAGTAGTCGCGGATTATCGCCATACTTTCATAAAAAATTATGCAACTACCTTTGATCAACCTTTAAAAGATCATATCACATCAAAACACTGCCTTTACTCCCTCGTAAGCCAATATAACATAAGTATTAATATAATGAACTTAAAATTACTTATATTTATACATAATCATGATAATAATATCTATAATAAAACTACTACCTCCAATTTCCATAGTTTGATTCAAGTTTCTACACATAAAAAAAACACAGAAAACATAAAGGATGATAAAAAGACCCTAAATTCAACAACATAAAACAAAATGATCAAACAAATTCAGATAAAACATCACATTCATTCGCGCCGCAAAAACAAAAGTAATGAATCAAATCATCAATGATCAAGCTTAAATACAAACTAAACAACATAGAAATATTAAATATATGATATAATTATACCTGATGAACCATTTTATGCTTAAGAATACTAGATTTAGCTAAAATTTTCACCGCAACACTTTCTCCAGTTTCCGTATTAATCGCATACTTAACCTTCGCAAAAGTTCCTTCTCCAATCGTTCTTCCTAATTCATACTTCCCTACTCTCCTCGTTGTCGCCATTTTTTCTCTCTCTAACTCTTTCTCTCTCTTCAATTTCACCTCGCAAACATCACAGTTTTCGAGAAATCAAGCTTCAATCAAATTCGAACAAAAAAAAAAAGGAAAAATACGAAATTTTCAGATGATCTGAAATCTTAAAATCGCAATGATTTTCGTATTTGAGGAGGAAAAAATGGCGCGTAATGGAAAATTTTGGAAATAATTTTGGGGGAAAATGAAGAATTGAGGAGAGAGAAAAATTAGGGTTTAGAAAAGGATTGATCGGAGAAGTGGGAAGAAGGAGGATGAACTCCGGCGTAATAGGTGATGAGAGGCGGACAAAGTTGGGAGCATTAGTCTTAAAATAAACCGTGGCTTTTTAGTTTTCTATTTGGAGGAACCAACTTTTGACTGGGTTTTTATTATTATTATAGAGTGTGGTACACTGTATAGTGTATTAGTACTACCATCGTTGTCGACTAGTCGACATTGGTTGTCGATGTTACGGTGTCGTTTGGTTGTCAATAATTTATATCGGGTGTTAGAGATATATTATCGATATAAGTGTAGGGAGAAATGGGAAATTGGCGGTGTTTTGGAGAGCTAGTACACATACACTTGGTGTATGTAAGATGACACATACACCACGTAAATTAGTCAATCACATTAAAGCACCTTATTTGAAAATTGAAGTTAGTCGTATAAAGGACTTATTAAAAACAACCATTAAAAGAATAACAATAATTGGTACAAAGCGTAAATTTGGTGTATGAATACACCAACTCACCAAGTGTATGTGTAGTTGTGTAGTTGTGTACTTGTGTAGCCTTTACCGATGTTTTCGTGAGATGAATCAGATGTGTAATATGAAACTATGAAGTATGTTTTGTATTGTTTTTATGACTCATTTACACCCAAGAAAAATAATTTTGGTTAATTTTTGGTTGCCTCAACCTCAAACAAGGCAAAGTTGGCCTAATTGGGGAATGTCAACTAGGAGCATAAAGTAGGAATTCTATGTCATGGTTCCCTTTAGTTCAATTTCCACTGCAACCATATGATACATAAGTATACCTAATTTGTTACATCTTTCAAAATATAAAATTTCTAATGAATTGTCCAATAAATATCACGTTGGGATTACGTTTGAAAAATCTAGATGACGTCGAGAGGAAAAAATAAATAAATGAGTATCCAATAAGGTAATGTCTCAAAGGAGTTTATTTATTTGTAGGCATAGTATGTTGAGAATGTGAGATAGAGATCAAAAAAATCCCCAACATAAGTTTGTAGTATCTAGTTTGCTTGTAGAGATTTCATATATCTTTAGAGAGAAAGATATAGATAAAATTATACGGGTTTAAACCTTTTTTCCCCATAAAAATCTATACCTAAGTGTAGCTCAGAGAAAAGGTAGATTATTAAAAAAAATCCTCAATGAAAAGGAATAGATAGGAAAATTAGTAAGAATGTTTTAGTGAATTGAATAGTTGTCTCTTGTATATTCCAATTGTTCAACCTATTCAAAACAAAGGATAAACTATTATGAAATATGCATTAAGAACATATGAGCAATTAGTGAACAATTATTGGTGCACAAAATATTTTATTGTATGCATACTAACCATGTGATAAAATTAGAATAAAATATATCATGTAATAGTGCATTAGTTTGCCTATAAAATGGCTTGTTTTCACTCATGTAAAATACACAACGCAATCTATATAACACATACATTTTACTCCTTTGCATCCACTACACATACATCTTTCACTTACTTAATTCTCTTGTTCAACAATCAAGCTTCAAGTAGCTAATTAATTCCTTCAACCCATAACATAAACATTTCATTCTCCCCTTCACATATGTAGGTCTTATCTTCATAATCCTTACCTATATATGATAGACAACCCTTAAAACCTCTTAGGCGAAGGGATTAGTAACTATAGGGCAAATTTTATTAAAAAAAGGTGCTACCTTAAAGGTTCTTCTAGAATCTTGGCTCATTTGGTAATAGTGTCACTCCTTGATACTCCTATTATTTTTTATTAAATTTTGACGAATTAATGAGAAACTTTTATAATATAGGTTTATTTGGCATTGTTGAATCAATCTTTGTTTACCAAATGGATATATTGCCCATTATTAGTACACATTGGTTGATTTATAAAAAAAACATCTACAAGGGACAAAATTCATTTGAAGAAATTTTATATATAGGAGATAAGTGGTCACAACTAATACAAATTATAGAATAAGTTGAAAAAAAATCAAAAACTTTATAACACAAATCAAAATTTTACCTTTTGCATTCACGAGAATCAACTAGTCAATGGATTCACTTGTACTTATGTATAACCTGCATTGTAAATTTGCAATACATGCATTAAGTTAAGGGATTACTACTCTAAAAAGAAATTATTTTTGTGGGTTGTGGTGCGTCTTTAATCTAATAAGTTAATTTAAACATTCTCTGGTGTTATTGTTAGTTAATATATTACAGTGTTGTCAATCTGTAAATTAGTTTATTTAATAAAGTTTTGAAACATGAAGAAAGTGCATAGAGATAGTATAGTCCATAGTTGCTTTGGCCGAGAGGAGGACAACTATTTCACAATGTTTTTTTTTCATGCCACAATATTTATCAAGTCACACCGTACCGAATAGTTTTCGAGTCACAAAAATTGCTTTGAAATTCAAGTTAGAAAGAATATGTTTTAAAATCATAATTACTAATTTTTAAGATAGGAAAAAAACAAATCTCATTTAGGCCAACTAAATAATTGTATATCACAGCTCAAGTGGATAATGAGTTTTGCATCCTTTATAGCTTTTCTTAATTTATTTATGCTTTAACCACCATGTCATTTGTATTAAGTGTAAAGAGAACCTTATTAAATTTAGTAGAGCTTTTGCACCCCTCATAAAATATAATTCAATCTAATCTCCTACTACTCTTATGTGTTATGACTTATGAGCACACAAAATATTTTTCAAGTATGTATTATGACTTATGAGCACAACACAAAATATATTTGCATTTTCCTCAACTATTTAATTTCTAACACATCAAACTCTTGATTCAATTACGCCGTGTTATTTAGGTTTTGTTTCAATAAGTTTCAATTTCACCATAAGTAAGTCCATTCGATCAATTCAACTTAGTTCTATTTAATTCAAAGCTTTTTTTTTTAAGAAAAAAAAAATGTTTAAATTTAATAATGACATTTAATTTGAAAATTAATGATGCTGGCCAATACTTGAACCAAATACTTATCATGAGAATAATTTTCTT
Organism: Suaeda aralocaspica; assembly: GCA_016808085.1. Classification (NCBI taxonomy): domain Eukaryota; kingdom Viridiplantae; phylum Streptophyta; class Magnoliopsida; order Caryophyllales; family Amaranthaceae; genus Suaeda; species Suaeda aralocaspica. The sequence continues at coordinate 4,352,551 of PYUH01000160.1, forward strand.
TGTTGTTGTTGAAGTGTGCACACTAATTACATTATCCATGACTTTTATTGATGGAGACTGCTTTTAGGGTCTTATGGAGTTTTGGCCTCGATGGATATCGATTTGGTTTGTTTAACGTGATGTTTGAAATATGTTTTGTATTAACATAAGATCGATTTTGATCCATTATGAACCTTGTATCTTTGTAAAAAGAGACGTTTTTAATTAGGTTTCTAATCAACATTTTTCAACATCATAAAAAATTTGATAGCTAGATCTACCACATAATTGACAGGAGAATTTTTTAGGTTTGGAGGTGCATGTGTTCATTGGAGACATACATTTTTTATTTTACTTCATATTCTTTCTTTTTTTTTTTTTTTGTGTTAAGGAATCGCAAGGACAAACGGTAATACTCAATATGATTTCAGAATCTCCTGAAATTAGAAGTGAAGCTCTAACCACCAGAGTTATACGACATTCTCAATCTCTCATGAATTTGTCAATTTATGTCCTTGCTAGATTGGCTTTTAACTCTAAACTACTTTACTGCTTTCTATACAAATTCAAAACCAACTAACTCATTTCTACAACTGCTTAGCCCCTTCATTGATTTGCAAATTTACATGAAATGAGAAAAGTGTAAGAAAAAACAAACAAATATATATAATTAGAATATAATGTCACAAAATGCATGTATGAACACGTAGGACGACAAAATTATAGATTTATAGGTATATTTTTTTATCTGTCTCACATAAACCTAATTTGGTGTAATCCACATAATCATCTGAATAATGTAAATGTTCTTTTGCAATGTTGGCTTTACATGTTAAGGTTTGAGTGATGAAACTGGTGTATCTAATGCGATGTTTGGATTGTTGGATAAATTTTTCCATGTAAATATTGGAGCAGATTTAGTTTGTTGATCTGTATATTTCTGATAGTGTATATGAACTTTTCATTAGTCTCAACCATGCAATAGCTTAGGGGTTTCATAAATTTTAATATACATATTTGAGCATAAGACTCCTAAATTACTGAAGTCGATCAGGGAAGTTATTTTTATTTATATTAGTGGTGCAAGTCACTAATTATAGCCAAACTCTAATCATTTAAACTTTCCACCATTTACCTAGACAATAATTTTGACACTCCTCTTTATACAAGAATATTTTTCTATGCTTTAGACACAAAGTGCACTGGCAATATCAACAAGAGAAGTGCTGAAATCAGTTTATCGTACACCTAATTCATTTGTACATACCTTCCTACTTGTGATTTGTATCATTATAAAGTAATTACAACATGCTATTGACTATTGAGTAATTAAAGTGGATATCAGACTTTGCATTAGTCTATATTTTTAAAGGAAGGTAGCATAAAATAAGCCACATATAGCATCAATTGAAAGATACTTCTTTGTCTCATAGTATACCAAAGATTTTGACCTTTGTCTCCCATAGGTCATAACTCATTGGCGAACATTAACAATGGCAATGATAGGAGTCGTTTTATTTCGCTAACAAGTTGAGCTATAAAACTTTGCATTTATTCACCCAATCATATGATATGATGTTCATTAAATAAAGTTAGAAGACGGCGGTGTGTTAACATCATTGAGTTTGAAACCACTCAATTTTATTGTCACGCTATGATCTTATAAAGATCCTGGCTTTAATTTCCACTCCGAAAGCAACTCTTCTTTGTATTTTTCGTTGTATTTTCATATTTTTTCCATGTTTTATAAAGAGAGCTATATTCGTGTGGTATCTTGTTATGTCGACTTAATAAATATTTAAGATATTAATTAATTATTTGTAATTTTAATCATATACATTTATATATTCGTGTGGTATCTTGTTATGCCGACTTAATAAATATTTAAGATATTAATTAATCATTTGTAATTTTAATCATATACATTTACATATTAAGAGTCAAAGTTGTATATAAGCAAACACAAAGGTTCAATTATTATTATAACTGTAACAAATACAGCATACTTTCACTAACAATAAGTTATGCTTGGAGAGAGTGAGGGGATATTACATGCGCAGTTGGTTAAAGCTTCCCTCCTTATAACCTCATTATAAAGATCCTCTAATAATCAATTCTCATAACTCGCTCTTGTCACTTCTTAACACCCACAAAAAAGTTATGCAATTACATGTATTATGATATTCTCAAAGATGTTACCTTGCATGAAGAATTAAATTTATTTATTTTTCATATAAAACTCCGTAATTTTTTCCTAGCATAATACTTCAAGTCCTTAACGATATACTTGGGGAAATTTACTTACAATTCGACACAACACGTGAATATGATAATATTAATGTCAATCACCATGAAATAGGTCATTTTCATATCTTGCAATCAAATCTTCATGCAGTTGATCGTGATTGAATACATACGTCAAACTTTTATTAATTTGCACAAATAAATCAGCTATTTATTTATTTATTTATTTATTTATTTATTTATTTATTTATATGAATTAGGTAATGACCGCAAACTTATGCATCGACAAATATTAATCTCGTAAAAAGGCCGAACAACCAGTCCAATTACACAACTCTCTAAAATGAAGACGACCTTAAAAACTTAAAAACATTTTCAATCATTCTAAATTCTAACGTCTAAACTTTACATGGGCTCATACTCACCCAAATCCTCAGCCCAAAATTACAAACAATTGGGCCTCCATCTCCCTCATTTGGGCCTTCCACAATTTTTATTTTGTAAAAAATAATAATAACTCCACTTCTGTAGTTCTGTTGATCTAACACAATTAAAACTAGTTTTACTTCCTTCAAACTTCTTTCTTCTCTCTCCCTTTTTCCGGCAATTCAAACCTCATTTTCCGGCGATCTCACCGGAAAATAATTCTCCGTCATTAATCTAGGTATTAGTCATCGGATTAATTACATTCAATTTCAAATTTATCTCTCAAATTCATGAATTTCGTTGTTAATTTCTGATTTTTTTTAATCCTAATTACACAATTCGATTACCTTTATCGTTGTTTTTTCTCAATTTGATGTTTTTTTTTTTCATTTAGGTTTGATTTGTTTGAAGTTTTAGTTTTTTCAATGTTTGATCCAATTAAATTGAGAGAATTGAAGTTCACTTGTCAATTTTCGATGATGAATTGATGAATGATGATGACGACGATTTAGTTTAACCGATAAATTTAAGCATTGAGTGCTTGAGTTTCGATTCGCTTACGTTTCGGATTTCAATGTATTTGATCAAGCTGTCAATTTTATTATGAATTGCATTATTCATCTTTTATTTGAATGTTGATCATAATCATAATCACAAGTATCGTATTTTCCGATGATGAATTGATGATAATGCTTTGGTGTAAGTGATGATATAAGCATTGTGTGCCTGAATTTCGATTCGCTTACGTTTCGTATTTCAATGTATTTGATTAAGTTGTTAATTTGTTAGATTGCTTAATGTTGATTTTTTGACTGCTGATCATAACCGCAAGTATTTACATTAGAGTTAATGTTATATTCTTGATTTTAAGAATCCTTTTAGCAGTCTTTACTTTGGATTTGTTTGCTTGATGGTATTCTTTCAGCTTCCATTAAAAGTTGATCATTATCATAAGTTATTTGACATTTGAGCTAAAGTTATCCGGTTTTTAGAATTCATTTAGGAGTCTCCGTTAGTTCGGATTTAACAATTTTGCTTACTTTTGGTCTATGAGATTATAGAAACTTTATTATATACTTATATGTATCAGAGTAATCAAACTATAATTAAAGAGAAATGCTGTATAGGTACCGGTACGACTGTGGGAGGTACTTGAAAGTGTTGTCATGATAAATATGTCAATTTGATTTAAAGAGTTAATTGTCAAAGCCTGACAAAGAATTGAAATGAATACATCCTGATAGAAATTATATAAAGCGAAGGTTGTTGGCATTTCCCTCTTCTTGCTGACAAAATTAAAGTCATATTGATCTTGGAAATTTTGATTTTTGTCAAATGTCAGTCCTTTTTTTGAAAAAAAAAAAATTAAATTTTATTTCATGTATTCTACCTTTAGCTCTGAACATCGTGTTAGCGTTATGCTAGCTAGGTTTATTCCTGCAAATTTTTTTACTTAAAGGTTTGTTTAAGCATTGATTTTTCTGTTCCTTATTCTTCTTAGCAAAATCAAATATTCACTGTATGACATTATTTTGTTTTAATTGTCACAATTTTTTTGATTAGGCTATTGCTTTTCTGTACATCATTAGGTGAATATCAGATACTAGAGCTTTAGGAAAAGCGGTGATTGTTTGAGCTAAGGATTTGAGCTTTGTCGATTTTAGTGAATGGCTGCTCCTGTACCTCCAGGGGCTCCTAGACCAAATAATTCACAGTCACAGCCACCACCCCCAAATTATGTCCCTAATGCGAATAGGGCTCCGGATTCATCTCTATCTCAAAATTTTCAGAATTTAAGTATCAATCAGCAACCGAATGCCTCGGTACCTTCTTCAATCGGTCTGGTTAGGCCTCCACCTTTTGGCCAGGCCCCTCATTTCCCTCCTTCTGCTGCGGGCACTCCTGCATCCTTTCCCGGGCCCTCACCAATTTCCAGGCCTGGCCCTCCACCGCCAGGTATAGTCCCAAGAGCAGCAGGACCCCACTCAGGTCCTATGGCCTCACTCAACGTACCTGGTAGACCTTCAGCTCCTCCTCCAGGTGTTCAACCTCAGTCCTTTACTTCTAGACCTTCTCAATTATCTCAAAGGCCTTTCTCAGCAAGTGGTTCATTTGCCCCCCAACAAGGATCTTTCCCGGCAGGCGGTCCAGTTGTCCCCCCTCCTGGTGCACCTACTTCAGGCCCTCCCAGATCTCAACCTGTGGCTCCACCTATGATAGCTCGACCTGGAAGCTTTGGCTCTCCTCCAATGGGTACTGGTCAAGTCGCTCCTCCGACTGCTCCTACAGGTGTGGTTAGTAACGGACCTTCTATGCTCTTGGCTGGGTCATTGTCTGGTGTACCACGTTTTTCTTCCCCGGGAGGCCCACAACAGCTACCAGTTGGGCCTCCACCACCAACTGGTGCATCTATAAGGGCTCCTGCCCAGGCTCCCTCTATGCGTTCTTATCAAGGATCTGGTATGATTGGGGCATCAGCTGATCATGCATCTCCACCTTTACCTCAGCCATCTTCTCCTTTCCCAGGCCCACCACAGGTACATGGTGCACCACCTCAGGCACATGGCACACCTCCTCAGGCACATGGTGCACCACCTCCATTGGGTTCTCCATTTAGTATGCAGCCTCCAGGCCCTCCACAATTACAGCAGGTAAGATACTAAGAGTTACTATAGTTGCATATTTTTACCTGCTTACGGTGTTTTGGAACATATTTTCCTCTGCAACTGAATTATATTAATTACTCACCTGCTCTCATGTCTTTGTTTCTTGTTATAATGAGCTATGCATTATCTGAGAATATTTTCTGGTTGTTATATCTTCTGTTGCATCTATAAGGACTCCGTTTATGCTTTTATTCAGATAAAATCTTCTGTTTGTTATATCTTTAGCTTCAAAACTTTCAGGTGATTCCTCCTCCATCAATGCCTGGTTCTATGCAACCACCTAGGATGTATGGTATGCCACAACCTTCACCTGCTCAAACCATGGCTGCTATGCCTGCTATGAGTCAGACTGGGCCATCAAAGATTGATCCCACCCAAATTCCTCGACCCTTTCCAAATTCATCTGTAGCAGTGCATGAAACTCGTGTTGGAAATCAAGCTAACCTTCCTCCGGTATATATCATATGATCACTATCTGAGTATCTAGAATTGTACTGTTGGAAACATTGGTCGTTATTTTTGTTTGTATTCATAGATTTGTGTGTATTTGTCAGTGCCTTTCCTTTTCTCTCGAATTAGCCATCTACTATAATCAGAAAAATTATGGTCAGATGTGAAGCTCAGAGCAGAAAAAACCAGTTCAGCCGAAAAAAGATGATAAACATAGCCTTAGCCTCGGCTACATTCATTTTATTTCTGGTGGAATATGCACGAGCTTGTACTTCCCTGCAAAGTAGAAGTGTAGAGTTACAAGAAACTATAGGGATAGATCAAATTTGGCCATTATATTTTAAGATGGAGAATCCCCATTAGTGTTTGTTCTTTCTTTTGAAACGAAAAAACGATGATAAACATAGCCTTAACCTCCACTAAATCCATTCTACTTTTGGTTGATTATGCACGAGCTTCTACCTCTCAGCAAAGTAGAAGTGTAGACTGTTGAGTTAAAAAAATCTTTATGGAGAGATCAAAGTTGGAAGTTATATTTTAAGATGAAGATTTTCCATTAGTGTTTGTTCCTTCTTTTGAAAATTAGAAATTATTTGTATATCTGTTAATCCTTCTATAAATATTCCCTTTAATTTTGTTTTGAAGCCTGCTACAAGTGAATACATAGTCAAAGACACTGGAAATTGCAGCCCTCGTTACATGAGATGTACAATCAATCAGGTGAATAGTCTTTGTATTAAGAAGCAACACCTAAAACCTAGTATATATTTAGTCATCTTTCATATCATCCACAGGTCCCTTGCACTGCTGACCTGCTTGGAACATCTGGGATGCAATTAGCTTTGTTGGTTCAGCCACTTGCGCTTCCTCATCCATCTGAGGAGGCTATCCAGGTATATCAAGATTTATTCTTTTGTGAGAATTTAGTTAATTGTCTGAATTGAGCTTCTTGTACACAAATTTGCTTTCTTAAGAGAGCTAGCTTCCCTTTAAAATTGATTTTGATTCTAATGAATCTAACTCATTTCACAGAGGCTCAAAATATGTACCTCCTGGATGTATCAATCTTATTAGTTTATTTTCTTTCTGTTTCTTCTTGGCGGGACCTGGTAACTCTGATGATTGACTAATTATCTGATTGTAGAAGTTATGGTGGTCTGGGGATGCTTCCTGTGTATAAAACTTCTGAGTAATTATTCTCCCTGACTCCCTGTGATTTGAAGAAGGTGAAACTGTGAAAGAAACGGTCAAAATATGAAATGGCTGATAATTTTTTGCTGCCTTGTTAGTTGTTGATGCTAGAGTTGTGTGGAAATTTTGACTGTGTTCATAGTCTTTGTAATTCAGCGTAGTATCTTGGTTGAACAAGTCCTTCACTCTTCTCCACCATCTTCTTGCTCTCAATACGTGTCTTTTTGTCTCACACTAGCATAAACACACCCATACAATGCTTTCCAAAGTTACCCGTGTAGTGAGCTTTAATTTATTTTCTTCACTATTTCCATATTCTGCTGGAATTGCAGTTGGTTGATTTTGGGGAAGGTGGTCCTGTTCGATGTTCTCGCTGCAAAGCCTACATAAACCCTTTTGTGAAATTTGTTGATCAAGGAAGGAAATTCATATGTAATTTCTGTGGTGAGTATAATATACTATGTATGCACTTTGCTAGAATCACAAGATTCCATTTTCTTCTTTTTTGAATTCTTCTCGTGAAATGAAAGCAATTGATGGTTCGTGTCATTTGTTAAAAATTGTTGGTTGCTATGTGCCTATATGTTGTTGGCTTTTATATTCTAGTCTGCATAAAGCAAGCTTGAGGTACATTTCTATGTTACTTTTCCTTCAAGGACTTTATAAAGAAGTTACTTGTCTATACTTTTCATTTATTAATATATATATGTAATGTATTAAATTAGTACGATAGGAAATTGGAACTCATAATTGTTGCCCACTTGCCCATGTTGGATCTTTTCGTGTTATAATCTTTGATTAAATCTATAAGAGATTTTGATGATAATCTCGCTAGAGTCTAAGAGAAGTTATTAGAGATTTATAGGTATAAATCCTTTTGCAAGTTGTTGACTCACAAAAAGGTTAGATCTTAAATACAAATCTTCCTTATTATGCCAGAAGGAGGTTGGGATAGGAGATATAATTGTTTTATTCTCTTTTGCATCTGAGGCTAAGTTCCATTATTAAGAAGATAGTATGGATGGAAACACATGCAATATGTGCCTTGTATCCTTTTTCATCATGCCCATGAATGCATCCTTTTTGGTCCGTTTTTCGTATCAGTCATAAGCTATGTGAAATAATTGACTAGCTCAACATTTTAACCTTTTTAGTTCATTTTCAGGTGTTACTGATGAAACTCCCCGTGATTATACTTGCAATTTAGGGCCTGATGGCAGGCGTAGAGATGCTGATGAAAGGCCTGAGTTGTGTAGAGGGACTGTTGAGTTTATAGCTTCTAAAGAGTACATGGTTAGTTATCCTATCATCAAATAGATATGTTTCTTCCTTACTCAAATTTGTAATTGGGTGCCTAATGGTGATTCTTGCGCAAAAAACCTGTCAAAAGGTATCAAAACTTTTCTCTGTACCTTTGGAGTGTTTTCCAATTTTATGTGATAGTTTTTGGCTTAGAGTACTTTGGTATATCTGTCCATGGAGCTCAAACTTCATCCTTTTGTAGTTGTTTCTCACTCTCTTTCGTACCCTTTCCCATACGCCCTAGGGGAGGAGGTGTGGTTGCATAAACTACCTGTCAGCCTATTGTTCTGTGGAGTTTGGATTTTTGGGGTCTCTTTTGTTCAGCTGCTGTCTGTTGGATGGATTGGGCACAGTTATTCCTTTTTGGGGAATGGAGGAAATATAGCTTTCATTTTGTCATGCATAGCTACTACGGTGTATGACTTTATTCTGTTTCTCTTTTATGTTGACATGACTGATACAATTGAGATTGTGAGCAATTTTTTCAGAAACGATAACATTTTTTATATTTTGTTTTTTACTTTGCGGTAAGCTGTTATTTTGTCAGGAACTACCTAAATGTTTAACGTGTTTTGAATTAAGTACTTTTGAAAAACTAAGTATCTACTTCAACCTTTATTTGATAAGTTGGTAACACTACCTAGTAGCGATTTTTTCTGTTAAAGGGATCCACAACTATATTGAAATGTTTTTGTGTTTCTTCATTTGGCCAGGTGCGTGATCCAATGCCCGCTGTCTTTTTCTTCCTCATTGATGTATCAATGAATGCATTGCAGACTGGTGCAACTGCAGCAGCTTGCAGTGCTATAAATCAAGTTATTACTGACCTCTCTGTAAGTTCTGTATCAAATTTCAAAATCATGTTCCATCTGCAAAATTTGATTCATTCATCTTTCTTGAAACCATCTTGTGGAACTATATCTTCATTCAAGCTGAGAAGTAGCTGCTCCTTTGTTTTGTTGATTTGTGGAACATTGCTGTGAATCTGTGACAGATTTTATCTGCGGCTTATGTCAGTGACATGTCTTAAAGTTAAGTAATACATTAGTTTCCTGTAATGCTTTTTTGGACTTGTTTGTTACTGTAATAAAACTAGACAATGCTGGTTATATGTCGTTATGATAAAGGAGCAAGCTGGAATAGTTTGCGTTAGATTTTGTCCACCCTGTTTTGCAGGTCTCCCATTTCATGGATGATCATATAACAATGAGAAAAAATTGGCCCACAAACGGATATAATTGCCTTGAGAGAGTTTTGCTTTCACACCTTTCAGTGTCTTGTGTGATTGTATTGTATAATTTACTTCTGCAGATTTTATTAGGTAATTCTAAAGATGGGAATAGGACCTGGGCCTTAAGCATTTATGCTTCTTGTGGGTTCTGTCTTAATCAATAAAGAAATCTTCTGAGCGCTCAGCTTTTTTTTCAAGACTAATGTTTGTCTATAAGTCATCCTCTAACCTGATTAAATTTGAGTGAATTTTATCACACTATTATTTTTTTGTTTTATGACTAGTTCCACATGTTTGATTCTCTTCTCCTTGAACATTTATGTCCCATATCCTTCAACGATTTTCTCTTCATTAGTTTGATCTGTCTTTTGACTTTGCTTCATCAATTTTTCCGAACCGTAGACAAAGCCTAACAAGGAAGCGACTTTTAGACATTCTTTAGACTGATTATTGAATAAGTGCAACTCTAGATGATAGCATTGCTGTTCTTTGCTTATGTCATGGAGATTCTTTGGACTATTTACTCAATCTTTTTTTACTATTCTTTGTGGTGCCTTTTTCATCTGATTTTTTTAAATTTTCCTTTTGCAGGATGGTCCTAGGACTATGGTGGGAATTGCAACATTTGACTCCACAATACATTTTTACAATCTGAAGCGTGCATCACAGCAGGTTTGCCCTTGCTTATTTAAGCTTGTATGACTGTGTAGATATCTTCCTTCTGTTGCATTTGTTTTTTCTTTAATTACATGTGCGTTTTTAGTTTTATGTTTATTTAGCCCTGGTAATATCATTGTTAGGCATTTTCAATTTATATTATTCCAGTCTGGGGAAGGGTTTCTGACTTGTGTAAATAACTAAGTATACATTTATTAAAACGATAGAAAGCAGAATTTTTAATTTTTATTTTGTTTAAAATCTTGTTTAGGCTATGACCTTATTCATTATCAAATAAATTTATAACTAGAAATCCTTGTCTCGTCATCCCCCTACCCTTTTCTTCTTCTTTTCTGTCCCTTTTTTTTTCCACCTTAGCACTTGTTGCCAGTGAAAGGGTTTTATATTGGGGAGGCCTCCTATTGGTAGGGAGATGATAAAACTGTAATATCTTTGAACATTAAAAGTACTATTCCTGTNGACTGATACAATTGAGATTGTGAGCAATTTTTTCAGAAACGATAACATTTTTTATATTTTGTTTTTTACTTTGCGGTAAGCTGTTATTTTGTCAGGAACTACCTAAATGTTTAACGTGTTTTGAATTAAGTACTTTTGAAAAACTAAGTATCTACTTCAACCTTTATTTGATAAGTTGGTAACACTACCTAGTAGCGATTTTTTCTGTTAAAGGGATCCACAACTATATTGAAATGTTTTTGTGTTTCTTCATTTGGCCAGGTGCGTGATCCAATGCCCGCTGTCTTTTTCTTCCTCATTGATGTATCAATGAATGCATTGCAGACTGGTGCAACTGCAGCAGCTTGCAGTGCTATAAATCAAGTTATTACTGACCTCTCTGTAAGTTCTGTATCAAATTTCAAAATCATGTTCCATCTGCAAAATTTGATTCATTCATCTTTCTTGAAACCATCTTGTGGAACTATATCTTCATTCAAGCTGAGAAGTAGCTGCTCCTTTGTTTTGTTGATTTGTGGAACATTGCTGTGAATCTGTGACAGATTTTATCTGCGGCTTATGTCAGTGACATGTCTTAAAGTTAAGTAATACATTAGTTTCCTGTAATGCTTTTTTGGACTTGTTTGTTACTGTAATAAAACTAGACAATGCTGGTTATATGTCGTTATGATAAAGGAGCAAGCTGGAATAGTTTGCGTTAGATTTTGTCCACCCTGTTTTGCAGGTCTCCCATTTCATGGATGATCATATAACAATGAGAAAAAATTGGCCCACAAACGGATATAATTGCCTTGAGAGAGTTTTGCTTTCACACCTTTCAGTGTCTTGTGTGATTGTATTGTATAATTTACTTCTGCAGATTTTATTAGGTAATTCTAAAGATGGGAATAGGACCTGGGCCTTAAGCATTTATGCTTCTTGTGGGTTCTGTCTTAATCAATAAAGAAATCTTCTGAGCGCTCAGCTTTTTTTTCAAGACTAATGTTTGTCTATAAGTCATCCTCTAACCTGATTAAATTTGAGTGAATTTTATCACACTATTATTTTTTTGTTTTATGACTAGTTCCACATGTTTGATTCTCTTCTCCTTGAACATTTATGTCCCATATCCTTCAACGATTTTCTCTTCATTAGTTTGATCTGTCTTTTGACTTTGCTTCATCAATTTTTCCGAACCGTAGACAAAGCCTAACAAGGAAGCGACTTTTAGACATTCTTTAGACTGATTATTGAATAAGTGCAACTCTAGATGATAGCATTGCTGTTCTTTGCTTATGTCATGGAGATTCTTTGGACTATTTACTCAATCTTTTTTTACTATTCTTTGTGGTGCCTTTTTCATCTGATTTTTTTAAATTTTCCTTTTGCAGGATGGTCCTAGGACTATGGTGGGAATTGCAACATTTGACTCCACAATACATTTTTACAATCTGAAGCGTGCATCACAGCAGGTTTGCCCTTGCTTATTTAAGCTTGTATGACTGTGTAGATATCTTCCTTCTGTTGCATTTGTTTTTTCTTTAATTACATGTGCGTTTTTAGTTTTATGTTTATTTAGCCCTGGTAATATCATTGTTAGGCATTTTCAATTTATATTATTCCAGTCTGGGGAAGGGTTTCTGACTTGTGTAAATAACTAAGTATACATTTATTAAAACGATAGAAAGCAGAATTTTTAATTTTTATTTTGTTTAAAATCTTGTTTAGGCTATGACCTTATTCATTATCAAATAAATTTATAACTAGAAATCCTTGTCTCGTCATCCCCCTACCCTTTTCTTCTTCTTTTCTGTCCCTTTTTTTTTCCACCTTAGCACTTGTTGCCAGTGAAAGGGTTTTATATTGGGGAGGCCTCCTATTGGTAGGGAGATGATAAAACTGTAATATCTTTGAACATTAAAAGTACTATTCCTGTTATATTGTTTTGTCAGGAGATGCATTAAGTTTGTATGTACTGCAGTAATTAAGTTTTAATTTTTTTTTTTTTGAACTGCAAGTTTATATGTACTGAACAGAGCTTACTGTTAATTTTATGCAGCCACTGATGCTCATAGTTCCTGATGTACAAGATGTTTATACACCTCTTGAAACTGATGTGATAGTTCGTCTTTCAGAGGTTGGCTTTCAGATGCATATACAAGTGAATTTCAGGATCATTGTTTCAGTCAATGCAATTATTTGACGGTATGCATGGTGTTGTCTTGTTGATGTCAGTGCCGTCAGCACGTAGAGTTATTGTTGGAAAGCATCCCATCTATGTTTCAGAGTAATATGACTCCAGATTCGGCTCTTGGTGCAGCAATTAAGGTAGGGTGTCATCTTGACCAATTATGTATATAAGTATGTTTGATGAATCTGGATTTGGGAATTGGCTAAGTCATTGGCAAATTTTTATTTGTGTGTATGTGTGTTTGTCCCACATGGTCTCATTTCATTCAGATGATCACAAAAGTTAACATCCCTTCAGTTGACATGTAACTTAACAGGTCTAATTATATGGAGACCTAGATATATGTTATGATGGAAGCTTAGGTAAATTTACTATAGATCAATAGCATGTCAGTTGTGGACTTTTAAATTGCTGATTATTATGTAATTGCTAGTATTACTAGTTATTAGTAATGGGGTAGGACTTGCCACTTGAATGGAGTCTTATTGGTAGATGGGAAGCAAAATATATGAGCACTTTTTATTAGGAAATGCTTCACTGTTGGCTTTTGTGCTTGTCGACTGCACCAAAAACCTCTCTTTTTATCCTTTACCATGTATGATGTATATTGTTAGTAATTCTTGTAAATTGGCAAATGAACATGATCGTTATATATCTGAGATGAAGTAACTGCGCTGCTAGATAGCTATTTTGTCAACTTTGTCAAATGCTTCAAAGTTAATTTATTTCTTCTTTGGCAATTTACAATCCGTTTGTCTCTGTTTCTCCTCTTTGTTGTTTAGCTGTTGTCCAATGGATGAATTATTTGCTGGCTGATGTTATGCTTTCTCTATTGCAATTACTTTGACAGCTATATTAAAGACGACTGAAAAGACATCTAACTTTATCTGGGATGATCAATTTCCTGCTTGTAGTGATTTAGTGATAGATTGTACAACATCTCTTTTGAATTTCTGTGAATATGCATATCAATCTCTATATATTGCGGAGTGAATTACATTTTGTCTTGTTGCAGGCTGCATTTTTGGCAATGAAGAGCACAGGAGGAAAACTTTTGGTCTTCCAATCAGGCAAGTCTCCAGTCACTTGATCCAACACTATACTTAAGTAGGCTTTACAAAGATTCCAAATATTTTTTGTATCTATGAGAGCTCTATGAAGTACTTTTGTCCCTAGGCATTCTAATATTTAGCTATTTGCTGTTGATGTTAACGACTAGTAGCATGTCTCGGCCTTTGTCTCTCTTTCAATCAATCTCAGACAATTCTAAAAGTCCTATGGTACGGCGAGGCCAGGACTTCCTGAAATTTGTTAGCTGACACTTTCAGGCTTATATAGTTTTAATGTTATCAATAGACATGAAGCTTGCTTATGTAAGACTTTGGGTACAGTCTATTAAAAGTTTTACTCGCCAAAGTGCCTGGTATATGTTTCACCATTCAGTAGGATTTTTATTTTTAATTGTAGGCATTACTTTTGTTTAGGACTTGACATATAAATTTATCTTTGCATGTTAACTTCCCTATTGTCTGTGCAGTGTTACCTTCAGTTGGCGTTGGTGCACTTTCTGCCAGGGAGGCAGAAGGTAGAAGTAATTCGTCTGCTAGTGAAAAGGTGATGATGCATGCACCTTCTCATATCGTGTAGACATTGTCACTGTGATACAATGATTTTCTTTCTTTTGATTTTTCTGTTTTATCTTTGAAATTTTGGAGGCGACTGAACAAGCTTATGTCTGGCTGTTCTCTCTTTCATGGTTTTACTACATTCCAGGAAGCCAATAAATTACTCCAGCCTGCTGATAAAACATTAAAAGAAATGGCTATTGAATTTGCTGAGTTCCAGGTAAATTTAAGATCGTTTTTTCTTTTCTTTGAACTGGAGAATCACAATTCTCAATGATTCCTTGTTGGAATTCCAATCAAACATCAATTTACTTACTTTTTGATTCTATAATTGATTGTTGTCCAGGTTTGTGTGGATCTTTTTATTACCACCCAGTCCTATGTTGACATTGCTTCCATCTCTGTTGTGCCAAGGACTACTGGAGGACAGGTAGTTATTGATGACTTTTACTTTTGTTGAGGTTTTCCTTTACATGTCACTCCAAATTATTGAATGCTTGTCAAGTCCATCTGCATTGTACTGTTCTTACCCTTCTTGGCTTTCTTAGTGGAGGCTGCTCATTTCTAGCTCGTTTAGGAATTTGATACATATCAGATTCTGACAGTTTGTGGTTCCATTGTATATCGTGGTTGCAGTTGGTTGTGATATGTAATTTTTTTCTAGGAACAACATTACGCATTGAGGGCCCTTGGTTGTCATTTTGCAAACCCTTTTATAGCGTTAGTATGGTCTCTAGAAATGGATGAATGGTTTTTTGGTTCACACATTGGGGTATTCTGGTTATTTCATTACTGTTGTTAGCTGTAAATTGAGGGAGAAATGAGAGATGTATTTCTTCAGCAGTGTCAGGGTGTTGACCTCTTTGTAAATTTCTGAAATTGTAGGGCTTTGATGTCAGATCTACAGTATCAGGGTTAGGGGACTTACCATATGTGTGTGTGTGAGTGTGCGCGCCTGTCTGTCTGTGTCTAAGAACATTTATTTATGTTGTCACCTTTTCACTTTTATGTGTATCTGAGACTCTGGGTTGTATTGCTTCCTTGATGACTTCATTGCATCATTAGTACAACAAGTTATATGTTTTTACCTATCAATTTACTATAATAAGCTCAGTTATCAGAATGTCCACTCTGTTCCAAACATACTAAGTTGCTGACAGTGTTCTTAGGATGTACTACGTAATTTATGATACTATTTCTCCTTACTCTTCGCATCAATTTTCAGGTTTATTACTATTATCCCTTCTCGGCTGTTTCTGATACTGCCAAGCTTTATAATGATCTTAGATGGAATGTGACAAGACCACAAGGTTTTGAAGCAGTTATGCGTGTAAGGTGCAGCCAGGTATGCGTGTGTTTTTTGTAGCATTTGGCTCATGTTTTATAAATATTTTTTTTTCTTTAATATAAATTCTGTCTCTTTGTATTTATCACTTTGTCTAGTTTGTCATGTGGTTAATTGTCTCTGATATAGGAGATGCAGAAATTGATACTTTTTTATTTAACTAATGAATGGATTCTTGTAGGGTCTTCAAGTCCAAGAATACTCAGGAAACTACTGCAAACGTATTCCAACTGATGTTGATCTTCCTGCGGTTTGTTCTCTTCTTTAACTTTTCTGCTTTGAAGCTTGAGAGGCCGAGTAATAAAACCTGCATTGAATGACACTGTAATGACATTGGATCATAAAGCAGTATTGGTTAATTTAATGTGGATCACATATTCACATGTATGAAAATTTAAGGCTTTAAAAAACACATTAATTGACTGTTTATTTGCATCAAAGCTGCAAGACACGCCATCTCTTTTTATAATATCAGTGTTATATTTTGGTTATAGAGGGGAAAGTAGTGGAATAGTTTTGGAACTAAAATATTGCCAAACTTCTGGATTCTTCATGGCATGCATCACATGATGATTTTGTTTCAAGAAAGTGATGGTGGTTGAAATAGTAGATTGTTGGAAAATGGGTACATGGTCCATAGTTCGTACGTAGTAGACTTGACTGGTTGATATGCTATAGAATTCAATTCTGTAAACTGTAGATTCAATCCTTTTCTTTCTTTTTTATTTATATATTTCCTTTTTTATTATTTAAAATATGTTTATAGGAGGAGCTCATAGAAGAATAGATGTAGTTTAAAATTTAACCTATTTACCCTTACAGTAGCAATTATTATGTTTTTGGCCTTTACCAAATAAATTAAGCTCATGTCCTAATGCATCATTTTACAGATCTAAATGTAAACCCTTGTGACTTACTAAACACCTCTGTTGAATTTGTTTTTGGCTATGTATTGACTATTGTGCATTTGAGCATTTGAGGGTATATGTTTGTGTAATTACCTAATTATTAATTGTCAGATACAGCCATTATATATATATAATTATTACACCATTGCCAACTAACGCTTTACATGTGCTTGTCCCTAATAACAATTGGTAATTAATGTGTTCCTTTTTATTTTGCTAACTGCAGCCTTGTGCTTTCACTTCTGCACTATTGAAGTTGTGCTTCCTTGGGGATGATAAATTTAGATAGTGTTTCACATTGTTTTTTCTTCTCATTCTAGCTACTTCTGTAATGTACTTTGCTCGGTTTTCGTTTTTGCTTTTAATTAGGATTCTTTCTTTTTTGTTATTTTAGCCAGAAATGTTGTGTGATTCTTAAGTGTCTCAGCTTTGGTGGTCCTTTTTGCTGTAATTATATTTTCCTTTCTTTCTACAAAATCATTAGCCTGTTCAGCTCTTGACCCGAGCCTCTTTCTTAATGCAGATTGATTGTGATAAGGCGCTTATGGTCTCACTTAAACATGATGAAAAACTACAGGATGGTGCTGAGTGTGCTTTCCAGGTCAGATGTCTATCGAATACAGCTTATATCATCCTTAATATTAATATTAACGATGGGATTTCTTTCATTAATCGAATTTGCATAAATCCACAAGTCCCTTTCTTGCCTTTTGTTTTTACCTTTCTCAGTCGCTGGATTTTCATTTAGGTCAGAAATGGTAACATTTACTTCCTTGACAATGTAGTGTGCGCTTCTCTACACCACTGTTTTTGGGCAAAGAAGGATTCGTGTTAGCACCCTTTCTGTTACATGCACAAGTGTTTTGAGTAATCTGTTCCGTTCAGCTGACTTGGATACCCAATTTACATGTTTCATGAAGCAAGGTATTTTCTTTCTTTTTGTAAAGCAAGTGACTTATTAACGATGATCAGTGTAACCAATCTGTACAGCCTGGAAGACTGAAGCCTCGTCCATATGGAACATGCATTATTATTGAAAATCGAAATTTGCATTTCTCAGCTAGGGGAAACCTAATTTTGTACCTCCTGATAAATTAAATATTAAAATTGCTTTAGTTCGCACGCGTTTTGCATTATTTATCCTTTAATGACAAGTTGTGCTGTTTGCTATTTGGATTTTGCCCCTAAGCTGCCATTGGAGTTCCTACTACTCCACTCTTGCAAGTTAGGGAACAGGTGACAAACCATTGCGTCAACATTCTCCATTCCTACAGAAAATTCTGTGCAAATTTATCTGTATCATCAGGTGGACAACTTATACTTCCAGAGGCACTTAAGCTTCTACCTCTGTACACCCTTGGTATTTACTCTTATCTGTATCTACCTAAAGTTGAAAGTTTTCTCAGCTTTTAGAAAAAGATACAGTTTGCAATTGAATGAGTTTTTAAGACGTTGATTTTCCTGGAATTATTCCTTTGCAGCATTAATAAAGAGCATCGGGTTGCGGACTGATGGGAGAGTAGATGACCGTTCCTTCTGGACAACTTATGCATCTTCCTTGTCCACGTCGTTAGCGGTTCCACTGGTGTATCCTAGGATGTTTTCTGTCCATGACCTTGGATCCAAGGTATGCTGATTGATTTTGTTCTTTAATGCAATTTTCATATCTAATCAAGCTCACTCTCCCTTATGTTGATGTTTTGTAGGAAATGGATGGATCCATTATTCCTCCATCTATACCGCTTTCTAGTGAGCATGTGAATGATGAAGGAATTTACTTTCTTGAGAATGGGGATGATGCTTTGGTCTATGTTGGGAGTTCTGTAGATCCTAATATTATACAGTCTCTATTTGGTACTACCTCAATCAATGAAGTTCCAGCTCAGGTAGTGTTATTTTGCCCTTTTATATGTTGTTTGCTGAATCTTTAATATGTGCTATCAACTTGGAATATTGATACCAGATGCAATCATAACTCAAAGAGTATACAGAGAAGGATGTGGCATCCTTACAACTTTTGTAGTGTGTACTTGGTGATAGTTATGATCAAAAACTTTGTAGGAAAATGAAAAACACAGCGGGTTGCCTCAGAAGTGGAAATATAAATCATATTCAAGCATTAATTACACCAATGCACTCGTGGTTTTGGCATTCACATTTTTTACATGCTTTGCCTTGTACTGTTGTACCAGCTTATAAGTAGAGTTGCGTTGATGATTTAAATTTTCAACTCAATCTTCATATGAGAAATTCTTAATTCTTTGACCAGTATATCTTTCTGAACTCTGTTTTTCCTATTTAGTTTATGTTGCAGCAATATGAAAATCCGCTGTCAAAGAAATTTAATGAGGTTGTGAATGAGATAAGACGTCAAAGGTGTTCCTATCTCCGGTATGCCTGTTTGTGAATATCAAAGTTTTTATATTCATCTTAAATTAAAGTATGTGTTGGTGTTGAGAATTTTTTTTTTTCTTGTTGTGTGTGCAGCTTCAAGTTGTGCAAGAAAGGGGATGCTTTAGGTAACCTTATTGAACTCCTTATTGATGACATTCTCTATTGTTGATAGCATTTGATGGCATCTATTTCATCCTACTTAAGGAAAAAATTAGTACACAGCCTCTGAGATATTGACTTAATTGATGATCTTTTTACATTTCCCTATATAATGCATATCTCTCAACGTTGTGGTTTATACGTTTGATAAGTTTAGGTGCATGACTATATGCTGATTCTGTATTTAGTTCAATAAGTCATATCAGAAACTTGTTTTTGATGTTTGCTCATTTCTACGCATATCCATGTAGTTGTGAGTAAAGAATAGACCCTACATGGTTTTGCTTGCCATGATTTTGTGCATCATGATCGCTACTTTTGTTTAGATCTTTTCATTGCTTATATACAATTAGTTACACCTCTGTAATGCTAACAGTTATTCTCTTATGATGCTGCAAGTAATATTCTAAGATTTTGTTTTGCATGACTTAGCCCTGGTTCACTTTGCATTGTGGAACTTTCGTTATCCTAATTGTGTAAAGCATTAATTAAGAAAACATTGGCTTGCTTTGTCATTCTCATTGTCATTGTTTATTGGTGTGCAACTGGACCCATAAAAACTGTTAAACTACTAAAGAGTTTGTTTATGATTCAATTTTTTGAAGTTGGTTGACTTTGCTTTCTTAATTCTTCAGGAATGCTATTCTTCTCGTATATGGTTGAAGACAAATCTTCAACAGGTCTCTCTTATGTTGAGTTTCTGGTGCAAATACATCGGCAGATCCAAAGTAAAATGGCTTAAATTGAGTGTAATTGTCCTTCACTCAGGTATAGTTATGTATTTAGTCATCATGTATTTAATTAATTATCAGTTAAGTTTAAATTGAGCAGTTATACCTTTTCTTTCCTCTTAAAGAGGATTTTGAATTGGAGAAAATATTGGGGTTAGAGATGTTTTCCTCTTCCCTCTTTTTGACAGTGTAGTTCTATTTTTAGGCGGATATATTTATCAGATATGAAGAGAAAATGTTATAAACAATAAAGCTTCTATGTTCAGATTTTGATTTGTCTGCACTTTTCAGTTTTCTCAACTCCTTCCTTTTCCACTGGTCAAGTATTTTACTAGTGATGAGGGGCTCTCATAATCTGAATTGCAGTTTGTCAAAGCCAGTAGGCCTTCTGTGCCTGTGCTTTATAATTCGATATCTCATGATAACATCCTCTTTATCGACAATGATGCAATTAATGTCGCTATGAACAAATTTTCATATTGTAATTGTATAAGATAGCATCTTCATGGTTACTTTTCCTGTATCATAAACTCTGATGATGTTTCATGTTCTCAAGGTTAACTTTTGTTGTCTCATGAGAAGTTGTTCTCAGCTCTCACCCTTCCATTGTTTGATTTATTAGTTGCTGTCCCAAAATGATGCGACACATAAAGTATTTGGTTTTAACGGTCAATAATTTTCTATTTTATTTTCCTATTTTGTTAGGTTACCATTTACCAGTTTATGGCTCTCTTATATTATATCCCTGATAATAAAAACCAAGGGGAGAAAAATTGCAATGACTATTAAGTCAGATTTGGAATCTCATTTTGAGATGGACATCCTGTTTGTTTTGGGCATGTTGATAGTTGATAGATGGGCAATTGACCATTGGCCAAGGACTATGAATATTCGTTTTGTGTGAACAGTATAGTTCCCCGAACTAGATTATTGTCCCTTGTTGTCATCAAAGGTTGATGTATGGGTGTGTCAAGTTGGATTCATTTATGAACATATGGGATTACAGGCATTTTTACAGGAAGCTAGGCTGCTAGTGAACCTCTTTACCAAGTGTCTAAATTTAACACACAAATTGAAGGATGTACTACCCCTTTGGCTTGTACTATTTGATAAATCTTCCTTCAAAGCAAGCTAATTTTGCTACCTTTTCATATGTGAACTTAGTTCAGAAATGATGTTTGAAAAGAGGTTCATTTTCACATCAGAAGTCCATAAGACTAGGTTAAATGGATAGTTGCTAATTTTGCAACCTCTTTATATGTGAGTTTGTTCAACATTAATGATGAGATGAAGGACGTTTAATTTTAAGCTTCATGAGCTATTCCTTGAAGTGACAATTAGTTTTATGATGTAACTACGTACGTATGTAACACTACTAAATCCAATGAACTTGTTTGAGTCGACTCTCGTTGAGTCATTGGATTCGAATGGTTGGATGGAATCACCATGTGTGTGTGGCATGCTCTTTTTTTTATTTTTTTATTTTTATTTTATTTTAAGATAACGAGATGGAAATAAGATAGGTAATCCTTCTAACCTGGGTTTTACCAAATCTATCATCCTCAACTATTACAAGATGACTTACATTAGCAATCCAATCAACTGCTCTATTTCCTTCACGGTAGATATGGGCAATGGACATGCACTAATAACATGTGAGTTGAGCACTTATTTGTTGGACATAGAATTAATAACGAATATATAATTTGCGTAAATGTATAATCATGTCATAATCACATGTTTTGGCAGAACAAGAGTGACCGTGCCAAAAATAAAATAGAGTAATAGAGTAATACAAAAAGACAAAACAAATCTAGAAGGCCCCTCAAGACCTCAATGATTTATAGTGTATACCACCAGTTAAAAAAGCCAGAACTAACGTAATGGTCATAGGCAAATTATTAATGCCTAAGTGAGAGTAAGAGATAGCTGAGTTAGTTAGAGTTTTTCCTTCTATTTTAGAAAATCTTAGGATCAATTCTCCGCCTTTGTGGCTTTCTATCATATATAAGAGTTAAAAATAACATGCGATGATAAATAAATAAAATTAAAGTTTTAACTTTTACATAGGGAAAGATGTGATAATTGACACAATAGGTTACATTTATTCATACTTATTTTATGATAACTTGAACTCAAAAGTGTGTAACTTTTACTAATTGTATCTTAAATATGATTAATGTAATTAACTTATGTGGTATGTTAATCATCTAAATCAAAAAGGTTTTAATTATCTTGAACCTGCTTATTCTTGAATGTACAGATAATATAATATGAAGCATATATGTAAACCCCTTGATAACTTGATAATAAGTAAGGGTCATGTCTACCAATTGTGGTGGGTGCGCTAATAAGAGCCCAGGACTATGGGCATCTTCCAAAAACATGTGGTAAAAATGCCCATTGAGATAATTAGATAAAAGAGGGTCATCAGAAAGTCACTAGGGGTTGAAAAGGTCATTAAAAGGTGTCTGGAGAGTAATATATACGTATATACTCCATGTACATATATTTATGTACACGCTTTTGAATTATATTATTATAGTTATATAATATAATGTGGTGGAGAGATTTTGGCAAATTTATCACCTTTTAATTTATTTGCTAGGTGTTAAATTATATGAATCTTCTTATCGTGTATTTATGAAAAAAATGATTAGCAATAAGGGAATTATTTATAAAATTTAAAAAATAAAAACAAACCTTATTAAAAACCCCTTATTACAAATCTTATCTCCTTTCAACCCTGTTTTTTTGGACTAAAATATAGCTGAGCTAAAGTGAAATGTAGTACTAATAATTATAATAGAGATAAGTTGAAATAAACCGAACTAATATAAATGGAAATAAACTGAGCCGAACAGAACTTAGTTGAATTGAACTCAAGTACCAAAAATTTCCGTTTTGAAAAACATGGCCTTAAGAGGAGGGGTGATGGAAATCAATCGTGAAACCTTATGAAATCGGGAGAAAATTTTGAACCGATTGGTTTAACTCTCTCTCTCTCTTAACCCCTTATTACTATTAAGTATTGACTTTAGGTATTGTCCGGTTGGAGGTGAATTGAAAATGCAACTTTAGCTTGTTTGGTTGACATTATTATTTTGTCAAAGTGTCCGAAGTAAGAATTTCACTTCCCCCCTACGTAAGTCACAATTCCCATGATTGTTGTAAGCCCTATTAAGGTCATTATTCTAATTTATTTCTCCTCTTTCTAAATTAGTGAAATTATTTAAAAAATATTCAAGCTTGCCAATAAATCATAGGAAATTTAGATTCATATATTGCCAATCAAACAATACAAGGCCAATTTCTAAGAAATGTACAAGGATAATTATTTCCCAAAAATTGTAAATTCCCATAGGAACTTATTTCCTACGCTAACCAAACAAGGCCTTAAATATCTAACCACTCCAAATAGTGTTGAGTTCTTCATAGGCTCTCTATATACGTAAGTGTTGTTTGGTTGAAGGTGTATTTCCTAGGAAATAGCTTTGATAGGTTTTGTTTGGTTGGAGGAAAAGAGCCTTTATTTCCTATGGGAAATAATTTCTTATGTTTCATGGGAAAAACTCACCCACTCCCTCTCTTGGTGAGTATAATTTCTCAAGCCATATTTTTTTCGAAAATTAAAATTATGTCCTTAAAATCAGTTTTATGATGACAATATTTAAGGTAAATATAGTTAACTAGTTCGAGTAATATAGTAATATAAAAGGTATACTTAAGAATTGAAAAATTACTTCCTAGAAATTACAACTTCAGTATGGTAACAACCAAACAATCTTACCTAAACCCCCCCTCCTTGACAATATTTTGATGCTCTCTATTAATTAATGATACGTTGCTTTCCTACCAAAAAAAAAAAAACAAACTTACCTAATTCTTATAGAAATAACATAGGAAAAACCGTCCTATAAAATGTAATTCCCCATTTCCCCATGAGAAGTTATATTCCATGGTAAACTAAACAAGGCCAATCCGTAATTTATACAGAGTAGTAGAGTAGTGGCATTATAGCAATAGTCAACGACTCAACGGTCATTCTATTACTTTTGAATCTTAATAGTTGCTCGAGGTTTTTCTTTTGATTATAAGGGCACCAAGTACTGGCGTGGAGCAAAATTATATACCGTAGGATTCGTTGTTAAGTTTATATTTGGAGGTTTATCTAGTACTTTTGGCCATAGAAATTGCGGGAAAATAAAAGTCTCCCATACATTGCGCACCAAACAGCGTGCCAACCGTTTTCTAAAAAGTAGAAGCAACTTGTTTTTGTCAATTATATGTATCTTAGTGCAAATAGAGTTTAGTCATTAGTGCTTGGATCAAATTTGTCGAAAGGCGAAAGCCATGGAATAATAATTGAATCATATTAAGTCATTCTTTTTGGCACTATAAACACTCTTTGAAATATGATTACAGATTTTGTCATACATCTGAGTATATATATCTATAGTTAAATATATTCAGGGCTTGTTAATATTTTAAAACAAGATAAATTGATAAATTAAAATGAGAAAAAAAAAAACAACAACAACAACTCTATCTGTAGGTATATATATGTATACGTGGTAATACGAAAAATATTTTGAATCATCAACTATTCAACGGTATCTTTAATTGTGTATTATATTTTATGTTATACAATACTTATACACTTATATAGTCGTGCAAGAGCTAGTTGAATTTATCCAATTGTTTATTTGCTTATGATAATAATTTCAAAAATATATTTGTAGGTTAAAATTTAAAATTTGTAAGTTTTAGGGATAGTACAAGCAAGATTGAACGATTTTTAGAACATCTACTATTTTTACCTATATTTTCAATTTTGATTGTTATTTTAATTTTCTTATGTCATGTTATATATATTATGATAGCCATTGAATGCAAAAGCGCTCCATAATAACTTACTCTAATTTATAAATATGGAATTATATCTTGAAGAACGATTAAGACTTGCTTTAGAGCTCATGTCCCTACCTCACTCCCTTGACTTAGCTTATTTATAGTTGCATTGGCATAGGAAAATGATCAAATTAATTTTTGTGGACATATAAATTCATTACCAAGTTATTATATAAATTTCTTGGATTCTAAGTTACCTACAACTATAAGATTTAAGCCCAATAAAAATAATTAGACAAAAAAAAAAAATTAAATAATACATGATCCCAAAATAACGTGATTTTATAGGATTATTTAACAATGGAAAAATACCAAGGTTGACACGAAGGTAAGTGAAGTTGCTATGAAGTCACATTGAAAGTTATTTTTTCATTAAAATTTTTTTTTTGGGGTGTGGGGAGATAAAATATCATAAGTCAATATCAAATTTTGACGTACATAGGATTTTCCCATGGTATTACAAAATCTTGTACGTTAAATAGAAACAATGAAGCAAAATTAACGGTGAAGATTTTCCATTATCACGTGAAGAAACTCCTCTAGTAATGGAACCATGGTCATGGAGGACCATGCCTTAAAGCTAGTAGACCATTTCACAATTTTTGGCTTCTTTCTTCCTCCATTTCAACATTGATTAAATAGTGTGCCAATTATTGAGTGGAATTTGATGTTGACTTCAAGTGTTCAATCAAACAAATAAATTGCATGTTTGAGTTAAGGCCTTGAGAACCTAATTGGAGATTGAAGTTTTTAAGTAGTTTGAGGCCAAGTGTTATACATACCTTAATTTTTTTTGACGATGTTAGATGAGTGTTACTGTGTTAGATTTATCGACATACTTATTACTTGAATGTTTCTTTAAATGAAATATATATGTTTACATACGTTGTATTAATAATTTTAAAATAAAAGTCAAACATAGCACATTCTTTATACATTTTAGATTTTTGGAAGTTGTTTTAATACCAGCATGTTCTTTTGGACTTATTTTAAGTTCATTTCAATTAATTTACGCTCAATTTGATCAATTTCATTCGTTTCAATTTGTATTTTATATTCAATTTAGTTTAGTTTGGCTCAAATTAGTTCTAAAAAACATGGCGCTAATGGTAATAAAATCATTCATTATCAACAGGGTATTAACGCTCTATAGTTGTTTATATTGAGAGTTTGCATGTGTATGATAAATCATACGTAGTATGTTTTTAGATAATTACAAAAACTTATATAATACGGTCGTATTCATAAGACCGCTAAATAGTTAATTACAAATATATTAATTAAAATAATAACATAATTGTTAAAGAAAATCTACAAACAATAGCTTTTTACCATGAAATAGCTTTACAAAAGACTTATTGTTGTTTGTCTATGAAATGGGTTGCAACTTGCAAGCTTTTCCCCAACCCTCTCAAGGTCTTAATAACCCGGCAGCAATTCATTGACTATGGCCCCATTTTAACTTCTCTTGACGGCCCTTGACCAATCGACCACAAAGCCAATGGGCCATAAGTAGAAAAATATCATCTCAAAAAAAATCTAAAATCTTCCAAGTTATGTGGATTGTGGGCAAAACCGCAAAGGAGTACAAGTACTTGACCAAAACCGGCCCTAAAAATCAAAACTATAGGTGTACTTGGACCTAATTTCCTCTCCTCTACAAAATTACAGCACAATTACTATTGTATTTAGAAAATACAAATTCAATAATATGAGTATATGACAATTGACAACCAAATAATTTTGTAACAAAATTTCAACTGAACCAAAAAAAAAAAAAAAAACAAGACATAAATGATAAAACTGTGTTCTATTTCTATTTGGTTACTTCTTAATAAAAAACAAGCACGTGCATATAAATCTTGAAGGCCCCATCGTACCGTACGTACAATCATTCGTCAATAATGTATTTGCTACGTAATTTCTAGAGGATCCAATGTATACCACGTATCATTACGTTGTATAGTAAATTAGTAATACGAGTACTTTTGTACTCCATTGTTCATTATTGTCCTTTGTTTTCTCTTTTTTGTCCACTTTATTATTATTAAAAAATTAATCATTCTTCATAGATTATTCCTTAGCTTAGTCTTTAATAAAGCATAAAGGTTATGATCGAGTCTCCGATATATAAGACTGTTTTAGCTAGCCCCTCAATATAAGCTTATAAATTATAGATTATTGTTTCTTAACTAATAAGTCTCCGATATATAAGACTGTTTTACGATAAAACAATCAACGATCTATAAGTTTTCTTTAACTATTGAGTTTATTGATTTCAATATTTAATTAATATAAATATATTGTCAAACTATCTAGCGATTTTACCAAATGGGATCGTCTTGTAGAGATGACCAACGGATTGGGTTGGACACAACCCATCGTGACTCGCACGGCTGGTGGGTCAAGTGGTTTGAGCCTAGCTCCAGCTCGCTAACAGCCCGACACAGCTCGGATTATATGTGGGTGTGTCGTGGGTCCAATTTCTTTATGACCAATACACTTCGACCCAACCCACTTTGACCCTAATGATTCGATCCATCAAACATACCAACCCACCCAACTTGCCCATGTAGCTCAATCCGCCCAACGAACCCACCCAACCCGTGCAACTTGAAACAACTAATAAAAATTTAGAACAAGTCTAAAATTTTGTAAACTTATCAAATCACTTTTTTTATAATAAAATTAAGCTAAAATAAGTAATTATTTAAAAAAAATACTTTTAAAGTAATCAAATCGTTTTTTTACATTAAAAAATTAAACTGAACTCATGAACCCACTTAACCCACAAACTAAACAAAAAACTAACATGTCGACCACCAACCTAGCTACTAACCCTTGAACCCGACTCGACACTCCTAGGGGTGAAAGTAATTCGGATTAAAACCGAAGGCCGAACCAAACCAAACCATATTGGAAATTTGGATCGGACTTTTTTGTAATTTGGTGCGGTTTGGATTGTAAATTTTTTTTATATTTCGGTTTTCGGTTTGGACTCGGATTGGACCCCTCGGTGGACCGTACACCGAACTTTAGACTGAATAGTAATAAACCTTTAAGTCTTTAATGGCCTTAAGGCTTAAGCCTACTACTTGTTAAGTAGTTATGCCCAAAACACCAAAAGCTAGCAAAATCCTAAAATTCTCTATCATCCTTTTTCAAAGTGTGTGTAGTATTTGATTTAGTGAGTTATTGGATAGTGCTACGGATTATTGCTACAAATATATTAAGCAGGAATTGTTGTGCAAAAAAAAGTATCTTTAAAATTCGGATTGGATTGAATCCAAAATCGTAAGACCGAATTTAGGTGGATTGGATTGAATTGGACTGAAAGTCAATATGGATTTGACAATAATCCAAACCATGGACCGAACTTTCACCCCTAGACTCTCCCACTACCAACCTAACTTATGAGCCCAAGTTGAACCACCAAACCCACGAACCTAGTTTGATCGACCCATGACCTACCTAACACACAAACCAACCCTAATGTGTTCATTTTCTTCGACCCAGCCCACCCTACCCCAGCATGGGTCGGTCCTTTGTTGTCCTTCCCTAACCCACGACCCAGCTAACCCTGACACAACCCACCTAACCTACATGGCGGCCATCTTATATGTATCTTGTCTTTTATTTTAATTTTACCTTTTTGCAATTTGTTGTCTCATGTGAAGTGAATGCCTAAAACATATTATGTGATGCCACTAGTTAATTTAGCTCGAACTTAAAAGTTGAAACACCACAAAGTTATGAATTAAATTTTCATCTAGAATTAGGTCGATCATTGGACACTGATGCAATATCTTTCAAGCTATGTTTGCGTATTGGTGTGCACCTAATTTTGTTGTAAAATTTATTCAAATACAAAAATAATTGTAGGTCAAATAAATGATATAAAGGTACAAAATAATAAAAATTCAACCACTCTAACCTTTTCTAAATGCATTCAGCTACGAAAAAATTAATTACTTTGCAATTTTGCATTTATATTTCAAGAGAAATTCGATCATACAACATGACTATTAAAATTTTCAAGTATCTATGCTCAATATGTACTTTAATTAAAACTACAAAAATTAATGAAATTTCAATTCACTTGACTATTCTAAAAAAATTGGTAATACATTTCATCTAAACATCAAATTACAAAAAAAGTACTCACATGTCTTTTTATCAATTAATATTAAGATCGACCACCACCTTTAAAAAACGTCCAAATTCATCCCCAAATTGTCCCTAAAAAAATCATCATTTTTCCCTAAAACCACAAACTAATCATAATCACCGTCCATCTCCTCTACCGCGTTCATCAAAATCAACGGCTCATATCTCTTCTCCCTCTCCTATTTAACCAAACCTCCTCCCTCTTCTCTTACCAAAAAAGAAAAAACTTCACACTTGAAAATATCACTCAACTAATTTTCTAACTACATTCATCTTCAACCTTTTTATTTACTTAAAAATAAATAAATAAATAAATATTTAATGTTGTTAAGAAGTTCATCAACGCCATTACTAAACTCATGGGGTCCGAATCACCCCACTTCCGGATCTGGGTCATCACCCGATACCCGATCATCAATTTCCGTCACTACTACTGCAACGACGTCGTCTTCGTCTTACTTTCCGTCTAAAATGATACGCGCCTCTTCCGATTCTGACCTCCGCCACCTCTCTGTCGTCTCCCCCAAGCCCAACCCGTTCGGGCCGACTACCGGGCCTGACTTCGGGCCGGGGTCGGGGTCGAGATTGCTGACGAATAGTGGGTTGGGTTTGAGAGAGAGGGTTGTGGAGGAAGAAGAAGAGGAGTGTGAGGTGGAGGAGAGAGAAAGCTGTGGGGTGTTGAGTTGTGGAGGATCCGAAGGTGATGATGGGTGGGGTAGAGGTGGAAATGGGTTCGGGTTCGGGTTTGGGAATGGAGATTCGAATCATGGGTTTAGTGGTGAGGGGACTGATTTGTATTATCAGAATATGATTAAGGCTAATCCTGGAAATTCACTTCTTTTGGGCAATTATGCTAAATTCCTTAAAGAGGTAATCATTATTATTAATTATTTTTTAATTATGTTTTGCAAGATTGAATTTTTAGTGGTTTTGTACGTTTTTTCTGGGGTTTAGTAAAAGATATGATAAAGTGTTAGTGTAAATGATGATATGTTTAGTGAAAATTAAAATTAATTTTAAGTGTTAAAGCTGTAATTTTTAAGATCTGATGGTAATTTCCTTTGTTAATAGTGAAAGTTTGTGTCTTTTGGTGAAAAATTACATGAATTGTCAATTTTGTGTGAAAGCTTTAATTTTTAAGATCCGATAGTTGGCTGCTTAATAATGTGATCTTTCTTTAATTTTATGGACATTGTAAAAGTTAGATAAAGTTGATTAATTTGCTTGATTTATTAAATTGTAACCTTTATATTATATACTTGAATTTGATAGTAAAGTAAAGTTTAAAGAGATCTAAGTTTAACAATACATGATATAAGTCATTTTGATGATTTCATGAGTCATTATTTTAATGCTTGTACACAAATGATGTTTTGTTTTATTTTATTGTTTGTATGCTGTATCATGAGCTTGCTATGTTTCTGATCTGTGAATTTGGGATCGAAACCAGGTTCGAGGCGATTATGCGAAAGCAGAAGAGTATTGTGGGAGAGCAATACTAGCAAATCCCGGTGATGGGAACGTCTTATCGCTCTATGCTGATCTAATATGGCGAAATCAGAAGGACTCGTTGAGGGCCGAGAGTTACTATGATCAAGCAGTTAAAGCAGCTCCTGATGACTGGTGAGCTTTGTGTGCTCATATTTCATTTGTGATTTTGTTTGTGGTATTTTGTATAGGTAAACAATAACGAGGGACTAATTATGAGTCGAATTATGTTGTGCAGTTTCGTTCTAGCTTCGTATGCTCACTTCCTTTGGGATGCTGAGGATGAGGAAGACGAAGAGGATGAGGAAGTTACTCAAGTGTCTAGCAGTCCGATTTTATCAACGACATTCTTTCAAGGATTTCCTCCTCTACCACCCTCAATAGCTGCAGCTTGAAGATAAATCAAGCCTTGTATAATTACTTAACTACTAAGTACTTAGTTCTAATGCCCACTCTTTTCGTCTAATCATTAATAACCTTTTTTGCTAACCTGAAAAAAATTACTGTTTCTGGACCTTAAATTAGTAACACCATAGTTTCAGGCTGGTTTTCCTTCACTACTAACTTAAGTCGTGTAATGTTTTTGTGAACTATACTGTATGATGTGATTATATATGAATAAAAAGCTTCACAGTTTCACCCTTTTATTGGTCTCTTTTAATTCTGTTTTTGTTCATTGCACCTTATGTTATATTGAGTTAGTGCTGCTATGTAGCTGATCTATTTCTATACTGACATACAAGTTCGTTGTGGTTCATCGAGGGGAGAAGCACCGCTGTGATGAAGCGTATCGGGTGTTGTACACTTACCGTTCTCGAAACAAAGGGAGACAGTGCATAAGCATTACAGGGTTCTAAAGGCTCCAAAGATGCCAAAAAAGACAGCACATTGGCATTGCAGGTTCTGAAGGCTCCAAATAAGCTGAAATTACAGGGGATTCAACACATTATTCAGCACACAGCATTCATCTTAGAACACAAGGTATAACAACAGAGTTGCTGGATTTCCTTCAATGGTTTTGCCAGAATGGAAATCTTCATGAATTGTCCTTGGTTGGAAAATATTCGTCACGTGGCGTTTCTAAACAGGAACATGGCTTCAAATACAAACGACAGCGTCAAGAGAAGGAATGACATCAAACAACTTCCATGGTATAGGCTATTTGGGAAGAGCATAATGGTCCAAGAACATTGGTTTTAGATGGACTAACATAGACTCCTTAATAGTTTGAGTTGCACTCCTTCATGATTCATGAATCTAGGAGCAAGCACTATCAAACTCGGGGCTAACCCCTAATTCGTCGACTCTGTTATCCTGTTTCATTGCATCTAGCAAAGGCAACTCAGTTCATTCTAAGCAAAGATCAAGCCATATATGTATGCAGCATGCCCCTTTTTGCTGTTAAAAAGTATCCAATGAACAATGTGCTTGGTCGGAATTCCCCAACTTCTCGGTTTTTATCTATTAATCAAACTTCCCCTTTGCGTATGGAGGAGCTACAACTAGGACTACCATATATCATGGGGATAATCAGGAAGTCAAGAATCCTAATTGTTGGTCATTGGTGGCAACCAAAAACTATCAAACTGAAAGGGTCAAGACTACATTTTTGAAATATGGTAACAAGACTATTGCAAGAATCACAAACTAAGTAATACACCGTAATATGTTTTGACTACAAGGGATCAAAAGTGGTAACACATAATATGTTTTAAGTTCGAGTATAAGCACATAATTACAAGTCGACGTGGTTGCCATAACGAGGGATCTATTATTTGTTCGGGTTCTTAGAAGGCGATTGTTACTAAGAGAAAAGGAATGACCAAATGACTTTGTAGAAAATTGAGAAATTACCATGTGGTTTGGAAACATGGTTGAAGTGAAGAGATGGCTTATGAAGAGGTTCAAACCAGCTAAATAATTGGATTATCTTTGACACGTTCAAGACCTAAAAGGGTGAGCAAATCAAACATTGCTATAAACAATTTCAAACCTGGTAAATAATTGGATTATCTTGAAAAATAAGCTCAATTCGGTTGAATAATGGCTTGAGTTAGCATTTTCAAAATCAAAGAAGTGATTGTGTTAGCCATTGCTACTAATTTGACTAGCTAGAATCTTCAAAATTCAATGTTCGACTATGATGAAACTTAGAAAGTAAGAGCGGTAAATTTGCATAGCTGCTCAAACTTAGGGTCTGTTTACTTCAACTGAACTGAATTTTTTTAATGAATAGCAAAATAAGGGAAGAGCCGAACTGAAATGAACCGAACCGAATGAAGCTGAACTGAACAGATTTTAAGCTGAAGTAAACAGACCCTTAATCTATATGCATCCTTAATGAAGTAGTTCTACTGAACATTGCTACATCTAGCAATAGACAATTGAAGATTAAAAAGTATTTAATTATGATGATTTGGATTCCCCCAACATTCTGTATTATTGGTGAGTAGTTTCCTGTTTGCCCAATGCGTACATAAAGTTTTCTCCGAATCTATTTATGGTGTCATCAATGTTAGTGCTGATCTAATGCTTATTACAAAATTGTGTCAATAATTACAGAATAAACAAGCTATAATTATAGGTGAACAGTTCAAGTGACAAACTAACCACAAACAAGACAAGATCGAGTTAAGTCACAGAACAACCCACAAAAACTGTTGTATCTCCACATAACCAAGCAACCAGGAGCAACTAACTAACATCAGATATATCACAAAAGCGCAGCAACAAAATAGTAGAACAATAATAGCAAACAAGCAAAGAACACACGATTTTTATATGAAAACCCCTTCAATATGAAGAGTAAAATTACAGGATGATAAGGGAGTATACCCAAAGCCCTTACTATGATTAAAAGGAATGTTACAAACAACAATTCCAAGTTTCAAAGTAAGTATATAGTTTACCTTATAACAATAATCACAAAGAGTATAAAATGAAGAAGTAAAGTGAAAGATATTACCAGAAAACAGAGCTGTTGTCCAACCCCTATAACTCACAATCCAGAGCACCTACAAAGATTGTAACCGTCCTAGAAGTCCAAGATTTCCCATACGTGATGCCAAATATTCAGCAAAATCGGACCAAATGACCTTTGATCGGAGGTGTTTTCAGAGGTGTGGTGCTAAAAAACGTGAATTCTTCTCTTTCACACTTAAAACTCTATTATAATATTTTTCACAACAAGTCCTTAACTTACTTCTCTTCCAGAGACTTGTTGGACATAAATTTCCACATCAAAATTACCCCAAAAGTCAAACTAACAAACATTTTTGAAAAGCTAAAATACTTAGATAAAAAATATCAGATAACGATAAACCTAAATACGCCAATTGAATGAGTTTCTCCACATGGGAAGAAACCCAAAACCCAACACATTTGACCCATAACCATCCCTACTCAGCTATGCCAAGTGAACTTAATTAGTGTAATGTATATTCATTCACTCTAAAAGAACATAGTCTACAAATTTCCTAATACACCCCTACTCTACTATCAGCACAATTTGCTCAAAATTCCCCGTATAATATCATATATCTAGTAAACCAGTGTAATATGTCATTCGGCCAAATACTTTAATATAAATACAACCGTTATCTTTTCCCACTTTCCTTCCCACAAAAATCTCCACACTCCCATTAACAGAAAAAAAAAAAAAATGTCACTCTTATCTTCCCACCAATTTTCTCTCTCCTCCAAATCCCCATTTCACCACCACTACCACCACCACCACAACCATCGTCGAATCTTCCTTCGATCACCCAATAAAAATCCCCATTTCAAAACCCTAACAAAAACCCTAATTTCCCAAATTAAACCCACTTCCTCCGACACCAAAACCCCTCTTCCAAAATCCGCAATCCAACGAATCGCCGACAAATTACGAACCTTAGGATTCGAAGAAGACAAAAACAACAACACCCATTTCACAGAAATCGAAAATGACTCCAAAATTGGGGAAATTTTCATCCCTAATTCCCGCCAAATCCCTAATTTTCGAGTCGGGCACACGCTTGATTCCAGTTGGTCGTCGCCGCAGAACCCGGTGCCAGACCCGGGTTCGGGCCGGGCCATGGTTGGGCTTAACGGGCTGATTAAGGTGGCTAAGAAGGAGAGGAGGGAGGAGAGGGAGAGGGAAAATGAGAAGAGAGAGAAAGTACCGAGCTTGGCGGAGTTGACGTTGTCGAGTTCGGAACTGAAGAGGTTGAGGACAATGGGGATAAAAATGAATAAGAAGATGAAGCTCGGAAAAGCCGGGATTACGGAAGGGATTGTGAATGGGATTCATGAGAGGTGGAGGAATTGTGAGGTGGTTAAGATTATTTGTGAGGATATTTGTAAGCTTAATATGAAGAGAACACATGATTTGTTAGAGGTAATAATGAAATTAGAAATTAATTTTAAAGTTTGTTATAAGTAATTGTGCAATTCATTTGTATGCTTGACATAATGTGGTTTGTGTTGATTAATTTTGTGTGTTTTTTGTGCTAGTTTTGTGGATAATAGTTTTTTTAAAAAAAATTGTGTTTGTATTATGGCATTTTAACTCTTGTGTTGAATAGCAAGTTTGAGTTTGAAAACAAGGATTGGATTTGGTAGCATGAGTGAACATTTAGCAAAAATGGGGATTAAATTGGTTTGAGGAAATTAAAGAATGCTTGCTTGGTGATTGGCTGGTTGTGTGTTATTTGTAAATACATCGTTTCTACTTATTGTTTTAGGTAACAAATATATAGCTTTTAGTAGTACAAGGGCAATTTACTCACTACGAGCTTAATTTTTCTACTACCTCCGTTTCCAATTAGTTGCAACAATTGAGTATTTTATATCTCGCAAATAATACTCAATTGTTGCAACTAATAGGAAACGGAGGTAGTATTATGAATCACAATTCTTGGTGATTGCAGGCTGTTGCAAGTGTGGAGTATATTAGATATATACATTAGGCCCAATTGGGTGCTAACTTGGATGATAGTGAGTTTAGGAGATGATAGATGCCCGAAGGTGACGTATATTAGATATACATTTTGTGATCTTATCTGTTCATTTCAGTGCAACAGATTCTAATGAGGTCGGATATCATCATCAATAGGCCATTAATTTGACTTTTGTTGGGCTACTGTATCTTGAATGATAATAAGCTTACGGTGTTTATTTCCTAGGAGGTGATATATTTCTTATGTTTTGTAGGATTCTTATGTGGACTGTGGGAGTAATAATGATATGCTTTGTTATATCTATAATTCATTTTATATATCTTAAAGAATAAAATTTAAAGGAAGACTGCTTTTTGTTAAAATGGGTTCCTAGGTTTGTCCCTGTGAATCCTAAATATGCTGGATCCTTCGTACTCCCAAACACACACACATAACAAGATGAATATGTTTGTCCCCAGAGGAAAACTGGAGGCATGGTTGTTTGGAGAACAGGAAGCAAAATTGTTTTGTATAGAGGGGTCAATTACAAATATCCTTACTTCTCACTGGATGAAGCTGCTGACAATAGCAGTTCTGAGAATACTATGGAAGTGGATGATTTGACACAAGCCAGTGAAGGAGATCAATCTTCTGAGAAGCGTGTCATAAATTCTGCTGGAGAAAGTTCAAAAAGAATTCTGGGGCAGTCTTCCTTGGTACCAGGCGTTGGCAGTCCAGACAGGGTGCGATTCCAGCTTCCCGGTGAGAGCCAGCTTGTGGAGGAAGCTGACCGCCTGTTAGATGGATTAGGTCCACGATTTACAGATTGGTGGGGATATGAACCATTACCTATCGATGCAGACCTTCTACCAGCTGTTGTTCCTGGTTACAGAAGACCCTTTCGCCTGCTTCCATACGGAGTGAAACCTCAACTAACTAATGATGAGATGACAATACTTAAGAGACTTGGGCGACCACTTCCTTGCCATTTTGCTTTGGGTGAGATTTGTATTTGCTCCCCTTGTTGTGCCTCTTGATGTTTATTTTGTGTTGTATTCAAAACAGATGCATGATAGGTTAAAGAAGTGACTAAGTTCTAACTATGGTAGCATGAATATTTGTAGGAGTTATTGTGTATTGTCATTCATTTAACACCTCTCAGACCTATATAAGTGATTATGGCCGTTGTTTTGTCAAAAGATGTGTATCTATATATATATATACAAGTGTGTTTGTGTATGTGAATTCCCTTGTTTTGTGAGAATTTCTAATTTCAACTTTTTTTGTCAACAACACAACTGCCAAATTAATAATTTTTTTTGGAAGTTCCTCACCTAATATTCTAGAAAATGACTTGAATTATTTGGTAGACATAATATTCCTAGAATTTCACGTGGGATTGTGAATTGGTTGCAAGGGATATTTATTTTTTGTGGGAAGTTCTATATCCCAGGGATATCTTTTCCACCATTTGTACTGTTGGTGTCAATCAAACAACTACCTCGTTTACAAATTCCCATGAATTCCATTTTCCCACTGTATGGTCAACCTTCTTGTTTTCCTTGTTATTTTATTGTTTTAAATTTTAAATCCAAGAATTGTTCCTCTGTATAGGGAGAAACCGGAAACTTCAGGGATTAGCTGCTGCAATTCTGAAGCTGTGGGAGAAATGTGAGATTGCCAAGGTTGCTGTTAAAAGAGGGGTTCAGAACACTAATAGTGAGCTTATGGCTGAAGAATTAAAGGTTTGTAATATTTGTTAGAAATCTATAGACAACATAATTATGTGCTAATTGGCAAAATTGGTTAAATAGAATCAGTACCTTTTAATTGATATAAGCTATGCAATGTTTCAGAGTATTGTACTTGGTATATGTAACATTTATAGAAGTTGCAAATTATTTAGTATGATTTTATGCTGAACTTTGTCCATAAGTGCACAGCTGTCCCCACTTACCTATGCACATTAAAGGGTGACTGGTTGTAATCAAATAGATTATGATACTAGTAAAAGCTCTAAGATAATAATTTTGCAATCTAGTTGAGAGTGTGCTACACTAGATAGTAAATTTTGTGGTACCTTGATTTTCATAGTTTCAAACTTGATTTCAGCTAATATATCAATGTTGGATACTTGACTCTCCAAAACATCATGGATCTAACTTTAGTCATTAGTGGGAAATTCATGATGGCCTAGTTGTACATATATAGCAGAAAAAGTATCCTTTCCTATTTGTAGTTTAGTAGCTGCATCTTCAGCTTTAGAAAATTTCACATCAGTCTCTGCAATTTTAACTCAAGAAAATCATGGATGGCGGTAGAGTACATTCCACTGACTTATCTTAATTGAACTAGTGTCATATAATGACTGTTGGATACGCGAGTCAATTTACTTTATAGAAAGTTGTTCTTGTCCAAAGTCTGGTTCTATTGCATTTTGTGAGCCTTTGAGGTGTTTCTGGGAAATGGGAGATGCTTGAAATTTGCTTGTACTCTCCCTCGTGTAGGATCTATTATCTTCCATGGATTACTAATTTTTTTAAACCTTATCTTGGTGATCAATTTTGCAGCGCCTAACAGGTGGCATCCTGCTGTCTAGAGATAGGGAATACATGGTTTTCTATAGGGGAAAAGACTTCCTTCCATCAGCAGTTTCTTCAGCAATCGAAGAGAGGAGGAAAGCTAAAATTCAAGCAGACAAACTGGTGGCTAATGGTTCTTTGACAAAAAGTGATGAAAACATTGTACTGGATACTGAAAGTCATGCTGCTGGAAGTGCAGCTGAGACAAGCAAAGGTGAAGAGATGGGGAACGTGTTGCAGGAGCAGAAAATGAAGTCTATTCAGAGAAATATCACAAGAACTAGCAGAAAGCTGTCCGTGGTAAGTATGTGTTAGTTATCTAAGACATTGATGTATTTCTTAGGCTGGTTGTGAATGAAAGGTATAGAAAAGAATGAAAAGAGGTGAGTCATAGAAAGGCTTACAGCTGTAGGTAGTAGCAGTGTAGTGCTAAACTTCAAGGAAATGAGAGAAATTTGAAAGTTTTCATTTGAGTTATCGCTTTCTTATTTGCAATCAATTTCTGTTTTTACAGGCTCTTGACGAGAAAGCAAGGGCAGAGAAGATTCTTTATGATCTAGAGCAGGCTGAGATTTCCCGACAAGCAGAGGTGGATAAAGAGGGCATCACAGAAGAAGAGAGATTCATGCTTAGGAAAGTTGGCTTGAGAATGAAGCCTTTTCTGTTGCTAGGTGAGTAATGACATATGCAATAACGTTACTGAGTTTTAGAATTTCTGAATAAGCGATAAAAATGAAAGCTTAATTACCTGAATGTAATTCTTTTGGTATCTCTTTGCATTGGCTTTCCTTTTTCAGGTAGGCGTGGTGTTTTTGATGGCACAATTGAGAACATGCATCTGCACTGGAAGTACAGGGAACTTGTTAAGATAATATGTGGAGGAAGGGACATCAATGAGATCCATGACATTGCACGTACACTGGAGGCCGAAAGTGGTGGAATATTAGTGACTGTCGAAAGAGATAGGAAAGGCCATGCAATTATTGTATATCGTGGTAAGAATTACCAGCGGCCAGCCTCTTTGAGACCTGAGACACTTCTAAACAAGAAAGAAGCATTGAAACGCTCATTAGAAGCACAGCGTCGTCAGGTAACACAGACTCCTTTTCTGTATGTTTGAATAGTTGACCATCGACTAGAGAGGACAGGGGTAGGTGTGGATCAGCAAGGGATGATAATTTGAACCTTTATTTTGGTTGTTTTTGAGACATTAAATTTTCACTTGATTATTGTGTACGCAGGAGTTTCATTCCCATTGTACATCACTAGACAAAGTTGTTCAGTTCAAACGTGCTGGAAGTTGATCACCTATTTAATTACTAATTTTTTTGCTAAATTATGTTGGTCTCCATACTAATTCTGAGTTTTTGATGCAGTCCTTGAAACTGAACGTGTTGAAGCTATCTAAAAATATCGATAACTTGAAATTTAAATTGGTGAGTTGTGCTCGTGCTTGTATAGGCATTGTACTACCTTAGACATGACATGATTAATAAAAAATTGCTTGCTTCTCAGGCAGAAGATAAAGAAGCTTTGGATAACACAGCAGGTGAACAGGTATCTCAATTGGTGAGTAGTCCTGAGTTGTTGAAACTGAAGTATTATGTTTTGTTTTCCTGTGTTAATCAGGCCCGTGTTATCTGTTGATTGGATACTATATGGTAGATAATAGTGTTCATTGTGTTGTTTAACCTAATCTTTAATTCTGTGCCTCTTGGTTTTTTGACTGAAGCAACTGGAGAAGAAAGATCTAGATTCTAGCGTTTCAGATCATAGTATAGATTTGCAAGAGGACGATCCTTCTTTGCAAGAGGAGAAGCTGGTTAATTACCCTTCATCAGATGATGGATACGATGAAGCTGCAGATGAATATTCAGCTGGATTGGTTTGTTCAGAATCTAACTCAAATGTCGTCATGGAAAAAGCCAAGGAACGGACTAGTGCAGAATCATCTAATGATTTTCTTGAGGTAGAGTTGGATTGTTAAGCTTCGAACTGGACATTGGTTGATTGTAAATTGTGATAAAGACTTATTCACATTATGTTGATTATTTTTTGGTCTTGTTACTGTTTTGGCCATATTTTCAGGCAAGTTCAGAGACAAAATATATTGTCTTCGATGACTCTAGCTATGCTTCTTGTGATGAATTGTTATCTCCTTTAACCGACAATAATTCAGAGCCAATCGTTGCATCAGTGTCAGAAGACAGTGTCGAGGACAGTGTTGTTGCAGATAAGATAACAAATCCATCTCCAGTATCAAATAACAAAGTGACCCCCTCTCTGTCAAGTACAAAGAACTTGGAAAGCAACTCCTATTCAGCACCGGTTAGAGCAAGTCCACTTACAAATAAAGAGAGGCTTATTCTAAGGAAGCAAGCCCTCAAGATGAAGAAGCGCCCTGTATTAGCTGTTGGTAAGATGAACCGTACCTTTAGTGCTTTTCTTCTCTATTGGTAAGATGAAGCGTACCTTTAGTCCAATTACAATTTTCAAAAAGAATCTTATGCTTATCAAATTTGAGGCTATGCTTGCGTTTTATGTCATAAAGATACCTCCTATGTCAAATTTAGTGATAAACGTAACAAGCCTTT
Organism: Suaeda aralocaspica; assembly: GCA_016808085.1. NCBI lineage: Eukaryota > Viridiplantae > Streptophyta > Magnoliopsida > Caryophyllales > Amaranthaceae > Suaeda > Suaeda aralocaspica. The sequence goes on from PYUH01000160.1 coordinate 4,393,170, forward strand.
ATGATTTTGTTCTTTGAAATTTACTTGGTATTCTATTTTTTGAAATGTGCTGTGTACTCATGTGATGATTGTATGGAGGTCTTTTACATTCAGCATGGTTCAGCAAGTGGGTATAAATCAAATTTAGAAAATTTTCCTTGTAGTTTGTACTTTAATTCTCTTGCAGTGTAGAAGACCATGGCAACCAGCAGTAAACAATTTTTAGATATGACAAAAATGGCACACATATTGACGAGGATATGGGATGTCGCCAGTTACTATGCAAAAACCTCTCTTTTGTTGGACACTCATGGATAGGAATAGGGATGTCAATTAGCCGATACACTTTTTATACATTTTTGGTTGATTGTACTTGTATTTGACTCCAGAATTTTCTTAAGTTAACAGTGACCTTATAACTATATCCTATTCACTTTTTTCAAAATCTTTTCTCCAATGCTTTTTGACTGAAATTCTACTGATAACTACTTACCCCCTGCCAGGAAAAAGTAACGTTGTTACTGGTGTTGCAAAAACAATCAAGGACCATTTTAAAAAATATCCTTTAGCTATTGTCAATGTGAAGGGGAGAGCAAAAGGGACCTCAGTTCAAGAGGTGGTTTTCCAACTAGAGGTATGTGCAGTTTATTTTTGTTGGACTCCTTACTTTACTGCAAGTACCTGTGTTGGATCCTCTGACATGGGTTTAGGCACTTGACACTTTTGTGGATCAAATTAAGGAAAAGCATGAGCACCAGAGCTCAAGTAACATAGATATAGTCTGCTGTGATGAGCTGAATTGTGGTCTGAACTGAAACATTTGCAGCTTTTTTTATTATGTCTAAGCTTATTTCTTCCAAAAATATGTTGCAGCAAGAGACGGGTGGAATTTTAGTATCCCAGGAGCCAAGCAAAATCATACTTTACAGAGGTTGGGGTGCTGGAGTGGAAATTGGACTTGCTCGTGGGAAGAAGGCGGGTCATGTTCAACAAACTAATTTATCTTCATTGGATGTTTCTCCAGAGCTATTAGCAGCAATGAGAGTTGAATGTGGATTGTGTAGCAGCTGAACAGAAGAGATACAGCTTATGCTTGGGCTTGCGATAACTATTGTGGCGTTAGTCTGCACTCTGCACTAGCTATTTTCAAGATCCTGTTAAAAAGCCAGTATTTCTCAGCTATATTATCAGGTAAAATGAATTTATCTCCCTGTAAAGCATTCTGTCTACTCTGATTCTGTAATACACATTATTGCAATGCCTACTTATTTTTTTTCTTAGGGTCCGTTTGTTAGGGTGTATAACATTTTCGAATGAAAATAGTTTACCATGAAAAACCTTTTACATTGGAAAACTCATTTTCATGAAGAATTTTCGTTGTATGGTTGCATGTAAAATGATTTACATTTTAATATTTTACTCCAAACCAAACGATGTATATTGGGAAAACAGTTTCAGGGAAAACGTTTTACACCCTATCAAACGGACCATTAGTGTTGATATTTGGGTAAAAAGTGAATGAGAAGAATAGTTGCTGGATGGATGTGAAGCTAAGAAGTATATTAGAACAGAATTCCTATATATAGAACTCATTATAGAGGTTGGATTATTGAATGCTAGTGATTTCTTTGGGAGTGAAACAAGCCACTTAAAAGCCTGTATTTGAGGGAGAATCAAACTTCTCTAACGCTTGATATTTATCTTTATTAGTGTAGTTTTCTTTTTAATTAATACCAATTGTCATCATCTTCTTATCTTAATCTTCATCTTAATCCATATTCTACTGTTGTAAACTTGTATGTAGTAACATAGCAGATACTCAACCCTCTTTTGAGCTAATGATAACTCTTGAAAAGTGCCTATTAGTTTGATACTTTGTTCTGTGCGAGGAAGACATATATCCAGATAGTATGCAACAGAATAACAATGGTATTACATGCATTGCTTTGACCAAAGATGTTTGACTTGTTAACAACGACAATGGTGAGAATTCAGAAAATGAGAAAAAGACTAAAGAACATATGGTTAAAGTCTCTCATTTCCACCATGAGTTGCTGTATATTATTAGGACTAAAAGTCTAGAAGCAATTAACTATTGAGCTATCTCAGTTATGCACATTGTTTTACTGAAATTACAATGGATATTATGTAATTTATTTCAGTAATAAACTCCAGAAATGCGACATTTTAGGTTGAGTTCTAGCAAGCTGGTGTGTTAGATCATGGCTCAACATCCCTCTCTTCAGGCTGAAAAAGAAAGCTATCAGGTTTGCTTCCTAAGCGCTGATTGCAACTGTAGAACTAGGTACCTTGTTTCTGGATGCTGCTTGATCTTTACATTGCTAATCTGTGAGTTGTTTTGATAAAAAAGGTAGTAAAAGAAATGTATCAGAACTTGCATAACTACAATGCATTCAATCGTTGATGATGAATGGACATAATTTATTTGATGCTGTGAGAACATGGATCGTGGAAAAGATTAGTAGTTGTTGCCTCCTAAACCTTTTTAAAAATATGAACTTGTGCAGAATTTAATATAGTGGTTGGCTAAATTACATTGGAGGTCTGGAGGGCAAGTTGTTCCACGTACACTACAGCAAGAGCTTGGGCTGTTCATGCTAATGAACGTGGACATGCAGTAGTACCTGAGGAAAGAAAATACCATAGTATCCCCTACCTTGGAATTTTGAAGTGCAAATTGCTATTGCTGACAAATCTCAGAAGTTCTGACACTTGGTTTTGTGTGTGGAATTGCTGATCTTCCTAATCAGGCCATAGAAATTCGTAAGCCATATAAACCTGAGAAGTGGAAATTACTGTAGTTCCAGTTAGTTTGAGATGTTTCCAGTAATGCTAAAGCCATGCCAGACGAGTAGGATTAGATCTACGATGCGGAAATCCATGTTCCTGATCTGGGTAGACGCTAGGTAAATTAGAAAAGATATGATAGAAGAAATTTGGAGTACACTGCAATTGCAGAAGAAGGTTAGAGTTGCTACAAGAATGCTGTAGGTTTGCACCCACACTATCCTGCCCAAGTAAGCGCACCGAAGAAAAGTTGGGTTAAAGACCAAATATGAGAAAGCACATCAAACTACTCTGAAGTATGAAATGTATGATGCTTCAATAATACAAACTGAATTGGAATTGTGGAAACCTAGTTATATAAAGTTCTACGTAGTTGTTGAACAAAACATTGCAACTGCAAGCAGTACTAAACTGAGAACTTTCCAAATAAGTAATGATATTGTTAGCACTTGTAAAGAAATTGAGTCTTGTTGTAGCTGGATTCTTTATAAGGAGACCTTGTCATCCTGTTAATTCTTAATTACACTTTTGTTTGATTGATGATTCATGATTGCTATTAGCTGGTTTGTGTGATGTAAGATGAATACTACACGAATCTATTATCGGTTTCGACTGGCAGCTTAGCCAAACATGCCCTTAAGTTCAACATTATCCTTGATTAAGCTGCATTAGGCTAGGCTTATTTAGATTCAATTGCACCATTTCTATTGTACCAGACATTGATATAAAGCTCAATTTTGTCCTGTAACAAGGACAAACCTTACAATAATACAGTTTGCATAAATTAAATTAATCTTAAGCTAATATAATTAGCTTATTACCCTAGAGTAGACTATAGGAATAAGTTCAAGGTCTAAACCTACATTGCATGATAACTAATGTATCAAATGATCCATAACCAACCAAGAACAGACCCTCCGACCAAGCCAAATCCAAGAGCCACAACCATGACGATAGCAGCAGTTTCTGCCTCTGAAATGCTCACTGATTTCGGAGTTAAAATCATAAGAGTACTTGTTAGATACCCATTGCTTATACCAAGCATGAATGTTAGCAGCACCATGACAATTTCACTCCTAAGCCACTTTGGCCCATGCAGACTTGCTCTAAAACAAGGATAAAACACGACTCTTGCCAAACATGCCCATGTCACTTTACTTATGTTGCTCGGAATGCATAATGCAGTTAAGGATTTCCCAACTAAGTCGGAAAAATTGTAGACTGTGATTAGCACAATTGGGTACCAGTCTTTGAGTAGCGCAGATTTCTGATTGTTATCTGAAATAAAACCGGGAAAAATTGATAGTGTAACAATATAGATTGACAAGATTCCGAAAGCAGGAGTAATGACTTTTTTGGCCGTGCTAGAAAGTGTATGCTTGTATGTGGTAGTTTCGTTGGCATATTGTTGTTGAGATAGTTGGTTGTCGTCATAGTGCTCTTGCATTACAGAAAGCCTTAAGAGTAGATTGCTGCAGATTGCACAAGCTATAAGGATGATCGCACTTACAATGAAGTAAAAATGCGCGCTTGTTTGAAGACCTTTTGGGTTCTCAGGAAGTGATGCCTTTGTTATGATCCTTAGTATTGAAACTAATAATCCTGTACAAAAAGTTAGCAGAGTTGAATATATTGTGAGTTTTGTGACACTCGGAAATGTTGCAAGTAAAAAAAGATGGAGCGAATACTTGTAACAAAAATATAAGAGTTGAATATATTATAACCTGAAGAAGCAGTTCCTGCAAAAACTGCTTGCATATACTCCTTAGGCAACTTCCCTGCAGACCCAATCAAGCTTCCTGCAATCAACCCATCAGCTAAACCACACATCACGACAGATGTCACAATCGCGATGAAGCTAAATCTCTCATGAAATGACCATTTTGCCCAATCAATAATTGGAGCAACAATCAAAGACACTATAAACATGAACATGCCAACATTCATTCTAAGCCTAAAGCTAGTTTTACTCATAATACTATTTCCTTGGTTCTTAATCATCAATAGCAAAATGAGCAATGAGGAAGTCATGTAAGCAACAGAAAAGACTCTTTCGACGTGTTTCGATGGGTAAAGATATGCAAAGTAATCTATGGCTGTGATGAAAGTGTTCCATGGTAGAAGGTTGCCTGCTCCTAGGAAGAAATGGAGAATGTATGCTATTTTGCAAGTACTTGTTTGCTCTTGAACAAATTTTTTAGGTTGCATGCTTTTTATTTGGTTCATTCTTTTACCTACTCTTAGTAAGGTGTCTATGCTATTATATTACTTCCCTAGCTTTATATTATTTTGTTGACTTAGCTTAAGGTTGAAAGTGAACATATATTGGAGAATTGAGTATATATCATCATACTAGTGGAATGATACTGAAGGTCTTAGGTAGTACATCCTAGGAGGCTAGGACAATGATTCCATGCAACTCTAATGGAGTTACAATGCAAAATGACCCGTACACTTTCCATGGCCGTTGGATTCCATTACCCAATCTTGTACCGTACATAAAGTCGCATGATCAAATAGTCTTGTAGCTAGACTGACCAAAAATATCATAATATCTGAAAATTCGAAAACTTGATTTGTATTTGATCCGTTTTTTGGATATCTGATCCAAAAAAGCAGATATTAAATACCTATTTAAATATCACTTTTGACATTTTTGGATATCCGAAATTGCAAATATCAAACTGGATGTCCGAAACTTTTTGATATTGGATATTGAAATAGTTGTTTTTTATGTACTAAATCTATAAAAAAATAGAGGACATTCCTAAAAAGTTTCAACTTTTGAGTATACTATACTAGTAAACTCAAGAAACTTACGGAGTATTTTTACAAAAATTAAGTTATTCTATATTATTGTTAATGGACAAGATTTGATATATTCATTTTTTTTACTTGGTAATTATATCGTCTTGTCGTATTCTTGTATTGCAACTATTTATTTATTTTTAAAGCAAAATTGGAAATTAGGAATCAAAAGTATCCGATTCGAAACTATCGGATATCAAATACGGATATCCGAAAAATTTGAATTCGAATACAAATATTGATTTTGCAAAAAATTCGGGTCGGATATTCGATCTGTGCTCAGACGGGGGCCTAGGAGTGAAGCATAATTGGGTTTTGGATCATTTAATTCAATTCAGTTCGGATTAGGTCTGGTCAATTGATCAAACGGGTTGCTTGATGTTCAGTTTGGTTCAGTTTGGTTTTTTTTTTTTCGGGTTTTGTACAAATCAATTTCAGTTTAAGCTCTTTTCAGTTCAGGTTCAATTCATTGTTCTAGCAGTCAATAACAGTTTAGTACACTTTTAGTTCACGTCTTTTCAGGTTACAAGTCCACTTTCAGTTCAAGTTATTTCAGTTTCGATCAAGATCATTTCAGTTAACCCAACGAGTTGTAAGCCAAACTGACACTCCTAACCTCAACCAATCATGTTTCTCTCTCATTTTATCGTTATGGTAGTTAGTTTTAAGCTGACCGCTATATATCAAGTATTGCGTAAGCTATATCTCGTGATTATTGTCCCATAATTCTTTACCTACAATCTTCATGCACCTTATTTTAATCTTCCAACTAACTCTTGCATCACTTCAAGCCTCCATACTCTATTTCCTATGAATTGCATATAATACATAAAATGGAGTAGAAATTTGCCATGCTATAAACCTCAATTCCATCAAAAGTGTAAATTATGACCCATGACATATTGGTTCATACTGTTAGCACATAATAATAGTAACTTGGTGACTTTAGTTAGTTCTCATCTTCAAATTAAACACTTTTATGAGTACTTCTTAGCAATAAGGTCCACTAAAAACAGTAAATATTCCCCATTTTAGCTTTGCCAATTGCACAATTAAATGACAGCACTACTTATTTCTATTCTAGATTTGATTGATTGATGGATTTTCAGAAATTCGATCACATAATTAGCTATAGACTATGATTTGTTACCACACTTTTTTTTTTATCTTTATTTCTTTCTTTTTTGTGGGTCATTAATTGAATGGGCTATATTAGAAATACCCTTGTGTGCTATATTCCTGACTAAATTGTAGGTTGTTTGCCAATAATAAGGAAGTATGCCATGAACGGGGCGTTGAGGATTATGAGAATCCTAGTCGATCTCAATAATAATCAATGGCAAAGAAGATATTTATGGCTGATGATACTATCAGGAGTATGTTCGTTTTGCCTTTTTTTCAATTCGATCTTATAAGAAAATATTAGAAGATAAAAATTTAACCAAAAGTTTAAGCTAATGGTTGAGGCCTAAGAATAATTTATATACTCTATCAGAAAAGTTAAATTTATCTCATATACTTTGTAATTAATCATAAGTTGTACTGAATTTAGTCTAACACATGCAAATTTAAGGTAAATATAAAAAAAAAATGCATGCTATGATAAACAAACCCTATGTTTTGCAAATTCATGCCTTTGTTAATTAATCGAATAGTGTTGAAAATTTTGTATCTCAACCATCATTTTATGGGATTAAAACATTAGATAAACACACAATAATCCATTTTATAAAACATATATAGATGTCATTTTCGCCAAAAATTATAGGGTAGATTAACTATAAATGCCCGCTCAACCCTTGATCTAGATTTATCAGATCAGTCCTTTGTTTGACATGGCTTAATTATGAGAAGAGTTGGCTTTGTGGACTTAAGCTTGTAGTTTAGAACTTATAAAGTTATAGGTGGACATGCGCAAATTTGGGTTCATGTTGGTGATTAAAATCCACATAATGTGTGGCAATTTTTAAATTTTTTAGCCTTTCTTTTTTGAGATAACCATGATCATTATAATTAGCTTTCTTCTTTTATCTTTATGTCTTTAATCATCTTTATATTTGAACTTTTCATATTGCCCTACAAATCTACAAGATCTTTTGCAGTTAGGATGTGAAAGTGAACATATACATAGAGTATGTGTTATGCGCCGTCTAACTTTATTTTCATAACTAAGATATTTTGAACTATATTCTGTGTATTAATCAAACATCAGTTTTAATTTTTCCATTTTAAATCAGTAGTAGATTATATCTTGATGATAAGCATGAGAGTTTTGACTAATTGTTATTAGAGGTGTAAACGAGCCGAGTCAAGCCAAACTCAGTAATGCATTTATGCATTGTTCAAGTTCATGTTCATTTAATTTACATGAGCTTGAACCAAGGCCGGCCATCTCCACCAATTGCATAGGGCCCCCAATTTTATGGGGCATCAAATTGAAGCCCAACCTCATTTAATTACCCCAATAAATTCAATCATTTCATATTCCAATCTAAATTTTCATTAATTTCCTTCATTTTTTTCCTATTCCATATGTCATTCATTACTAATTTCTCATTAACTTTCTTATTTTACTTATATATTTTTTTTTTTTTGCAATTTCTCCAACTTTCTCAAGATTAGAACAGGGCCCGGAATTTAACGGGACGGCCCTGGCTTGAACTAGAGCTTGAGCTCGAGCTTTCCACTGAGTCTAAAAATTTGTTCAAGCTTGTCTTGTTTCAATTTTAAATATTATATTTTTTTTTCTCAAGTCCTAATCTTATTATGTCCAAATTTCCCTTTCGTTGTGTACACTGGTGGTGGAACAATGGAGGTCTAAATTGGATAGGACCTAGCGTATATATATACTTCACATTCATTGATCAATAATATAATCCATCACATATAAAATTAGGCCATGCTGACCCAAAATAAAATTAAGTCATCATACATATTGCCTCCATTTTTTATATACTTATACCATTAGTGGTGACCAGTGAGCACAAGTTTTTGAAGAGGAGATATATAGAGTGAAAGAAAAAAGGTATATATATATATATATATATATATATATTTATATATAGACCGGTTTATGTAACTGGCATACTAGCATGTGACAACTTTTTTAATTTCCCCCTCTTCATTCTCATTCTTTATCACATTTTTGACATCTAATAATTAATAATGAAAATTTTCATGAATTTGTTTGTGAATATGTAAAGAAAGACAAATTAAATGTTGACTTTTGTAGGATGGATTATGCCATTATGGTATTGATTCCTTATTAAATCACCCTTTACATACAAGGATTGAACAGCATTGTACTATGAATCTAGACTCAAGAATATATTATTTGTAAGAATATCACATTATCTCGATCCGCTCTTTCATTCTTCGTAACCCAAATGAATAACGCAACTCCTTCTACTCCTTCAGTAATACGAATTAAAGTTTGCAGACAAAGTGATGAAAAATTGATTAGAAGTTTATATTCCTTTCTTCACCATGTTTTATTTTGATTTGTCGTCTTCTAATGTCCTTTATTGTTGATTTGTTACGCATGTTTGATTTTTTGGTATGAGGCAGTATATATTTGTGAGGGCTAAATATTCGCCTATATCATCTTTGTTGTACTCATATTTGTTAGTTCGATTTGTTACACTCTTACACTCTAAGAGTGTGTTTGACAGTAACATCGGAACAGTTAGAATAATTGATGAAAACTACTTCGCAAATACTACAACCTTCCATATGTCTCTCAATTCTTGCAATATGAGCCCACTTTTTATGAGAATTTTTTGTTAGCGTTGTAAAAATTTAAGCGGCAAAGGGAGTACTCTCTATAGTGTTGCAAAAACTAAATCTTATTACTCACATTTGTGACTCCTCTAAACAACAGCAAAAAATAAACAATAATTATCTAAAATTACTCCATATTAGAACAAAAATCATACTACATACATCCAATATAATAAATTACGTATTGTATAATCAATCAAAACTCCATCGAGAATAGAAATCTATCTATATTTCATAAAATTCAAATGGAAATAACCCTAGTTGAACTAATTTCAGTATAATCAACCTCATCAACCTTACATTCTTTCATAATTTTAACAAGCCTTAATAAACTCCCAGCAGCCAAAATAGCCTTAGGGTTAACATCTTGCATTGCCCTATTATACAAGCTTTTACATGCCCTATGAGCTTTTTCATTCAACAACATCTCTTTTTCCGTGTCACTTCCTAACAAACAATGCCCTAATATTCTTAAACATGGTCCTAGCAACTCCCATGGTAATAATATCCTCCCTTCGTCGTCATCGTGGTGGTTTATATATGAGCCAGACCAATTGTCTAAGAACTCGCAAAAGTCGAGCTTAGACTCGAGTGGCATGACCCACATTTTGCTAAAGAAGAGCTCTAGGGCCACTCCTACTATACGTGCACGTCGTGTGGACCGTACCGTGCCATGTGGCTCGAGGGAGTGGGAGATGACGGCAATGTTGAGGTCAGTTGAGTTGTTACGTTGAGGGGAGGTGCTTTCATGGTAGATGCTAGGGTGGGAGAGGTCAGGGACGGTTACGGTGATGGGTTGGTTGTTGCGTGCGTTGGTTTCATGGGCGTAGAGGGCTAGGAGGATGGCTTCAAAACCGGCTAAGGGTTGGCGGTGGCGGCGGGTGACACGTGTAAGGTAGAGGCCGGAAATGAGGGGGATGAAGCGGAGGACAATGAGTTGGAGGGAGGGGTCGGAGGAGTGGAAGGTGTCGTAGAGCCACCGGCAAAGGTGGTTGTCACCTGACCCTGAGGAGGGTTGGCGGAGTAGGGTGGAGATTTGGGAGGATATTTCGGGGGAGGTAAGGACTAGGAATGCCGGGGGTGGGGGCGAGGTGGAGGAGAGGGAGGAGACTTGGGTGGGGAGTAGGGAGGTTAAGGATTCAAGGGCGGCTTGTGCTTTAGTTGGGGAGGAGGTGGCTGCGGCCGCGGTGGTGGTGGTGGTTGTGATGGAAGGAAGTGGTGGTGGTGGGGTTGTTGGTGAGGAGGTGGAGTCTATAGAAGGGGATTTAGGGGGTGTTGTTGGGGAGGAGGGGTGGGAGTTTGAGGGGGTTGACATTATTTTTTGTATATTTTCAAATGAGGTAATTGATTTGGTGGTAAAAAAAAATTGTTTTTGCTTGTTAGGAGGAGGGAGTTTTTTTTTCACCCAAGTGTTGGGATGAAGGGATGAGAGTGATTAAAGGGTGAGATAATTGAGGAGAAAGTTAGAATCTCATGTTCATTACTTAAAAATCTAATCTTTAGGCATGATAGGTATTGATTTTAATTTAATGGTCGGGATCATCATATATGCCTTAGTTTTTGGAAATTTTCTTAAAGTGTATTGTACGTAGTTCAATCTCACAACTATTTATAAACAAGGCTACTAAGCTTTCAATTCTAATCCATAACACATAGCACTATATTTTCGCTTTTGTTTAGGTTTTCGCCATATTTTTCAAGTTAATAATTAAAGAGTGTTTTGTTTTTGTTTTATCTAAATTTTTCATCATAAAATACATATAAACAAGAATTTGTGACCATGTGAGCATTATTCTTTCTTAGACGAATGCAACATTTTGACAAATTTTGATTATTTTGAAGCTATAGTAAGTTAAAAAAAAAAAAAAAAGAAAGGAAAAAAAAAGCAAAATCATAATCCTAACTCATAAGAATTGTCTTTGGAGATACCATCCAAACTCCAAAGGATGGTTCCATGAACTAGGCCTACATTTTCAAACCTTTGTAGAGGGCTAGAGGCCCATACCAAATAAACATAGCACGTTAATTTCTGCCATATCAACTTAGCCAAACACTTAGCTTGACCTTCCTTACATGCAATATACATAGCTTACAACTTTACAAGGTGACTACTGACTAGGTGAGAGTGTGAGACCAAGTGTCAATTCACATGCTATTGTTTTGGTTGATTATTAATTTTTACAAGTTGTACTTACAAAGAATATCAATCGTTTGATCTAAATGGCTATAACGGTGTATATACATGTATATACACACAATGATATTCGAAATTGTGTTAAAAAAAAATGATGTTGCTATCAAGATCATAAAACAAGAACTTCGTTAAACACTAGAGGGGTTTCATGCATGACTTGTTGCTTAACAAGTTCAAAAGGTTGTGTTTCAACTCAGACTAATAACAATATTAGTAGCCTACATAGTATATAATATAGATTAGATTAGAAAAAATTAAAAGCATTCGACTTTTCTTATGTTGCAATTCAAGGTAATGTCTCATCGACTTACCATACGTTGTGACACAAGTTAAATGTACTCACTTTTTGTATTTGAATATTTGGTAGGGAATACATAGCTATCATAATAATGTTTTCGTTTAGTTTTGGTGAACGGGTGGTGTCCTCTAGGATTGATTCAAATAACACTTTATTCCTTAACTTATACTACGTATTTTAAATATTTGTGACAAAAATATCTTGATCATGTAGTATTCGTCTCATCAAAATTGAAAGAAATAATATATGGTGAAAAATGACATCATGGTTGACTTTTCAATATAATATTGAGTAATAATCAATCAAAAAGTAATTTTTTAAATGTAAAACTATAAAAATAAATAAAAATAAAACGTTTATACTTGTATTATTTTTTTTGTAAATCGTTATTAACACTATGATTATTTGTATTTATGATAGATAGCTAAATAAAAAAAACGGTTTAATAACAAGGGCGGAAGATTGGGGGCGGGTGGGAGCCTTGACCGTGGCAATTTATATATATATATTTTTTTGAAAGTTGGTTGAAAAATGCTAATGTTCTTAAAAAAATTTTGTCCTTAGCCCCCTCTAAAAGTACAAAATTCTAACTATAGGCCCCTTTATAATATTTTTATGGCTCTGCCCTGGTTAATAATTAGAATTACGATCTTGCTAGTTAATGCTTAACGAATGCCCCTGGGGTGTTCGATAAACATTAAATATTTTCCTAAAATTATATTCATTTGGGAATTCAATTTGAAATTATGCATTCTTACGATATAATTAATGCTTGTTTAAAATATGGAAAATGATATTCGTGGACCTTAGGGCTATGGATAAACATTAAATTCATTTATCAAAATGAAAATAATTTAAGAATTCTTGGCAAAATATCACATCATTTGAGATAATTAATACTTGATTTAACTTTTTATTTCCACTTTTAGCTTCTTATATATAACCTTAAGGGCTATGAATATCATTTTCCTTAAAATAATTATTTTCACTTTTAGTATGCTTATCCAACGCCTATGGAACACTTATTAACTTTTGCCTTAGAATTATCCATTGTGTTTAATTTTGAGAGGAGATCAACCATACATAGTTCATAACTTGTTAGAAACTGTAAAGGCTTAGTATCAACTTAGCTTAATTTGACCTAATATTTACCCTAATATATCATGAAAACAAAACCTCACATTGACAAGATACTATTATGTTCACAGTTCATAGTATAGTTTTAAAATAAATGAGTAAATTTATATAATCTAGGACGAAATTAAGAAATATTTAACAATAAAAAAGCAAACAATGAAATTTAATGTGATTTTAATTTTTATCAATCCTAATCAATCTACGAGTATTATTATATTCCGTGTTTATTTTTCAAAACTTATCTTATCCGATGAGTTTTAAATTTATCACATTGATAAATTTAGGAAAGTATATCAAGCAATTATGAGACTAATAAACAAACAAAAATGATAGACCGTCACATTTCTTACATAGGACATGTACGTGTTTATCAATATTAAAAATTTGATATAACATTAATAAATTTAAAATTTTCCATCTTATCCTATCCAAAATGAATGGGCCAAATAAACTAATTGATAAATTTAATGACATAAATTTGTGCTTAAATAAGTTGAATCCAAAATAGCATAGTCAAAGTCAACCTCAACTTCAAGAGCATCAAAATAACAAACTCAGAAACCGTAAAAATTAACACTTCACTCTTCAATCAACCCCAAATTCCAAAACCCTTTCTTTCCCCAATTTATTAACTTAAAATAAAAAAATAATAATAAATAAATAAAATTACTCGAAACAAATTTCTGTTTACTCTCTCTCCTCTCAATGACTGACGCCGGCGAAACTTCGACGGCGGTTTACGGTGGCGAAGGCCCAAGAGGCGGTGGCGGAAAGCTTCGAAGAGAGAGAAAACCACCGTCAACTCCTTACGATCGTCCGCCACGTGGAGGACGGTGGATTTCTAGGTTTGTGGACCCCGCTAAACGCCTCTTCTCCGGCCTCCCTTCTCTCTTCTCTCCTCTTCCTCAAGGTAAACTCTCTCTCTCTCATAACATTGTTTTGTTCGTAAATTAGGGTTTTTACATGTTTGATATTAGTGCGTAATTAGTTTTTATTTGTTGTTGATTTTTGAGTAATTTAGTAATTTTAACTTTTCAATTATTAGTGCAGTACTTAATTTGAATTTGGCGTGTTTGTTAAAGGTTCGATTGTTTGTTGTTGTTTGATTTTGACGGATTTTTTGGAATTTTTATTGGAGAATTCAATAAGTTTTTTAAGTTTATTTTTGGCGAATATTTGGGAATTAATTGAAAGATTCAATAGGATTTTTAAGTTTAATTTTGACGAATTTCGGGAATTTATTAGAGGATTCATTAAAGTTTTTAAGTAATTTTGACGATTTTTTGGGAATTTATTGGAGGATTCATCAGGTTTTTTAAGTTTAATTTTGACGAATTTTTGGGAATTTTTAATAGGATTTTCAATTTTTAAAATTTCAAAAAAGATAATAATTCTCTGATTAGCTGATGGAAGAGTTGTTTAGCCTCAATGATTATATTATTTGGTTCATAGTTTGTTAATTGGTTTTTTGCAACTAGTTTGTTACGGAGGTAGTACTTGTTATGAAAGTTGGGCAATCTGTTGATAATAAGTGAAGATATTGCAAATTGTAAGACAGGGATGTGAATCGTGATTGGGATGAACTTTTAGTATAGCGTCGTACTGCGGCATTGATAATTGTGGGCTTAATGAAATTGCTCTATAATGTATAATAATTTGCATTTATATTCTTAAGAAGAGGAGGGATGGTTTGTGCCTCTGGATTATAGTGTTTATTCATGACAAATAGCTCAGAGTTTAAAAGAGTGGAGTATGGTTTGATCCGGCTACCTCTATATGCTTGTTACTTGTGTTCGGGTACTAGTTTATTGCTTTACTAGTCTCAGTCACGAGTATGTGTCCAAGTGTATGATGTGACTACTTTGTGAGAATTTTCCATGACTTTGGGATTTTTGACCTAAATTAAAGTTTCGAAGTGTTATTTTGGGATTTTTGACCTAAATTAAAGTTTTGAAGTGTTATTTTGGGATTTTTGACCTATATTAAAGTTTCAAAGTGTTAGACTGTTAGTATTCATGGCAGGATGTCAAAAAACTTGATATGGCAGGAGGAGTTCTTGTGGAGTTGTTGCATATTTTGGGAGGCGGGCATACAATCTTGAATATTGTAGTTATGAGAACGTTACTTGGAGTTTATTTGTTTTAATGAGGAAAAGGAATGAATTGTTGTTCAATATATGTTTGTGGTAAGGGTGGATTATTTAAACCTTGGAAGCCTGTACATGAGGGCAATTAGACCAAATTAAGAAGTAATAGACTGATTGGCTAGTTTTTGAAGCACCATGCTTTCTAGTTTCTATTGTTGGTAAAGAATTTAAGCAAAAAATTCCACTCAGTTTAATGTCAATTTTGTAGCACTTTTGAACCACCTATGCAAAGCTTGCAAATTTCCTTGAACATCATGCAACCGTGTGTATATGATGTACCCTTGCTTATGTCTTTGAGGGAACAAACATGTGAAAAACAAAGGATGAACATTTTCATCATCTATTCATCTATATCACGAAGACTTCACTGCTTATATTTCAATAAGATATCATTTTTTTGTAGTGAGCCTATTTCAAGCAACAGCTAGGGAACAAAGATATTCTCTGGACTAGTGACTAACATAGTTGTACCTTACAAATAAGTCTTTTTCAACTAACTATGGAATAAGGAGCTAGGGAAAACTTTCCTTGATGTGCTTATAAGTCTTGTCAATTGAACTTTTACAATGAGCAAATAATTGATTTAACCCTCCACTTGAACCAAATCAGTCCTTGTGATTCCTTTTGTTTTTTCCACAGATAGGGCATCTCCATAAGTCCTTGCATTTGATATAAAACATTTAAATCCATTATCTTTCTAACAGTGAGTTTGTATTGTTTAAGCAATGTGTCAGAAAAAGCTTTAAAAACAAAGCTTTGTTTTAAGTCTACGAATGCTATAACTTCAAGACATTTTTGGTTGGTACAATTGATCCTAGGCAACTTTGGGACTGAATCCATAAAAGTAATCTACAAGCCCTCTGTATTTCTTTATGAATTTATAATTTTAGGAAGATTACTGATTTGGTTGTAGTAGGGCGGAATGCCAATCAATAATGCTTTGATTAATCGTAAAATGTCAGCATATGAAAGAAACCATCTTAAGGGTTTGTATGTAGTATAGGCTAGCTCCTTGGATGTTGAGGAGAATCCTAAATGCTTGAAAGGCAAGGAACCCAATTGAAACTAAAATAAATAAAGGGATTTCATTGTCATGGGGGATATTTTTGCATAAGTTAGCTTCTAGTCTTGAATCTTTTGAAAATTTCTTAAACCCAGACCACAAAAGGTTGAATGGACATTTTGTGTCAGCTACAGCAAAAGGATGAAAAATATTCCATATCAATGTGCCCCACAGGATCAATTGTTGAAGTGGAAGAGAGTTTATGGATTTCTATGTGATCGGGGTATGCCCAATAAATGGGAAAAAAAATTCTACCACACAACCAGATCGGTGGGAGTCACAATTTAGGCGACCGAAACCTTAGATCTAAAAATTGAAGCATATTTTGAAGAATTAAAGAAGTATAACGATGGGGCTTTTACTCATCGGTCAAATTCGAGCACAAAGCCATCGTTAATGCTCCGGCGTCTGCATCGCCATTGATGAACATGAACTAGAGCAAAGAGTTCAGAAGAGAGGAGACATGTGCGACTGTGTAGTACTCCTCACGTGATTTTAAAAAAAAAAAAAAGAGGAGAAAAAGAAAACATTGAGTGAATTACAACTGGCCATTTTCTTTTCTATTTTAGTGTGTTACTCTTCTCACGTTATTTTCATTTTCTTTTTGTGTTTATTTATTGGGCTTTTAGCTTCTTGGGCTTTACCAAGCAATACTCTAATATTAATACTTTAAATATAATACAAAATATTAAAATTCATATAATAATAAATAATAATTAAAATAACAAATTAATAATAAATTAATTTATATTGATATTATAATTTCGTACCCAACGTACTGAAATCACTAAAGGTAGCGTATCGCGCACCCGAATTCGTACCATGTTTTGAACCGAATTACGTACCATGTAACATTGGTCTGCATAAACAGGAAAAGATGAATTAAGTGATTAAGTTATTTGTAAGAAGGTTGGGTTTGCTTCTATTGAGGATAAGGTGAGGAAAAATTGTCTAAGATGGTTTGGACATGTAAGACATAGAACGAGAAACGCACTGGTAGGAAGAATAGAAGAGTGACTACAAGATGGTTGGAATAGAGGTAGAGGAAAACCTAACTAAACTTGGATGAGTGTGGTTAGTGAAGATATTTAGGGCTTTAGGATAATTTGACAGTTGACAGTAAATAATGGAGAGAGAGCTTCCGGTTTCTGTTATTGAATCATGTGTAACGGACCCCACACTTATTTTGGGACTAAGGCTTTTTTGTTGTTTGTAGGATGGAAATTGAAAACTCAATGCTCAATCAATAGAAAAAAAAAAGTAGACATAGTATCTCTTACCTTTTTCTTGAATATTAAACTGTGATAACATACCGCAACATCTATTCGACACCTCAACTTGATAATAGCAGCAAACAAAAAGCTCCATTTAATAGTCATTAGTGTTTTGAGGTCTACTACCACACGCATCTAGTAGGTAGCCTCTTCTTATAGTAACATTTAATGATTAAGTAGCAGTGCAGCAAGCTATATTATCAGCAATGTGTCTTTCAAGAGCAAACCAGCATCTTTGACTACTTCATCGACAATGTTTCGCATTCTATCCTTGTGAATCAAACCAATGGTTTATTAAACAAATTGGAAACACATTATTTAGAGAAGATATGGTAGTGGTCATTAAATGAGATTAAGGTTGTGGTCATGAACTCATGATAGCAGTGCGAGGAGTTAGTGCCTCGTTAGTCTTTAGCGTTACATTGTGTTCACAAGTCACAACCATGATAGTATGAATTGACCAATTGAAAGATTGTTATTACTCCTGGTAATTCTAGAGCTTTTGAGCTTTTCATTTTTGTAAGAATTTAGTTAACCATTTTAGACTGTGTTATCACAAGAAAAACAAGAGTAATTAGATAGTTATAAAGATCATAATATGAGTGCAAACCTCTCTTATGTCATTTTTGATAGTATGGCTGCACATATCAATCAGCCTTAATAATGGACTGATTTTTAATGGTGCTTAAATAATGGACTAATTTTGTATGGCTTATCTAATTATTACAGTGATCAATTAAAGGATGGTGATGTGCATGTAAAGTACATGCTACAAAGACATGGGGAACGGAAACTTAAGAATATGTTATGAAAAATTCTCTTATGTTCAAATTCCGAGATGAACGTAGCAAATAAGCAAACAATTTGTTTTGATTTTCTTACTTGACACCTGCTGGTTTTTGTGGACATTTAATTTGGCATTTTACAATTAAAAATCTCAAGATATAGGTAAACACAGGAACATGTAGTTCCATATACAACTGGTTTTTGGTAGTAGCCTTGTCTAGTTGCTGGATTTTCTTTACTTTCTTCCCAACTTCAGTTTATTTCATATCTGGTTGTATTTGCCAGACAGTTTACTGTGGGCTTATTTTTGTTTAAGACTTGCGTTCTTCAATATGTTTACATTCTGGTATTTTTGACAACTATTTTGTTTTCTGTTTGAAGCTGATGAGGAGCAACTAGAGGAAGAACACGAGGCTGGAGATGCCGAAGAAAATTGTCCAGTGGATGTAAGGCTTTGTTTCTTGAGTCTATTTTGTGCATTTGTTTGGTTACACTGCTGCGTTTTGCTGCTATATTTACTATCCTATCAGTGCTATGTTACTGGTATGTTTCCAAGTGTCGGACGGGCCAATTTTTTCATGGTTTTGGGTTAAAAACAAAGTTAAAGTGTCATATTAATATCCAAGAATCGCATGTTTGTCACGGGTATTTGAAGTGAAAAAGAAAAATCTGACTAACATAGCATCAGTGATATGACATCCCTTATTTCAATTTATCACTTAAAATATCAATTCTTTTAGTATTTCTAACTTGTTAGTTTAATTTTTATGTATTTCTTTTACCTACTATTAACATTAATTTCTTCACATTTTAAGAAGAGAGGAGCTAAGATATGGAGACTGCTTTACCTTTTATCTGCAAGCCGAAGATGCCTTTTATGTTGTATCCTATGTTCTACAGAGAAATTACTTGCTACTTTACAACTTTTAAATATCAAAGTGATTACAAAAGTCTGACTAATAATTAAAAAAAAAGGAGTGACAAGGAAAAGCTGATGTGTGATTGATAGAATTTTACTAAGTGACAAATGTGGGTAACACAACTATGTGCTGGTCAAGTGTATTACCTTCTAATTTTTTAAACAAAGTAAATCTTTTCGGGAAAAACTGGATGTAGTTCTTTGTATGTATATGCATTTATTGGAAGGAGGAGGTGGTGTTTACCTTGTAAGATATCAAGCTATCAGTTTCCATAAGGATATATGCTTTGGTGATGGTAGATTGTTTTTTATTCTGTTATTTTTTACGTAGTATGGAGTAATAGTCAATTTTATTCGCCTTTTCGCATCTAACTTTAACAAACTTGTAAGCATGTTTGTCTTCAAGTCAAATTTATTACATAGTACTCCATATAAAGTTTCTTCAGTCTCCTTATTAATGTCTTGCATTGAATTTTCTGTTTGTTTAAGTGCTATGACTGATGCTTCTGTTTGCTTAGTCGATCTTTTAATCTTTTTAAACATTCCCTTTTGTTTCCCCAGAATTGTTGCGAGTTCCTACTTCCTTAACCTCCCTGCTGCTCACTGTATTCACTGTCTGCAATGTGTTTCAGCTTGTTCCAAAATCTACTGTGGAAGGTGGTTCGAGTGAAGTCAAAGGGAAGTCAAAACTTGATGTTTCTGAAGATAGACTGGATAAAGAAAGAGGTATTTTTAATGGTGGAGTACCTGACATTGAGAAGCTCATCAAAGGGAATACATTTTCTAGGTGAGTGGTTATGATAGATAGTTGTTGTCTTGGTGACTTGTCTTGTTACTAGTTATCTGTTTCTGATTGTTTTCCACTAATTTGCAGAGAGGACATTGATCATTTGATGAAGATATTAAATTCCAAAGTAGTTGATGCTGACCAAAATAATAAATCCAGCCCCATGATGACGGGGTTTGATGTAGCTGAGAAGGCAGAAACATCTCGTGAAAGGCAAAAATCATCAGTGAGTGAAGAGCCAGAAATAAATAGATTTCAGTTGGCAACCTCAACTCCTCTTCCACGACCAGCTGTGAGTAAAACACATTGCTTCGTCACTTGTTAAAGAATGAAAAACTTGATATAAAATATGTTCCACAGTTATTCACAGCGATGTTTTTTAAATCTTATTGAAATTTTCTATGGCGCCGTATTGGGTGATATAAGTTCCACAAAAACCAAGACTTTCTATCTGGAAATTTTCTTATATTAAATTTTCATTCTTAATTTTATCTTTGCTCACATGCCAGAGTATGTTGGCATTCTAGCTCACAACTACAATGGGCAAATGATGTCTTTGTCAAAAGGTCATCAAGTTGGCATCTTATTGACTTCATAAGGTTTAGACTGTTGTCACTTTTGCAGTAGTTGCACAAAGTGTTTCTTTGTTCCTGGATAATTTTGGTGTTTCAATTTTCTATGCAGCTGCAAGATGGAATCGGTGCTTCGCCAATAGATTTAGCTAGAGCTTACATGGGTTCTAGAGCTTCTGAAACGGGCATTGCATCATCAAGTTTGGTGCCAAAAAATGAGAAATTTGGATTTACTAGTGAATTCCCATCAAAGTCTGTAATACGATCTCCATTGCCAAAAGCACCAATATGCTGGCCTGGTGCAGTCACACAGAATCAGTTAGATTATTCAACACCACAAAGTCGGAATCCCAGATCTGGCCTTCATAGTTTTTCTCGAACCCCTTATTCAAGAACCATTTTTTCGAAATCCAAGTCTAAGGTTTGTCTTGTCAAGTCTCCCTTCTCTTCTACATGCCCCTTCTTGATTGAGAAAGATGTTAAAAGTTCTTTCTTGCTTTCATCAGTTGACTCCATTGCGAGGTGACAGTGAGCGATTTCCAAGCATTTCAGCAGCACCCTCTCAAACAACTGCAACTCCAGCTTTTGGGAAGGTAGCATCTTATTTGTATTACCTTGTCTATTAGCATTCTCTACTTGTCATTAGTAAAAGTTAGCACAGATGCTACTTTGCAAATTGTCTTGTCTATCGAAGAAATAGAGAGATTTTGTTGCTTCTAAGGTTTGTGAAGAAATTTTCATGCTAAAAGCTTGTCCGAAGTTTCTTTTTTTGTAAAATTTAACTTACAGAAGACAGACATGTAAAAACTTATAATCAAAGCAATAGTTGTGGCATTGTGTTGGGCTGCCTGTTAAGAATCCCATTGAGCAGTAGTTGTTTCTCCAACCCTAGATATATTTCTTCTTTTGACCTGTGTTTTTTGAACTTGCAACTTCTTTTAATATTAATTTTTGATTAATTAATTCTCCATGGTGCAGTCCATTAACAATGTAGCGGACACTGGTTATGGATCTGGAGGACCTCTTCGTAGGGTGCGAAATAAGTTTTCTTCAGCTACACCTGTTAGGAAAGCTACTATGTTAACCACTGCTGAAAGAAGTCCTTGGGCCCGAGAACCCAATGTGGATTTCATGCCTAAGAAAATTTATGAGCCTGGCAATTCCAGTAACTCTAATATTCAGTCAGCAGGCAGTAAGGTGACCCCTGAGGCTGGGATTCACAATGCTCATCCCCATAGCAGAAAGCTGGCAAGAGAGATCTTGGAACAGCTCGATAGACCAGTCACACTTAAGGAAAGATCAAATGAGTTGAAGCTTGCTGCCTCATGGAAAGACTCTTCTCTTGCACCTGTTCAAAACATCAATTCGCCAAGTACAGCTGGGATAGCTGGTGGCAAAAGTAAGGATCTTGATGCTGTAAAACATTCTGCTCAGACAAATGGAGAGAGCAATGTCCTGCTTCAGGAGAAAATCAATACCTTCAGCTCTGCTGGAAAAGAGATTTTTGGTGCCAAAACATCCCAGAATAATGCAAAGGATAATGGTGTTGATAATGGGTCATTGCTGGATTCTGAAAGACCTAATTCTCTGAAGAGTCCACAGCAGGTATAGTGTAGTATTCTTTCAAATGATACTCTGGATTTTATTTTATTTTTGCAATTTTCAGTGCAAGTAGAAAAGTAATATATCATAGCTCCCTTGCCTGAACTTGCTGCAAGTGCTGAGTACTTCATGGGAAATTTGTTTGCAAAATTTGTGAACCTTTTGTCCATCCATAGTTGAATGTGGTCGCTTTTGTCTATTAGTGATCCATGTCTAATTTCAACAATTTCTTTTATGCCATGTCCTAGTGAGAGACAACATTTTGTCACTGAAATTAGATTGTTTTGTGGCATCAACCCACTTTCTAGTGGGTAGAAAAAGTAATGCTTAACTCATGGAAGGAAGGTGGGGAGTAAAACAGGAATTGCTTACTCATGAGAGGAAAATTTTGGCAGCATGTTGTCACAATAAGATCGATGTCTTGATGTTTGCGTGATTTCTAGTGTTATATATGAAGTGAAATTTGAGGATCTTCATTAGATGAATATGCTTATATCTCTGTTAATATATCAGCATAAATTTCGAGTGCTAACAAAGTACTTTATACATACTATTATATCTGGATTGTCTGATTATCTATGCACTGTGAACCTTTCGAGGGTTGTCGCAGTTCCTGTTTTGCTTGCTCTTTATTTCACTGCATTCTAATTTCACCACTCTCATATTGCAGGGTGTTGATAATAATTTACCAAAGGTGTCTTTTCTCTTTGGTGACCCGAGCAAAGGAAAATTTACTATAAACAATCCAGCAAAATCTGAACCACAAAATGCGCACAGAAAACCAAATTTACCATCAATTGCAATCGAGAAGTCTGGTATGAGAACGTCATTTGCTTCTGCTGTTAATCCTAGCTTTACCTTCCCTTTTAGTACACCTTCTACCATTACTGCTGAGCCACCAACACCTTCCATCATGCCATCGTTCTCGACAAGTTCTCCGCCTCAGTCAAAAGTTTCTGCTAATGCTCCTATGTCCACCTCTGGTAACAAGATAACTATTGCACCACCTGTTATTGCTTACCCATCTACAACCATGACTTCAAACGATAATTCAGCTCCCAAGTTCAAATTTGGATCAGGAAAACCTAGGTTATCCTTTGCAGTTGCAGGAGATGATAGTGCCTCTACTCCAAATGATGCTGCTATCCCAAAGTTCAAATTTGGGTCAGATAAAGTTAGGCTAAACTTTGGTTCAGTAGCCTCTGATGCTTTGTGCTGTTAGTGATTCTTTTGTTTCTTTATGAACAGCTGACAAAGTGAATTTAACCTCCCGTCTTTTGGTAGATTATTGTTATGTCAATAGCATATTCATTTTTTTGTTTGTTTTGCGTTCGTTGGTCCCGTTTTTATGAACAATGTGAAAATGGGTTGGACCAGATGTTCTACTGTTAATTAGAAGCTTAAGTTCAAAAGCTCTAATCCCCACTTATCTGTTTTCAGTTTGGATTTGGTGGAAGGACCATGCATATGGGTTACATGATTACATTGGAAAACAATGTGCATTAGAATAATTTTTTCTTTGACCGTTAGTATTTGTTTGAAAGAAGGAATCAAACTTCATTGGAGTGTGGTTGCACATGTTGCAGTATTTATGGGATTTGGTATGTACCTGAGGTCCTAAGGACAGATTGCCACTAACAGCATACGCTTGGTTGCTTGCGATGGGCCTGGACCAATTAGGGCTGTAATGCAGTCTAAAATGGCTGTGGGTAAATGGTCTAGTGTAGTACGTGGTGGTGCAATACCTCCGGTACTATCATATCCCACATACTCAAAACATGGAAAAAATACCACACCCCAATCTGAATGAGGCTAGGATGTAGAGTGAAGCCTAAAGTCCATAATAACTCGTTATATGATCTAGGATGTCTTTGTCTATCCAAAATAAGTGACTTTTGATTCTGTTATGTTCATGATATTTTGATTTTATCATATTTACTTCCCTCCAAAACTTCATTACTCTGCTTTCTTTCTCCTTTTATTTAGAGGTCTATGATGGTCATAACTAGGGGTATCAGATTGGGTTACAATCCGTTGGGCTAAATAAATTGTCCTTGACCGGAATTGAAATAATCTAAATTGAAAGCAATCTGTAACATGAAAATGACCTGACCGGAAAGTGACTGAAACTGTTATTAACCGATAAATCAACGGATTGAACTAAATTGAACCTGAACTGAAAATGATTCATACTGAAATTAATTTATACAAAACCTGAAAAAAAAGACGAACCAAACTGAATATTAAGCAACCTGTTTGATCTTTTGACCTAACCCAACCTAAACTGAACTGACATAATCTAAAACTCAATCTTATTAAAAATAAATTTTTATTTTTACTGTGGAATAATATGTAACTTAATAATTTGTTTTTAAAATTAATTTAACGTGACACATTATATTGTATATTGGAAACAATATAAACTTGAACATGGAGGCTTTCAAAAATATTAATTAAATATTTATTTGTATGTGTCAACTACACCAAAATTAAACGGAAACACGATTAATATGAAGTACCAAGACATAGTATTCGACCTAAAATATATCTTAAAAGTTTATATTTATCACATAATTTTCAATTTTCATTCAAAGAGACAAAATTAAAGTCTACACAAGAATCCGAAATAACCCAACTATGATCGAAAAAGACCATGACATCTTTCTAAGTTACTTTTACTTGACCCATTTTAGATTGAAATGAAGTTGATCTGACCATAAGGATCCGAGCCCGATCTGGATTATTCCCGAAGTAATAGTAAACTGTTTTGACTTGCTCTCGAAATGGCCTGAACTGAATTGGATTGAACCAAATGGACAAAACGATCGAAGTTAAACTGAATTAAAATGTCTTAATCTGATTGAGTCAACCCTAACCTATACCGTCAACCCGAATTGACACCCCTAGTCACAACCAACCACGTAGCACGATTTTGAATCACACAAGTGCTAAAATTACACTAAAGCATATAACAAAGGAGAACCTTTTTTGGTAAAGATATTCTTTTCTAAAGAACCCTAACGCTATCTTTGTGTTATTGCCTTTTAAAAGGGCCCGATTTCATACTTGCAAAACACATGATTGTAAAACAAGGCATTGATATTGCATTAGAGGGAGGCAGCTAAATGGCATACTGCTATAGTGGGACAAAGTACGGATTAGCCGATGAGGTACCAACTTTCTCACTTTGATATCATTAGTTAAAGTAAGTGCTACCTATAACTCTCCAAATCAGAGTATAGGGTATTTATTGGATGCGGTTAATATAGGACCAATTAATTATCCAATAATTTTGTATAAAATTAATTATTTGTGATTATCATAAATTTTATAGAAGTACAACACATTAATAGAAATTACAAAGTACAAGTTTGTGCTCACTTTTTCTTTGCTTATATATCTATCTCATTTCACATTGATAGTCACATTATGCTCTTGAGCCTCAACACATTATAAACGCTTATAATACAAGCATATCCAATCCATAAAATGATAGACGAGCCACAATCGGCTGAATTAGGACCACGAAAACCATCACAAAGGTTGATCACCACGGTCCCTTAATTTAATGAACTACATAGCAAATCATAGCCTATAATAGTAGTATGGTCACACAACTATATGAGTATAGTGCATATATATATTTAGGGTCGTGGCAAAATAGTTAGATCAGAGGCCCTATTCCAAAAAAATCAAATGAGGTCCTTTTTATTAATAATGTTTAGATGGTATTATATATTTTAGCAATAATAAATAAGAAAATTCAAAATTTGGGAGCCCTATGTATGGTAGGGCCCTATGCGGTGGAGCTCCTTGGACCCCCTCTGAAACAACCCAATATATATTCTCCCCTTTGGTATAATAATTAATAACGTATTGATGAGCTAATAAAATCAAGAAAGTATTTAACCAGTTACCATATGGACAAACTTATTCGGTGGCTTCCCCGTATTTTGTTTTAATGATTTTCATTAATATACCTGGGATTATAACCGATATAATTTGAGATATATGAGAAAATATACTATCAGTATTCAGTTACTCACTTACACACTTCATCGCCTTCACTTTTCTTTGATATGATATTAAGTATACCTTATTACGCGGTACATAATTTCTAAAGACCTATTGGACAACCATGTTTAATATCGCCTATACATTTATCAAACCTCAATAAAACAGGAGTCTTAAGCCAATGCAAATAGACACTGGATGAGTGGATACTAGTGTATTTTTGTGTTTTAGTTGTCAGTGTTTTTCCATTCACCCATTAACTTTATGGGCCTTTCGTTCGAGTTTGCATTTACTGATGAGAATAATATTTTGGTAGTTTTATTTTATTTGTCTGTTTGTATGTTTTGGCACTAAGCTATACTTTTTTTTAAAAAAAAAAAAAAAGCAAATTAATAAAATTAAAAAAAGGAAATAAATAGGCAGAGGAAGAGTCAGAAGTGACATGACATGAAATGAAATGAAATGAATGCTCACTTCAGACATTGATTTGATGTTTCAGATTCTCTGTCCCTTCTCTTGCCTCCAGCCGTATTTCTGCTGCTTTTTCTTTCCTTTTATATTTTTTTATTCCATAATTTTTATTTTTGAAAAACATATTAATATGTAGTGTAAAAAACATTTCAAAAAAATAGCACAAAAGTATAAAATATCCTTTTAGTCCATATTTTTGTTGAGCTTATTTTCAATTTATTTTAATTCTATTCATTTAGTTTATTGGGATTTGAGTGAAAAGATTACGGAGTGATATTCATTTCAATACATTTTATCAAATCGTTTCGCTCAAATATATTCAAAAAGAACATAGCTTTAGTCTCTTGGTTGTAGTCAAATTGTAACTAGAAAAATCAATTAAACTTTACGGTTATTAAATGATTATTTCAAGCAAAAGATTTAAAGGTGGACATTGTGCCGTGTCGTGCTGTATTGCCATGGGTCGTGCTAGATCGGATCGGAGGGGGTTTCGTGTCGTGTCGTGCCGTGTTAAGGGAGGAGGCGGGTCGTATCGTGCCGCCAAATGACATACCCTAACCCATGGCCCAGCATGGCCCACGTGCCATACCGAGCCACGTACCACCCGTTATTTTTTAACTAAAAAAATCATTTTTGTTTAAGTAATTAATAAAAATCAATTTATTATTAATTAAATAACTTTATTATTAACTTTATTACAATCGTGTCATGAGTTGTACCGCCGGTGAGCCAAAATATCGTGCCGCCTACCCTGCTCATGCTGATTTATTTTAAAAATTTTGTTGACGGCATGCACAGCCCACCTTCATTTCTCGTGTCGTGTTGTGCCGCTAATGGGTTTGTGCTGGACCGGGCCACTATCGTGTTGTGCTTGTGCCGACCCGGTCTATGCCCACCTTTAAAAAGTTTAACTACTTGATGACAAAGTCAAAGATTAGCATTTTTAGACTTGAAGTGTTGATACACCATACATATATTTGCAATAAGTTTCCGTATGCCCGTAGCTATTATTTATTTTGAAATGAAGTTAAGATTCAAACTTCAGATTTTTTGCTCATGTAAGTTTTAAAATACATTAATGAATCAGCTCAATTAAAAACTCAAGCTAATGATTAATATTTATACTGTATAAATGATGATTCAATTGTAATTTTTATGACTTTGTTTTACCTAAGAAAATGATATATGAAGTAATAATATTGTTAAATTCTAGACAAATAATCTTTACTTGTGAGGAAATCTATTATTAGCATTGCAAGTAAGTTTTAGGTTTGTAAAATTGTACGAGTAGTAATTAGTTGGAAATCTATCATTTACGTGGTTAGACTTGACAAAAAAAATGACAATTTCGTTAAGATCGATAATAATTTGAGACATGAAAGATAGTGAATCTAATTTGGATAAATGAAGTTATACTTGTGTATCTCCTAACAACATAATTGTTAGACTTCTTGAATCTAACCAAAAGCTTACAATACTTCTAACTCTTCTTCTAGTTGCTAGTTGCTAGTTGCTAGTTGCTAGTTGCTAGTTGCTATGTATGGTGTCCTACTGATTAAGCAATATCATTGATATCTAAAATATCAGATCATTCTAGCTATATCATCAACTTGTGTGTCGGTGGATAAGGTTTGATAGAGCACCGATACATACCTAGACAAGTAAGCACAACATTCCTAGGAAAGCTGGCAATATTATTACTATACTCTCTCAATTTTTTATTAGACATAACATGTTGACTTTGGGCATTATTTATCCAATGTGCTTTGACCATCAATTGTTTTATATACATATGAAAAAAAAAAAAAAAAAACATAGTCACATAGGATCTTATTAGATTTGACTTGGTATATACTTTCCAAATACATATGTTTTATGATATTTACAATTATAGATATATTGTCAGTTAAAGTTGCATTGTGACATATATGAAAAGTCAAATGTTACGTTTAAATAAAAAACAGAGGAAATATATTATAAGGTTTGAGAAGTGCGGAGATAATATAGGGGTTCGAAAATACTTACCCATGTTATAATAACCATGCCATATTAATTGGAATACTATAATTTAGATAAGTAAAAAAACGAGTATATAATTTCATGACTTACTAAGTATTTACTTGTTGAAATTCACCTACCACGCACTTAAGTTTTTTGAATGTATCGAATTTATAATAGTATATTGTATTGTTCGTTCTTCATTCTAAACTTGTTTTTACCTACTCAAGCTTAAATAAACTTTTCAAAATTTATTGGTCACATACTCGCAGTATCAAAAATTAGTTTTGAGTGTATCTGAACTTATATTTTTGTTAAAATGAGTTAAATTGTGACTTATATGAACACTTAAGTATAAAAAATAAGTCCACAACATTGATTGTAGTAACATTATCTTCAGATTTTCCCCTGAAAACTAAAAAAAAAAAAAAGTTTTTCTAGTTCTTCAGATATTGTGCTATTAGCTTTCTAGCCATTTGCAACTGTTTGGAGGCCTTTCTTTTATTTGAGGGTAAGCATGTAAAATTTTAAGCCAATTTTTTTGGGATCTTGGAATCTTTGAAAATCGTGACTTATTGCTTTTAGTTTTCGGCTTTTAAAGGGTCTTATGGGGCTCCGTCTTGTTTTCTCCCTAAATTTCACACACTTGCTTTTGGTAATTAGCCTTAACGTGACCCACTACACAATCATTTTTAGCCTCTGTAAACTTAATATGTTTTCTCATTAGAGTATTCTCAAAAGGCCACACTAGTCTTTTTCATTATCCTGGGAAGTTATTATGACCTTTAATTTGAAATCCCGATAAGTTGCTCTAGGGCCATCGTTTTTAACTTCCAAAACGTTGTCTGGGCTCCATCGTATTTTCACCTTGTATTTCTCTCACATGTTTTAGGTGACCCCTTGACGCCCTATGCATGATTATAGCATGTCTTATGACCTTTTGAACCTTGAAAAGTTTCTCTTTTGACCATAGGAGAACATTGTAAAAAAAAAATTCTAGACATCAAAATCCCGAAAACTGTAAATTATAGCATTCATTTTCAATTTCCGGAGAGCTATTTCGGGCTCCGTCTTATTGTCGCCCTATTTTTTCCATGTGTGGTATGTGAAACCCCACGCTCAATGTCAGCCTAAAAAAAACTGTTATTTTTCTTAATTTAAGAGAAAATCTGAAGTAAAGATCCAAATATATAAATGAATAATGTAATGATCCCAATTAATAGGCTAAATACAAGCCCAAAAAAAAAAAAAAAAAAAAAAACTAAATAAACACTCTACCTTTTCTAACAATTGTTGTTTGTCAAGAATCCGTGTTTCTCTTTCTAATGCTTTCTCCATTCTTAAATCCTTGTTCCTAAACATAACTTTTGTTACTTGCTTTCTCCATTCTCAACATAAGTTGATATACTTAGCAATAAATTTATTGTTGAAGCGTTATTAATATTTTGTTCAAGATTTATTTTCTTGTTCTATCATATGGAGTATTTGTTTTTTTTTCTTTTGAAATTATTTATTTTCCTATATGTTTCCTAACTTCCTTATTTTATTTTCGGTAGCATATTTGCGCACTTCCTTATTTTTGAAACATTTTCGTTTTGTAAGTCTAGTTGTAATGCATGGGTGGTAGTGAACAATTGGCCTAGTTGAAACAAAAAATAATGCTCCCTCTGTTCCTAAATGTTTGATACGTTTAGAATCTTAACAATATTCATAAAATGTGAAAGAATCTTTTAATTTTTTTTTTCAATATAGAAAACATAATATAGTCATATGAGGTATTGTTTTTCGTCTCAATGAGAACTTATCTAATTTTTATATTTTTTTAGACATACATAACTATATGTATTTAAGTCACATAAATGCATTCTTGGCATATGTGCAAGTCAAAACGTATCAAACAGAAGGGAACACAGGGGAGGGAGTACAAATGAACAAATTATATGGAAAAACAAGAATAACAACGGGTGTGTTCGGCAAAACTAGCTGTAGCTGTTAGCTGTTAGCTTTTAAGTAGTTGTTAGCTGTCAAATAGTGGCTGTTAATAATATGAGTGTTCGGCAAAAGTAGCTGTTTGAGCTATAATAATAATAATAATGATAATAATAATAATAATAATAATAATAATAATAATAATTTATTATTATTATTATTATTGTTGTTGTTGTTATTATAGATTAAGATAACTGATGCTATAACAATAATTTTGATAATTCGAGATAGTAAAAAAAAAAGTGCTACTCATAATAAAATAAACAATGATGTCAACATATTTTAAATACTTTATAAAAAATAATATTTAAAAAAAAACAAGTCAAAATATTTTATATATTTTAAAAAAAAAAATTTAAAAAAAGTTACGCTGCTACTTTTTTCACACAACGCTATTTTTTTAAGCGTTCAATTGAAAGATACTTCAAAAGCTAATAAACTCTAAAAGCTACCCTAAACTCTAATTGACCAAACACACATAATTTTTTAGAGTAGCCTTTTGACTTGGTTTAAAAGCCATAAACTACTCTAGAAGTTGTTGCCAAACACAGCCAACACCGTAACATGAGTTCAAGGCACTGAGTTACAAAATCAATTATTTGAGTGGTGCATCAATTTCTGGTGATGAGTAAGTTGGCAAATCAACAAAATTAAACCATGTAAGTACTATACAATATACCATATTAGTAAGTCGTAGCATAGTCATGTCATTTTTGTGGGGGTTGTGACAGCAAACTTATTTAAATTTATTAGCCAAAGTTTTTAATTTTTATTATAATTTTTTTGTTATATTATTTGAATGGTCTATATCTATAACTGGAAGGAGATCCCTGAACTGTAAGATTTCATCAAGCTTAATTAGCTTGTTTTTGGTGGTCCTTAGGTTTTTCATTCGTTCATACTTTAGACTTTGGAGTGCATGCATGATTTGTGTATTTCATGTATAACTTAAATCCATGCATTTATTTCTCTAGTTTATTTGCTCTTTAAATACTTGGCTATGTCCTTTTCACTACTAAGGCTTTAGCTTCACATGTACCAATAAATTTGTGTCGAGATGGAAAAAGGGAGACATATTTACCTTGTGGTAATTTACCCGTATATTACGGCATGATGATTAAAATAGAAAAATGCTAATTATAGTCTTAAGGACTAAGAATAAGCATTAAATATAAGACTTCATTTTTGTTATTGTTCAGCTGGAGTCCATGAAGCATTAATAGTATTATTAAAATATTATTATTGTCCTCTTAAACAATAGAGGTGCAGACTTATGTCAATTGGTAGCAATATATCCTTTACAAATATGAAAATTTATTACAAATAATATTTCGTTAACATTTCATTGAATCAAATTAAAAACTAATTATTGTTTTCTTCCCACCATATACTACATAATAATTAATTATACAATAGTGGTAATTGAAGTTGACATTATTGGCTGATATAAAAGCGCTTATTGTGAAACACTTAAATTTATCCGGTCACAATTGAACTGCATATAAAACCCGTATATCTAATCGGAAAATGCTAATATTGAGATTGCCTCAATATTTCCCTAATTGATTATAAGGTATACTAGTAAAGAGAAAATTTGGTTGTTATTTGCATCAAAGTCAATGTCACCTTATTGTTTAATATTGTTCAAATAAGTAAAGCTTGTTGATAAAGTTGTGAGTTTTCTAAGTAGAGTGGTTACCAGTTTGAAAACTATGAAGAGCTAAGATAGAGATATGATAACATGCATGTTGATTATTGATGCGCGCAATTTGATTTTTTGGGCACCTACTTATCTCTAATATATATGAATAAATTCTTCTGGAAAGAAATCCTAATTTGTCTAAAGCTACAAATTAAGAAACTTTAAAATAACTCAATGTCTTCACAAACCTAAAATACAAATTTAGAAAACTTTTTTTGTACTTAGTTTTCCTAATTTGTATTTTAGGTTTATGAAGACATTCATTTTCTTAAAAAAAAATTTCAAGTACTGAACAAAAAAACACATATATATTCACAAACTATTTTTAAGATAACCTCGATGAATAAAAAAAAATTAGTTACTTCATATATTGCGAGTCTAATTAATAAACGTCTAATCCAAAAATTCAAATATATAATAGACCTTTGTTGTGTATAATTTGATCCATTTGAAAAATGAAAGTAAAGTTAAAAAAAAAAAGCTTGGTAGATAACTTATATAATTTCTCTTTTTGGGCCTCAACCATCCGTTTAAACTTTTAGTTGAAATGGTTCGCTAATATGCATGGTATCATAGCCCTTGTAACAGTTAGGTCATAGGGTTGAATCTATCTCATCTATTCCAGCCTCCTATTAAAACGGAATACTTCAATTCGGGTTGAGTATGAGGGGTCCATGAACCATCCACATTTCTCACCCAACATGCTCTCATGTAAGGGGGTGTGATCGATAAAGTTATAAAAAAAGTAAAAATAAAAACCTATTCACGAGCCTCAACTATCAGCTTAATATTAGGATTATTTTGACCCCTAATAAAATAAACGCCCAATTAATAATGTTATTAGATTTACAAAAATTGCATCTGATACACTTGTACCTAATATAAATATGATCAATGACATACAACCCAATTCAAAAGAGTTAATACAAAAGCTAACCTAAATCATGCATGAAAAGATCGAGGTACAACAACATATATATATATATATATATATATATATATAGATATCTAATATATATATATATATATATATATATAGTGAAGAACATAAATTAAAAGAATTCCTATAATGGCTTTTTAGGTATGTGCAGGGATATTCTCTTGTAACAAAAGTGGAGGTTGAAAAAGAAATAAAACTTTGACTCATGATAATAATAATAATAATAATAATAAGTGTTTATTTTTTATTTATTTATTTATTTATTTTTTATATATAAGTGGAGCTCACAAATGCAATAATAAAGAGCACAATTTTGGTGGAGAAGACACAGAAAAATACTTACCCAATAAAAGTATAGTGGTCCTTCAACTCCTTGTAACTCTTTTTTATCATCAAAGCTGATTTTGTTATGAGTTGTTATTTTTGCATGTTGGACATAGGTAGTCTTTTTCTCAGATATATATATGTATATATATATACATATACATATACATATACATATACATATACATATATATATATAAGAGACTACGATCTTTTGGATGAGTGTTTTTTAAACTTTTTTATTGTTTTATATTTTTGCTTCAATGGTTAATTAGGTTCTAATTAACCGCATGATCAAGTAATCGTATGCAATTAAGTTAATGGGATCGATCATGGTTGTTGTGATATACAAGTAGAGATGTATAGTATATGATAGTTCAGAGAAGAAAATGAAATTCGGATGAAAATGAGAAGTGTGTAGATTAAAAGGAAACAAAGCAAATGTAATTTTAGATTAAGTTTAGCTTAGTCTAGTGCATTAGTTATCATAAAAATTCATTTCCCAAAATTATTAACTATTTTACCCAAAAAAAAAAGGTGAAATTAAGTATTGTATTACACTCCATAGTTTATATTTCATACCCTTTGTAATAGTGCTTAAAGTCTAGGCTGATGTAGTTAAAGCTCAAAAATATGATTTATAAACTATCACGCTCTCTCACATAAGAGCCTATTGGGCTTAAAATGCGAATGTATCATGAGCACTCTCACATCCACATTAAAGCTAATTAACATTTCACTTGAAAGGGTGGGTGCACGATGAGATTTGAACCCATAATATTTGTGTCACGATGACGCTGATACTATATTAGCTAGACGACCAAATCAATTAAGAGTTTTAGGTAGCTAATGCTTGAGGCAAACGAATTTGATTTATAGTCCGTCAGAAATAACAATAATGTTAACTTAATGCCTCATTAAAAAACTATCCCATCAACCATCAAAAATTAATGACATACATAAGTGGATAGGCCACCAAGCTGGCATGAGGAGTATGTTTAACAGAATTACGTTAACAGATTTTTATTCTATTTTCGCTCCATCCTTGTACTTATGACCTAAATATGGCACCGAATTTGTCTTTATTTCAAGAATTCTTCAATAATTTCGAGGAAATTAAGCCTCATGACAGTATCCAAATATCCAATATTTATTTTGCTAATCATTAATCTTTCATAAGTTCAGTTCAGTTCAGTTCCGTTCAGCTGTTTTCAGTTGAAGTAAACAGGCCCTTAAACATGCATGTATTTTACTTGATATAATGTCATCAATCCCTCTAAAATAGTAATTATAACTCTAATCGAAAATTTAATAGACATTAACACGAGACAATTTCTTTATTACTAGCTTGTCATTTTATAACGTGTTTCAAACATCATGTTAAATATAATGGAGTTCTTGGGTGGTAGTGTGTTACTACTCACTAGGGATTGGCGGCCGGATCTTGTGGAGGGCAAACTTCAAGTTAAAATTGTCTAATCTTCTTCTTAGAAGTACTACTCACACTAGATTGTAAGGGTTATGGCCTGTTTACTTAAGTTTGAAATCAGTTTAGTTCAATTCAGCTCTTCTTTTATTTTGCTACTCATTAATCTTTCATCAAAAGCTTTCAGTTCAGCTCATCTCAATTCAGTTCAGTTAAGCTATTTTCTTTTTTTTTTTTTTTTTTT